>OZ014522.1:529156277-529618777 GCA_963966055.1 Lathyrus aphaca | reverse complement strand
ACACCGAGTTTTTTGAATTTTTTCGTACTCGGTTGATTCTTCGTTTAAAATAAAACTAGCATAGTGGGCTCTAAGGACTCCTAGATTAATACCTGAACCCTTGCTACGAGTATTTGTTGGCTGTTCCTCGTCAATGAGAGGGGCACCCAGCAAGTCCTCTACTATAGAAATTTCATGGTTGACCTTACCAAAGATAGCTCTACTGGATACACGTAACCCCAAAAGCATGTAGACGTCTTCCAAAGTGACCGTGCATTCACCGAACGACAGGTGAAAGGTGTGTGTCTCTGGCCTCCACCTCTCTTGTAGTGCCAAAATGAATTTTGTGTCTATAGAATTGTGGTGCACCTTTATGACTTCACCAAATCCGCATGAACGTAGATACAGTTCAATGATCGGATCAAACTCTATGTAGTCGTGCACCCTACACCGAAATCTTTTTACATTCTGTAAAAATATTATTCGAATTATGTTAATATTTATTATGTTAATATTTATTATGTAAATATTTATTATGTTAATATTTATTAAGTGATAATATTTATTATGTGAATAATAGTGTAATATTTGTATTAATATTTAAGATGTATAATATTTAAGAAGTATGATATTATGTGAATTGTATTATATATAAAATGCATGGACATTATTTGTTTCATAGTGCATAGACACAGGAGATGAACCCATATGTGCAGAAGATAAGTCTATATGTGGAAAAATAATATAGTCAATATGTGCAGAAGATAAACCTATATGTGCAGAAGATAAGCCTATAAGGCTACCGAAATTATTTTCAACAACTTGTACACATTAATTCAAAACAGTAAATATATCCATAAAATAATTTTAAACTTTACTATTTATATATTATTTTCGTATCTTCATTGTACCATAAACTTCAAAACATTTTCGTATCTAAAAGTGTCTTTGTATTTGAACTATGTCACAATTACCCCAATATATGATCAATGCCCATATAAATGGCGAAATATTTGAATGTAACCATTCTGGTTTCAACTTTCGTAACACCGAGGTTACTCGGTTCTCAATAACCCGACGATCCAATTTTTCTCATCTAAAACAGAGATTGGAAAACAAAATGCAGCATGGTCCAGTGGACGTCATTATTTACAAAAATCCAGTATTCTATGAGGATAACCAGGTCATGTATTTCCAATTAACTATATCTGATGACGAAAGTGTTCATACTATGTTTCTAAGCCATGAGTATTCTGGTTTCAATGATATCGAGCTCTATGTTACGCTTAACCAACAACAAATGTCTCAGACTATTGATCCTTCGCAAGTCTTTTTCGAATCTGACAATGATTTGGCTGGAGTCGATGTTGTTGATGAGGACGAGGAACAAGAAGAGGCAGTAGTTGATGAAATGATCAATGAAGACGAGGTCCCGGCCAGTCATGTATATCGTCCTCCTCCACACATGACAAAATTGAACTTGGGAAGTGAAGACCCATCTTCAGACATATTTTATGATCCGTATCCACAAAGACAAGGTGCATTAAAGGAGGGCGACCATTTTCGAACAAAAGAAGAATGCGTTCGAGCTATAAAATATAAATAACACTTAATTTTTTTAAAATATCATATCATAAATTCACAAGTTCATAATCTAAATTCAAATATTAAATAAATGTATCACACGTAACAAAATAGTATAAAATTACAAAGTCTATTGTAAACAAAGTCTAATTACAATATAATATAATTAAATAGTTTATAACAAAATAACTCAAATGTGTATCAAATTTAGTTTAAATGAGGGAAAATTGTTTCAATATTGGGATCTCCTTCTTTAATATTAAAATAATTTGCAGTAAAATTAACCGCATCCGCAACAATTTCTTCGTCAATGATATCATTACTATGTTTTATTTTATTTTATTTTTTATTTTTTATTTCATTTATTTCATTTTTTTTAAGTTTTTAATTAAAATAATAAAAAAAATTAATTTTTTAAAAAATTGCAATTAAACCGTGATAACGAGAAAAAGTATCGTTTTATTACTATGTTTCAATGCCGTTTTATCGCACATTTATCGTTTTAACACCCGATTCTTCGAGTTTTCTTTGTCATTTTGCAGGTATATCAATTATAGAGCTAAATCATAAGCCAAAAGTGAAATGAGCAAAAACAAGCATGAAAAGAAGAAGAAGAGAGGAATTTTGCATAATCTGCATAATTTGCAACAGTCACGACCGTCACCATGTTGTCACGAACGTGACACGCTAATTGGGACAGTCACGGTCGTCACCAAGTCGTCACGACCGTGACGCGCTAAATATGAAGATTACGAACGTGACACCCTTGTCACGAACGTGACAAAGGGAAACTAGGTTTACTTGCTATGAATTGGTCATGTACGTGCTACGTGAAGTCAATAACTTTCCTATTCTTCCGCAGACCCAGTAACATAAATTTTTCCTGGATTCTCTCAGCAACACCGAAGCCCACGTATGGATTCCAACTGCCAAGCCCAAATTATGTTGCCTATAAATAGCTTTATTTCAAAGTAGAAACTACAGAGTTTTATTTTAATTTTTCTTGCGGAAGCTCTGCCGTATTTTATTTGCACCCTATTTCATTATTTTTTCCATTGTTCTTGTTCTTGCTTTATTTTCTATATCCCAACCAAATCAAATAACAATTTCCAACATTAGGAAATTGTTATTATTTAATTTCTTTCAAGCCTTCAGCATTTCGTTTTGTAATTTTATTTTCGATTCCGGTTCGCACTCCGAGCTTGCCAGACTGTGGAAGAAGGAGTTTCACATTATTTTTATTATTCAGGTTTTTAATTAATTCGCATTTATATTAATGTTAAGAATTTATTTTTATTATTGTTTTATAATGCATATTTTAATTTGTGTTCCTCTGTTTCTGCATCTGTCTGGTACAATAAATATGAGTAGCTAATTAATTTAGGCGGTATGTAATTAAAATACACTAAATCGGTGTCGCTCCCGATAAATGGGGAATGGCCCAAATAAAGGTACAGACGCGAACGGTCGGCGAGAGGGACAATGAGAACACACAGCCGTGAACTCACTGGAGATGAATAGAGTCGCCAGCTAGGCATTTTTATCCCGGAGGAAAGGTAATGCTGCATAAACCTAGAAAGATACGGATAAGACGGTTGCGAACCAGAGAGACTGAGAAAGGGGGTTGGTTACAACCTGGGAAGGTATTAGCACCCAGATTGTCCGTCGTACTCGACGGGATCCACGCTTGCAAGATTTGTGTTTTAAAGGGGTAGTGTCAGTGCAATCTGTGTATAAAAGAGCTGGAAAAAGATGTACAGGTGTCTGTGTAAAAGAAGTGTAAAGTGTAATATATACAGTGTCAGTGTAAGAACAAGAGTGAAATGCTCAGGAGTATGAGGCTTAAAGAATAAAGCTGGAAAGAGGGGGAATATTCAGTGACTTTTGTTCGATAACTGTTAAGTTATGCCTACGTATCCTCTCGTGCAATGAGGAAGTCAGAACACCGTAGTTCGACCCAAAGAGACTGAAAGATGAATTGACTTGTGAACTGCTTGCTTGTCAATGCTCAAGTGTATGACCTATCTGGCTCAGGTGCAAACTATCTTGCATTAGACGGAAGAAGCGAGTCCTCGTTTATGAATGAAGGTGATGAGAAAAGAATCCCGGAGGAGACGATTATTGTTTGTTTTTGAGTTTTCAGTCTTTTATTGCTTTTGGATTTTGTCATAAGTTAATGAGCTTAAGTATAAACCAATGGATTTAGTAAACTCATCACATCTTCCCTCTGATTAGGGGTAATGAGAATACCTTAAGTGTGAAGTCAGATTCTCACACTTAATCACCTTTGATGTAGGATTAAGATCATTAACCTACTTGTAATTATTTAGATGTTTTTGGTGTTTTTGTTTAGTGTTAAGTAATGAGGTTAAGCCATAATCAGGGACTGAACAGACTCATTACACCATCCTAATAGAAGGATAATAGATGAGAATGTTTAAGCTGAGGAAAGCTCCTCAACTTAATCCATGATTAGGGATTAAACTCATGACCAAACAAGACTTTATTAGATGGATTTTATTTAATGATATGGTGATGAAGTGGTTTTTATGGTTTGTAAGACAACTTGAGGGGGACTTGTCCATTAACACTAGGGTTAGTCCTTCTTAACCAATTAAGGAAGAATTAGAACCCTAATGCAAGGCCCAAGTTACAAGTGTGATGTCTTGATGATTATTAAGTGAATTGATTAAGGGATTTAAACACATTAAGGGTTTAACACTTAGGATTAAAGTTATACACTCCATCCTAAGAGAAGGATGCAGGCATAAGCTTAATCACAAAGCCTTAAAGCCTTTAGGGTTTAGTCCCTGATTATGAGATGAGAAGAGAAGACTCAATGAGACACAAAGGTAAAACTAAGTGGGGAGACTAATCAAAACCCTAATCATTGTCATGCTTGGTTGTTCCTAAGGTTTGTGAGGTTTACAAGAGAAATCTTCAATGGAACCACCAGGAAGCAGATGAAAGGATCAAGAGAAGCAAAGCAACTTGCTTCATTCAAGAAGTCAAGTCACTTGAGGAAAGAAAGTAAGGAGAAAAAGAATGAGCAAGCTCAAACCCAAACACATACAAAATGCAGCATGGATGCAAGAGAGAGATGAGAAGAAAGTATGAGAATTGAAGGCAAATTCACTTCTCAAAATCACTTACCACCTGAAAGGTTAGAAAAGAAATGCAATGCAATGCAAAAATGGGATGGAATGACATGATGCAAACCAAAACCAGAAGCATATTCATGATGTTAATGATGCTATGAGATGCTACAAACATGAGACAACAAATGGAGATGATCATGCAAGCTTATGAGTGCAAATGAAGCAAGTTAAGACACATGAACATACATGAAAAGTTATGAGATGCATATGGCATACAACATGGCAAATTAAAGATGCAATGATCAAACATGCTTTCAATATGTCTTATGATGTTAAATGAATCACATGGATGCATAAAATATCATGGCAAGTCAAGGCATGAATGCAAATGCAAGATGGATGCATATGAAAGCCCAAATTAGGGTTTATGATCAATGCATCAAACACAAACCAAAATCAGAAGCAAATACCAATACAAAAAATTGAAAATGCACTCAAAGGACCCCTAATCCTATACTAACTCACTGCCCAAAGGAGAGGTCTCAACTCTTAACCTAATTCAAGATATGATTTTCTTAAGTTTTCTAGGATTTTAGGGTTCCTAAACAAGAAAATTACCAAACAAATTGAAAATGAAAGATCAAATCATGGCCATTTAATCTCAAAAACTACATGCTAAACAAAATGCAATGCAAAAAGAATCAAGGTCCAACTCTTCATGGTTAGGCAGAAATGATTTTTGGAAGCTTGGATCAAAATAATGCATCAAAATGATTTTAATTCAATGAAAAATTCTCAAAATGCATCAAGATCAAAAAATAAATTTGGTTTGAAGGTTTAACAATGTTTCTAAATGTTTTTAAATGCTTCATTAATTTTTTGGTGATTTTTAAATACCTAAAAGTATTTTTAATTAATTAATTCTCATTAATTAATTAAAAAGAAACTTTTAAATATTTAAAAATACTTTTTTAATGCTAAAAATAAAAATAAAAATATTTTTGGGTTTTAAAAATTAATGAAACTCTTGACAAAAAATTTCATAATTTTTAAATGGTTTTTACTATTTTTAATAAATTGTAGAAATTAAATGAAATAATATGAAATTAAAATGAATTTAAAACTGAAAAAGGAAAAGTCAAACAATCCAAGGGCTCTCATTCAAACTGAAACGCGCGCGTGTTGACTTGGCGCCAGATCCTATGGCCAGCATTCAAACTCAGCTAATTAATGATTAAGCCCTAATCCCACCGTTAATGACCCTCAGGTGACCGGAACAGTGTTCCGGTCATCTTCTCCGTTCACTCAAAAATCCAAACTCACTCTAAACGCTTCTAAAATGAAATCTAATTAAACAGAAATGATCCCCACTCAGTCACGAATCAAAACCCCCAATCAAAACATATTTATCACTCCTAAAATGGTTGAATCGAATCAAACAAAATCTAGGGCAAAAAGTTTCAGAAGCAGGTTAAACTCTCATCTCTCCACCATTTTCAAAACCAATGACATCAGAATGATCAGGAGAACATATAGAATCTATTTAGAACTTAAAAAAGGATTTCTGGAAAAAATGTTCTTGAGCTACCTGAGTTTTGAAGCTTTCAGTTCTGCAACTTTCTGACCTCTTCCTTTGATGCAAACCAACCCCTTTGGTCCCTTGATGATGTTTGAATGCTTAGAAAGAGTTTATGTTGGCTTGTTTGAGAGTTTGAACAAGTTCTGTTCAAACTCAGGTGGGAATCGTGTTTTGGATTCAGGCTGTTTCAGGCAATGGTGAGGGGTTCTTTGTGACCAGGGTGATGAGTTGAGAAGGTCTGTGGAGTTTGTTTTTGTGTTTGTGGCTTGTATGAAGATATTCGAAGGTTTTTGCTCAAGGGAGTGAAAATGAGGATGCTGAGTTCTAGTGTGTTTCAGGTTTGCCTCTTGTGTGGTTTTGCTAGCATTTGGTTTGTATAAATTAATCCTATTGGTCAGAGGATGTGACTTGTGCTTTTGTGATAGGTGTAGCTACTTTTGCAAAATGTCCACTCTTGTGTAAGAGAAGCATGGGTCAAGTTCTAGGCTAGTACAAGGGCTGTGGGCTGCGCAGCATGGTGTGAGGGAAAGGCTAGGGTGGTTCAGCAGCCAAGGCAGCAAGTGGGTGAAGTGTGATGATGGTTTTTGCAACTTGCTTGCTTTTGAATCTTCATGAAAATATCTTGCTCCAAAGGCCAAACAAATGAGAAACCCTTGGCCCATTCTGATTTTTAGGTCCCATGTGATGTTTGTGTAATGGCTTGACATGAATTAGAAGTCACAAATGCCTTTGGTACAAGATTTTGCAAGTTTCTCTTTTGGTGCATAATTTGATTTTTAGTGATTTTTGCCAACTTTGATGCACCATAACTTTTGATCCAAAATGAATTAGGTCATGTTCTTGTACTTTTTGAAAAGGGAAAGATCTAATCTACAACTTTCATGACCAAAGTTTTTCCATTTGAAGCATTTTTGGATCAAAAAGTAAGGGTTGAAAAGATTGCCTAAAATGACAAATTCCTTAAAAGTCAAACTTGCCCTAAAAAGTCAACTTTGCAAAAACTTGTAATTCTTGAATTTTGTGAACTTCAAACCTCTTCCATGATCAAATAAAGATCAAATACACTCAAAATGATGAAGATCACCCCTTGGTTGGGTCATTGGGGGCCTCAGATGCCCTGATTTTGCACTGACTTGTCCAGAAAGTCAACCCTTGATCAGATGACTTCCCCATGGAATTTCTTCATGAAAATTGATATGCATACTCCTTATACCATATAGAGACCAATAGAAACAAAAATGACCAAAAAATTTGGAGTTATGGCCTTTGAAACCAAAACCCTAATTCTAGGTCATCTGTGCAGTCATGCCTGGCTCTGCTTCCATACCAATCCCAGTTCTTGTGATTTTTTGGCATTCTTGACTTTGAGAAGATGTAATATGATTCTTGAACACACATAGACCCCTTTGAAGTGATTGATGACCTTTGGAGTGGCTCAAGAGGCTCTTGGATTGCTCAGATCACAAACCCTAGATGCAGATGACTTAGAAACAATGCAATGACTCAAAAAATGGAATATGAAATGATATGATTGTGTTTATGCATATGGAATGATCACAAGCCATGGTGAAATGGGTGAGGGCAAATTTGGGGTGTTTACAGCTGCCCCTATTCAAACATGAGTTAGCTGTGCAGGATGTAAGCGTCGGCTTAACAGGCAAACAAGATAACTTGTGGTTGAATACCAAAGACAGTCCAAAATTTGCACTCACAGAATGAAGAAGAAAAGGGATATAGATTGTAAAGTAAAATAAAGTATATTGTAAAGTGTGGGCGACGGAGGACGACCGTCGAGCAGAGGACGACTGCTGGGTAAAGAGCAATGACGGGGACGGCCGACATGCTGGGAAAAGTGCGGAAAATAAAGCAATGACGGGGACGGCCGACATGCTGGGGATAAAAGAATTATGATGGGGACGGCCATCAAGATAAAGCTATAAAATTCTCTGGGGATTAATGAAACATGACGGGGACGGCCATCAAGTTCATAAAGGTAACCGACGATGGGGACGACCATCGGGCTAAAAAGAAAAGGGACCACGACGGGGACGGCCATCGGGTTAAAGAATAAATGAAATAAACAGATGATGAGGTACGGTCATCAAAGGTGAAGGACGATCACCTAGCAGGGGACGGCTGCTCTGTTGGGTTAAGATGAGGGACGGTCATCTAAGGTGGAGGACGACCACCAGGCAGGGTACGGCTGCCGAAAATATCGCGACATAGGACGAATGCCGGATAAAAGGTCAACGATGGGGACGGCCATCGGATGAGCATGATGGAGGACGACCATCAAGAGGTGGAGGAAGACCACCTAGCAGGGGACGGCTGCTCTCAAGGTTTGTCTTGACATAGGACGAATGTCAGATAACCGAAATCAACAATGGGGACGGCCATTGGATAAAATGATGAAGGAAGATCATCAAAAAGGTGGAGGACGACCACCTAGCAGGGGACGGCTGCTAAAATCAACGATGGGGACGGCCATCGGATGAGCATGATGGAGGACGACCATCAAGAGGTGGAGGACGACCACCTAGCAGGGTACGGCTGCTCTCAGGGTTTATCATGACACATGACGAGTGTCAAATAAAAAAGAAAATTACTCTGTTGGCAATCTACTGGGGAATAGTAAACACGGACGAGTGTTTACATCCAAGAAGCAAAAAGGTATAAGTGTTTAGATATTTGTGTATAGATTAAAGATGCGGACGAGCATCCTTAAGACTACGATACGGACGAGTATCGGGTAGAAACGAATACTGACACGTGTTCAGAGATGATGATACGGACGAGTATCAACTGGTTAACAAAGAACACGGACGAGTGCTGAATCTGAGAGGATTCTTCTGGGGAATAGTAGACACAGGCGAGTATCTATATTCAAGAAGACAAAAGTGTTTGACACAGTGTATGGATTAAAGATGCGGACGAGCATCCTTAAGACTATGATACGGACGAGTATCATGTAGAAACAAACTCTTGACGCATGTTTCGAGATGATGGTACGGACGAGTACCAACGAGTTAACAAAGAACAAGGACTAGTGTTGACTCCGATGGGATTTGAGTGGTATATACAAGATACGGACGAGTATCTATATAAGAGTGATTGGTGTATAGATGAGTGTTTAACTGCTGGGGAGAGTGACACGGACGAGTGTCAAAAGGAGAAGAGCGTGATATGAACAAGTATCTGATATACAAAGTATAGATGACTGCGCTGGGGATGTGACACGGACGGGTGTCAAAGGGTTGTCATATGTAAGCGTATGTGAGTGCAAAGAGGACGTCTTTGGCTTTCTGTTGGGGTTATGACACTGACGGGTGTCAAAAAGTATCTGTAATACGAGTGGTTTTGTTTGCACAGAGTGTTCAGGCGACTTTACTGGGGAGTATTGACACGGACGGGTGCCAAAGAGAGTATATATACTGGTGTTTGTGAATGTAAGGCAACTGATTTTGCTGGGGAATCTCCGTTGGGGATTTGGGGGAAGTATTCCGTAGATTGACGGATTGTCATTATTCACAAGTATCGATTCAAAACATGGCTTATGATTATGCTATATGTTTGACTTTTGCCGTAATGCTCCGTTTTAGACAGAATGCTACGCTTTGTGGGTGAATATGATGCGAATGCTATGATTATGCAAGGATACCAATCCGGGACCCGGATCCTGACGCCGCGAAGATCTCCGGTTGATCCGCTTGAAATGAACATCCCAGCTGGGGATGAGATCGTTGGTAGATCTGATGAGATGCCATTGCTTGGGGATATAGGTCATTGATGGACCTATCCCGGTAATGATGGACCCAGCTGGGGATCTGCAGAAGCTTTCGTCACTCTGTTGTGATCCTCCGTGCGCTGCTCTTCTGGATAGAGGCTGGAGCTCTGTGGGGAGATGGTTCCTTGACTTTTTCATTTGGCTGAGGACGGAATGGCAACTCGGCTGGGGAGAAAACACTTTGAGTGTTAAGACTGAGCGTTGATTTGTCAGTTTGCCGGAGTGAAGCTTACATGCCCCAAGTTGCGTTCTGGATCCCTGCAATCCTGAAAAAGATAGAGAAACGCACAAATAATCCCGAGGTATCCTTTACTGGATTCCGTCATAGGAGTTTAGACACTTCTGAGAGTAAGTATATTTCCTGTAAGCACGTTTTTATTTGAAGATAAACATTTGTTTTCTATGCAATCAGTGTTTCTTTTAGACATCAGACATTTTTTTTGCAAATAAAATGTACAAGACGAGACATGACTGAAAATCTGATTTTATTAATTCATATGCCCTGAATTGGCGAGATACAGTCAAAGAAACTAATCCCCTGAAATGAGGAGATTGTTACAAATTGAGAAACAAAATGTTGGCAGTGTTGATGACGCTTTAAGGAGCTTCCTCTTTACTATGACTCGTATGACTTTTGACGTTCTCATCCTGCTTTCTAAAGAATGCTGATTCTGATTGAAGCTTGATCTTTTCGGAGCTTACCAAGTTGTAAATGACACAGATGCATTCAAAATGCAGTTGTTCGCTTATTCCCTTATTTTGCATGGATCGCCCTTTCGGGTTTTCAATCCATCGGGATACCCATTTTTGCCTGAGCTGTCCAATGCGGCTTTTCAACTCAGCGGGTGTACATTTTTTTATTTATTTTCCCTTATTTTTGCCCGAGCCTTTTATTCTGTTTCTGACTCGCCGGGATGCCCTATTTTTGCCTGGACTTACATTCTGTTTTTGTGTCCAGCGGGTCATTTTATGCGAAATATTTTTTAACTGCATTTGAATTCACAGGGGACGGGAAGTCTTCACCATCCATGGTACTGAGCATCAGTGCTCCACCGGAAAAAACTTTCTTTACCACAAATGGTCCTTCATAGTTTGGAGTCCACTTGCCCCTGTGGTCTGTATGAGGAGGGAGGATTCTTTTTAGCACAAGATCTCCTACTTGGTACTCTCGGTGCCTGACTTTCTGATCGAAGGCTTTCTTCATTCTTTTCTGACACAACTGCCCATGACAGATTGCAGCCAATCTTTTCTCTTCAATCAGACTCAGTTGTTCGTATCGGGCCCGAACCCATTCTGCTTCACTCAGTTTAACATCCATTAGTACCCGTAGAGAAGGTAATTCAACTTCAACAGGTAGGACTGCTTCCATACCATAGACAAGTTGATACGGTGTTGCCCCAGTGGATGTTCTGATTGACGTGCGGTACCCGTGCAAGGCAAACGGTAGCATCTCATGCCAGTCTTTGTAGGTGACTACCATCTTCTGCACAATCTTCTTGATATTTTTATTTGCTGCCTCAACAGATCCATTCATCTTTGGCCTGTAAGGAGAAGAATTGTGATGCTGAATCTTGAAGTCCCGACACAGTTCTGCCATCATTTTGTTGTTTAGATTGGAACCATTATCAGTAATGATTCGCTCGGGAACTCCATATCGACAGATGATATCTCTCTTCAGAAATCGGGCTACCACCTGCCTTGTAATATTTGCATAGGAGGCTGCTTCGACCCACTTGGTGAAATAGTCAATAGCAACCAGGATGAATCTGTGGCCATTCGAAGCAGTTGGCTCAATCTTACCAATCATGTCAATGCCCCACATAGCAAAGGGCCAAGGTGAAGACATCACATTCAAAGGATTGGGAGGCACATGCACCTTATCTGCATAAATCTGGCATTTATGGCATTTTCTGGCGTAGGCACAACAGTCAGCATCC
The DNA here is from genome assembly GCA_963966055.1 of Lathyrus aphaca. Taxonomy (NCBI): domain Eukaryota; kingdom Viridiplantae; phylum Streptophyta; class Magnoliopsida; order Fabales; family Fabaceae; genus Lathyrus; species Lathyrus aphaca. The sequence goes on along the minus strand of OZ014522.1, from coordinate 529,606,816 downwards.
ATTGTAATCCAGTAATAGCCTGATCTCAGCAACTTCTTGGCCATGGCATGTCCTCCAGCATGGGTACCAAAGGATCCTTCGTGTACTTCATGCATTAGCAGATCTGCTTCTGTTCTGGCGACGCATCTGAGGAGTACCATATCAAAGTTTCTCTTGTACAGGGAACCATCAGTGTTCAGAAAGAAACTACCAGCAAGCCTTCTCAAAGTCTTCTTATCATTGGAAGATGCCCCAGGTGGGTATGTCTGATCCTCCAAGAAGCACTTAATGTCGTGGAACCAAGGCTTATCATCTTTAACAACATCTGCTGCAAATACATATGCTGGCCTGTCAAGTCTGGACACTGAGATCTGAGGTACAAAGTTGGCAGCCTGAACTTTGATCATGGACGAAATGGTATCCAGAGCATCTGCAAATTGATTCTCGTCCCGAGGGATATACTCAAGCTTGACTATTGTAAAGAAAGTCAATAACCTCCTTGTATAATCCCTATAAGGTATCAGATGATCTTGGTGGGTGTACCATTTGCCGTTGGTTTGATTGATTACCAAAGCTGAATCTCCGAACACGGTCAATGTCTTGATCCTGAGGTCAATGGCTTCCTCGAGACCCATAATGCAAGCTTCGTATTCAGCTTCGTTGTTAGTGCAGTTGAAAGTGAGTTTTGCCGAAAAAGGCATGTGAACTCCTTTAGGTGTAATGAGTACTGCACCAACACCACGACCATTCATGTTAACAGCCCCATCAAACATCATAGTCCATTCTTCTTCCGGGTCAGGCCCTTCAGTGTGAACAGGCTCTTCATGATCTTTTGCTTTTATGAACATGATGTCTTCATCAGGGAAGTCAAATCTCATAGGTTGGTAATCATCAATGGGTTGCTCAACAAGATATTCAGACAATACACTGCCCTTGATGGCTTTCTGAGATGTGTACTGGATGTCATACTCTGTAAGGATCATTTGCCATCTTGCAACCCGTCCGGTAAGAGCTGGCTTCTCAAATATGTACTTAACGGGGTCCATTTTTGAGATCAACAAAGTAGTGTGGGTCAACATATACTGTCTCAGTCGGCGAGCAGCCCACGCTAAAGCACAGCAAGTTTTCTCGAGCAGTGAATAACGTTGTTCACAGTCGGTAAACTTTTTGCTTAGGTAGTATATTGCATACTCTTTTCGACCAGACTCGTCATGCTGGCCCAGCACACACCCCATTGACTCTTCTAATACTGTCAAGTACATTATCAAGGCCTTCCTTCAACTGGAGGAATAAGGATTGGAGGTTCTTGTAAGTACTCCTTGATCTTGTCAAAAGCCTTCTGGCAGTCTTCGTTCCACCTGACCGTCTGTTCTTTTCTCAACAATTTGAACAAGGGTTCACAGGTTGTCGTAAGGTGAGATATGAACCGTGAAATGTAGTTCAATCGACCTAAGAACCCTCGAACTTCCTTCTCTGTCTTCGGTGCAGGCATTTCTTGAATAGCTTTGACTTTATCAGGGTCAACTTCAATCCCTTTCTCACTTACAATAAATCCCAGCAGCTTACCAGATCGCACCCCAAATGTGCATTTGTTGGGGTTTAACTTCAGTTGGTACTTCCTCAGACGCTTGAACAATTTCAGCAGATTTACCAGGTGATCTTCTTCGGTAAGGGACTTGGCAATCATGTCATCCACATAACATTCTATTTCTTTATGGATCATATCGTGGAATAATGTCACCATAGCCCGTTGATACGTCGCACCGGCATTCTTGAGCCCAAATGGCATTACCTTGTAGCAGAACGTGCCCCAAGGTGTGATGAAGGTTGTCTTCTCCATGTCTTCAGGTGACATTTTAATCTGATTGTATCCTGAAAATCCATCCATGAAGGAGAATACCGAGAACTGAGCCGTATTATCCACCAATACATCAATGTGAGGTAAAGGGAAATCATCTTTCGGGCTAGCTCTGTTCAGATTCCGGTAGTCGACACACATTCTTACTTTGTCGTCTTTCTTAGGCACAGGTACTATATTAGCAACCCACGGCGGATAGCTAGTCACAGCAAGGAACCCGGCGTCCCATTGCTTTTGTACCTCTTCTTTGATTTTCATTGCCATGTCCGGGCGAGTACGGCGCAGTTTCTGTTTAACCGGCGGGCATTCTTCTCTCAAAGGCAGCTTGTGCACAACAATGTCGGTATCCAACCCTGGCATATCTTGATAAGACCAAGCGAACACGTCCACATACTCTTGAAGCAGGTCAATCAGTTGTCTCTTCACCGAGTCTTGTAAGCAGGCCCCGATTTTAACTTCCTTCACGTCTTCATCTGCACCAAGATTGATCGTTTCAACCTCCTCCTGGTGAGGAGTAATAACCTTTTCCTCTTGTCTTAACAACCTGGCTAGCTCTTCAGGAAGCTCATACCCTTCTTCAACCCCTTCATCAGCTTGATTGATTGGATTGTCAAAGTCATACGAAGTCATAGCCGTGCTGTTGTCGGTGCTGTCTGGAAGGTACACTCTGCAAGGGTTCAGTTTGTTCATTTTAGTGATTTGATTTTAATCTTGTTTAGAAAAGTGAAATAAAGTTGTCATTTTGAAAACACTGCCATTTATTTTTTGTACAAAAAGAAAAATGGAAAAACAGTGAACGGAAAAGAGAAAAGACTCATTTGCAAAAAGATGTCTGATATTTCATTGATTAATCTTGTTGCACAAAAAGTACAGATGGCCCGATTACAAAATGAGTCTTGTCATCTTGGGCAAGATGCAAGACTTTGATGCATGCTATAAAATACAGGAAATAATAATTACTCTGCATGAGTAACTCTTATAATTTCCTGGGAAGACCAGTTCGAGATACTGCTCCCCGGGATCTTTGGACGGATCCAACTCTCCAGGTTGCGGTCGCCTTCATCCTCGTCTTCCAAATTGTTGACAGCATCGGGGGTGAGCATCCCCCCACTAACAAAATTTAGCTCTTTTGCAGCCTCTGCTTGATCTTGTTGAGTTGGTTTGTAACCCAACCCAAATCTATCCTCTTTCTTCTCCACCGGTAACAGTTTGCCCCAGCCTTGGGCAGTCCCTTCTTCAACAACCTTCCGGGCTTGTTGGTAAGATGTCATTGAGGTTCCAGGTACAACAGATGTTTCATTTATGTTCAAGGCTTCGAAACCTTGGCTCATTGTTTCATGGATCTCCCCATCCATCTCAATGTATTTGTAGGTGGCCAGGTGGCTGACAAAAATATCCTCCTCTCCACAGATAGTAACGACTTGACCCTCCCACTCGAATTTTAACTTCTGGTGAAGGGTTGAGGTCACGGCGCCAGCGGCGTGAATCCATGGCCTACCCAATAGACAGCTGTAGGCAGGCTGTATATCCATCACGTAGAAGGTCGTTTTGAAAGTTTGTGGGCCAATCGTTATGGGCAACTCAATCTCTCCCAGAACCGATCTCTTAGAACCATCAAAGGCTCTCACCACCAGGTTGCTGGGTCGTAACGCCAATCCGTCATACTCTAGCTTCACAAGGGCTTTTTTAGGTAAGACATTGAGGGATGACCCCGTGTCTACCAGCACATGGGAAAGGACTGCACCTTTACATTCCATGGTAATGTGCAAAGCCTTGTTATGGTTGCGGCCTTCCGTAGTCAAATCAGTGTTGGTGAACCCTAGTCCATGACTAGCATTAACATTTCCTACCACAGCTTCCAACTGATTGACGGTGATCTCTTCAGGCACATAAGCTGCGTGCAACACTTTCAGTAGTGCGTTCCGATGGGCCTCGGAGCACATAAGTAATGATAGGATTGAGATCTTGGAAGGCGTCTGGTGAAGCTGATCCACTATTTTGTAATCACTTTTCTTGATGATTCTCATGAACTCATCAACTTCTTGATCAAAGGGTGTTTTCAAAGCTTCTTTAACAATCTGCTCCTCCTGCACCAAGCTTTTCCCTTTTGCCTTGGCAGCAGCTTCTGCTTCGGCAGTGGGTCTTTGAATTTGTGGAGCAAAGAGACGTCCGCTTCGAGTGAAGCCTCCGCCTCCTCCCACATTGTCTATTTGTGGTGCAGGGGTTGATGATTCAAAAGTGATTTTTTGTCCTTCGCAGTATAGATCAGAGCCGTAATGCCAGGGGATGGCATTACTGCTTTCATAAGGTACAGGTCCAGGCACTGTGATAGTGACTGGACTGATTGCAGCTGCGGAAGGAATTGTGATAGTCTGTGGATCGTAGTATATCGTGACTGGTGCTCTGATGGGAGTAGCACTTTGTGAGTTGTAGGCAGAATTATTTTCGGGATCGTAATAAATTGTAACGGTTGAGACATCTTCATTGTTTGTTGCTGGTGTTGTAGGAGACAATGTCGGAAGGATGGGTGTTGTTGTTGTAGGAGATTCGAAGTGAAGTGGTGCTGAAGTTGTAGAAGGAATGTCAGTTGATATCTGGTCAGTTGAAATGACAGATGAAACATTTGTTGATGAAGCCGAGGAATTGTCGGGAACAATGGTCGTTGCAGTTGTAGGAGATACTGGAATTGTTGCTGATGAGATTGCTGGATTTGTTGGAATTGATGTTGTAATTTGAAGTAGGCCACTCTGAATGAGACCATCTATGCCATCCCTCAAGTTATCACACCCATTTACTGAAATGTTGCAGTAAGCACACCCTAACTCACACCCCGGGGACATTTGACATTCGAGGAGTTGAGCCTTAATTTCTACCAACGGTGTCCGAATCTGACCCACACTGGTTATTAAATAAGACGGCTTGTCTTCTTCAATAGCATTGATTCTGGGACCCCCGTGGTGCGGTATAGGGTTTTTGTTAACATTGGGTGGTGGTGCGAAGTTCAGGGCCTTAGAGTCTACCAGGTCTTGTACCTTCATGTGCAAGGCTCTGCACTTTTCTGTACTGTGGCCGGGTGCATTTGAATGAAAAGCACATCTGGCGTTGGAGTCATAATTCCTGGGTAGACTATTAGGATCTGGAGGTGCCAACGTCCTTAGCTCAACTAGGTTGAGTTTCAGGAGTTGTGGCAATAATGTAGCATATGGCATAGGGATCGGATCGATCACCCTATTGGCCTGAGAAGGTCTCTGTTGGAATGGTCTTTGCTGATTGTTGTTGTTGGTGTTGTTGTAGTTTCTCGGAGGATACTGAGCTTGTTGCTGGTACTGAGGTTGTTGCTGATAATTTTGTTGCGGAGGTTGATAAGCTGGTTGTGGATGAGCTGGAGCGGGAATGGTGACTGCTGCCACTGACCTATGAACATATTGGGGTCTGCCCCTGTTAGCATGGATAGCATTGGTCTCCCCAGTTCTTCTTGGGCCTGCAAAAGGCTTCCTTGTGTTGCTGGATGAGCTGGCACCGTTGTCTGAAATTTTGCCCATCTTCAACAGGCTCTCAATTCTTTCCCCAGCTATGACAACATCTGCAAAGCTGGTTGAAGAGAAGGCAGCTAGCCTGTCAATGTATGTTCCTTGGAGGGTGTTCATAAACATATCTGCCATCTCCCTCTCTGACATAGGTGGCTGAACAGCAGCAGCCAATTGCCTCCATCTCTGGGCATACTCTCGGAAACTTTCCCTTGACGACTGTGACATTCCCATTAGGAGGGTCCTGTTGGGTGCCATATCTAAGTTATACTGGTATTGTCTGATGAAGGCCTCTGCCAAATCTTTCCAACACCTGATGGTCGCTCTAGTCAAATGGGAGTACCATTCCCTTGACGCTCCAGTTAAGCTATCCTCGAAATAAAACATCCATAGCTTCTCGTCCATGGTATAGGCCTTCAGCCTCCCCAGAAATGATTGTAAATGGGTCCGGGGGCATGAAGTCCCGTTGTACTTTTCAAAACAAGGAGGCTTAAACTTATGGGGAATCCTGACCCCGTCTACCAAGCCCATGTCCATAACATCAAAACCCAAAGAGTTTTGAGACTCCAAGGATCTTAATTTCTCAGCTATCTCATCCAGCCTTCTGTCATAAGCTTCTTCCCCAGCTCCCATCACTGTGAACTGATCCTCCTGGGGGTCTTCTTGCAGTACCCTGCCTGCAGTGGCAGTCCCTTGAACATTTGCAGGAATGTTGATCTCCGGATGAAGATGGGGTCCAAATACCGGGGGACTGACATGAGGTTGGACCCTCTCATTGTTGCTTGTGCCAGCAGTCCCTATATGTGGATCTTCTTGATTCTGCCTTTCCACCATGGCTCTCAATCTTTCTTGGCTCTGAGCCATGTTGTTCATCACTTCCATAAACTGCGTCATCTGGGTTCTCATTTCCAATCTTTCGTTTGCCATTTGGTTTCTAACCTCTGCAAGGTCCTGTTGTACCTGATCCATTTGTATGCCCGGAAGGTTGTTATGGGTTGGATATCGGTGTGGACGGTTGAGGGGAAATACCCGGCGTCGAGCAATAGTTCCTGAACATCACAACAGAGTTAGCAACAATAAAACAAAAACCTACAAAACAAACAAAGGGTTAGCATGCAATGCAGTATGCTTATTTGTTTTCAAGGTATCCAGCTTGGCATTCAGTTTTGACCCTTCCAGACCCTTGAAGATGCTGTTGATGTTGCTTTCGAAGTGAATTTGGATGGAACAAACTGGTACATATATTACAAAAGGCAAATGGTACATAGTTTGTTTACAAATACAAGCCCTCTGAGGGGTCAAAATACATTACAAAAATAAAAGTACATGGAATGAAAGCAACAACAAGCAAAAAGTCAAACACCAAGACCGAACTCATCCTCCTGAACTTCCTTGAGAAGTGCTTCAGTCACAGGATCAGCTGGACGCTCCGTGAGATTCCTGATAAGGAGGTTCCGGGTAGTAACAGCTGTAGTTAGCTTCTTGTGTTGACCTTGGTCTTTTGACCTCTTCACTCCAGCTTTGATCTTCAGCTCTGATATCTCCCTCTGGGCTGCTGCCAGGGCTCCCTGCTGCTCTTTTGCACTAACTTCCAGCTGCTCTATCTTGTCTTGGACCCTCTTGTCCTCCAGAGTACGAGCCTCGGTGATCCTGACCCACCTAGCTTGACTCTCCTTCAGATACAAGTCAGTCCTGGCTTTCTGGAACTGGGCTTCCTTGCAAGCATTCTTCAGAATTTGTTCTCCAGCCCTAGACTTCTTGATATAATCCTCAGACTTCTCAATTTTAGCCAGATGCTCCACTTTCAGCTTCTCTAACCTCTCAATGTCCAACCTACCATCACTCCTCTCCCGGAGGGTCTTCTGCAAAGCCTGAGTCAACTTCTCATTTCTCTCTTTCAAGCTCTCAAACTCCTCCAAACTGACAGTGGTAGGGGGTGGTGCTGAGGATGATCCAGGCATATCCTCCAAGGTAAAGGGCATTCCAGAGAATTGAGCCCTGGCATGGGACCACTCATAGTACTGTGCTGATGCTACATTGTTGCACTTCCCCAGAATGGTTACTCCCTTAGTTTGAACATTATCCCAGGCCCAGGCTGCCTGCCTAACAATAGCCAGATTAGGCTTGTTCTCACAATAAAGAGTCTCAACCAAGTCTTGTGCCTTAGGAGTGTGGACCAGTGCATAGCCTAGTTGTCTCTTGAACAGCAGAGGGTTGTAATTAATGCTACCCTTAACTCCTATCAGGGGTACATTGGGGAAATTCCCACAACTGGTGATGATATCCCTGCCCTTTGTGCTTTGAGTGCACCACCTGATATCGGCTGAAGTCAGAGCAGTGAGTCTTCTAGCCCAGTTTCTCTGCTGATGAGGATTCAAAAATGCATCTGTCCTGGCCAAATGCTTGAGAAGCCAAGTATGGAACAAAGGAGCACAACACCTCACTAATCTCCCCCTTTGCTTTTCATTCCTTTGGTGCACTGAGTAGTAAAAATCCCCCAATAAAGTGGGCACTGGGTTCCTCAGGATGAAAAGGTGGATTGCATTCTTGCTAATGAATCTAGGCTCATCTGCAAATAATATGACCCCATATATGCTTAGGGCCAATAAAGCACAGACTGCTTTCCACTCTCCCAAATAAGCCTTCAGGGTAGCTTGAGAGATCAAGAAATCCAGATGCAAGCCAGGGATTCCAGCCTTAGAAGTCATATGCTGCCCAATCAGAATTGGTTCCAGATGCAATGCCTTTGCTACCTCTTCATTGCCAGGAAAGACCATCTCAGGGTTGAAAGGGACTCCACCCCTGATAGGTATACCAACCAATGATGAGTATTCTTCCAATAAAGGGCCCAACTGAAAGTCCTGAAAAGTGAAACACCTCAGTGGGGGATCATAAAACTGAAGGCAAGTATGAATCAGGCTTCTCTGTGAAGGGTCCAAATCCATAACCACATCAAGTATATCTCCATAGTGTTCCCTGAACAGTGGTATATGGTCTGGAGTAATCAGGGTCTGAATCCTCCTGATGTCAGCTAGCTCAGGCTGGAAGAAGTGGTAGGTGATGTTACTCTTTTTAGGTGCCATGATGTTGAAGATGAGTAGAGACAAGTGCTGATGATAAGACTGAAAATGGGCCACTGGCTGGCTGGTACAGGTGACTGGAGTAGATAGCTGATAGCTGAAGCAGATGCTGATGAAGACAGGTCAATACTGATGATGGGGTCAAAACCAAGCCAAAATGAAGATGGATACCCTGAAAAACAAATAAACAAATGTCAAAATGATGCAATGAGGATGTATGCAAATGATATGCAAGGGTTTGTGACTGAGCTGGATCTGATCAAATGCTCCGATATAAGTCCAGGTATATCCAAGAAATCCAGATGGAGGTCTATAAATCCAGTAACCAAGGTGGGGGACTCAAATAAAGAGCCACATGTCCAGGGTTTAGAATCACAAGAACTGTTCCAACATGGAGTATTCTTAATCACATCAAAGTAAAAGGGTATGCTGAGGTCAAGGGTACCTGCAAACCTGTAAACAGCCCAACCCCCTCACAGGTGGTGCTCTAAAACAAGGATCCTCAGACTTGGATCAGTTATGAGAAGTGTAAACACTTCTAATCCGGAGGTACAGTGTTTACAATAACCATAAAAGTTCCTCCTCTAATTCACCTCAGTTTCTGAAGGTCAATACTAAAATGGTCATCCAGACTTAGCAGGCTTCCCAGATAGCCCTAGCATTGCAGGAAATCTGCAACACAGAGTTCTCAAGAAGAAACCCATATCTGAACCGTGTTTCATATTCCCGCACCAGACCGAGATGGAATGGGAAAGAATATGAACCACTCTAGCCTAGGTGTCACTCAGGTCCCAGGTATAGGACCTTAACTCTCAACGGAACACCCACCCACCAAAGCAAACAAACAGATCCAGCCAGCAGCACAGTATGACAGTATGATATAATGCAAAGCTATAAAGGAAGCAGTAAAGCAACTGTACATGAAGCAAAAATAAATACAAATATACAAGCACAGATAACACATAACACCCCAGTAAACACAAATCAATCAAGCGCTAGGAGGAACCCACAAAAAGAACCAGAAGCCCTGGTTGCAATATAAGGGTCCCCAGTGAAGTCGCCAAGCTGTCGCTCCCGATAAATGGGGAATGGCCCAAATAAAGGTACAGACGCGAACGGTCGGCGAGAGGGAAAATGAGAACACACAGCCGTGAACTCACTGGAGATGAATAGAGTCGCCAGCTAGGCATTTTTATCCCGGAGGAAAGGTAATGCTGCATAAACCTAGAAAGATACGGATAAGACGGTTGCGAACCAGAGAGACTGAGAAAGGGGGTTGGTTACAACCTGGGAAGGTATTAGCACCCAGATTGTCCGTCGTACTCGACGGGATCCACGCTTGCAAGATTTGTGTTTTAAAGGGGTAGTGTCAGTGCAATCTGTGTATAAAAGAGCTGGAAAAAGATGTACAGGTGTCTGTGTAAAAGAAGTGTAAAGTGTAATATATATAGTGTCAGTGTAAGAACAAGAGTGAAATGCTCAGGAGTATGAGGCTTAAAGAATAAAGCTGGAAAGAGGGGGAATATTCAGAGACTTTTGTTCGATAACTGTTAAGTTATGCCTACGTATCCTCTCGTGCAATGAGGAAGTCAGAACACCGTAGTTCGACCCAAAGAGACTGAAAAATTAATTGACTTGTGAACTGCTTGCTTGTCAATGCTCAAGTGTATGACCTATCTGGCTCAGGTGCAAATTGTCTTGCATTAGACGGAAGAAGCGAGTCCTCGTTTATGAATGAAGGTGATGAGAAAAGAATCCCGGAGGAGACGATTATTGTTTGTTTTTGAGTTTTCAGTCTTTTATTGCTTTTGGATTTTGTCATAAGTTAATGAGCTTAAGTCTAAACCAATGGATTTAGTAAACTCATCACATCTTCCTTCTGATTAGGGGTAATGAGAATACCTTAAGTGTGAAGTCAGATTCTCACACTTAATCACCTTTGATGTAGGATTAAGATCATTAACCTACTTGTAATTATTTAGATGTTTTTGGTGTTTTTGTTTAGTGTTAAGTAATGAGGTTAAGCCATAATCAGGGACTGAACAGACTCATTACACCATCCTAATAGAAGGATAATAGATGAGAATGTTTAAGCTGAGGAAAGCTCCTCAACTTAATCCATGATTAGGGATTAAACTCATGACCAAACAAGCCTTTATTAGATGGATTTTATTTAATGATATGGTGATGAAGTGGTTTTTATGGTTTGTAAGACAACTTGAGGGGGACTTGTCCATTAACACTAGGGTTAGTCCTTCTTAACCAATTAAGGAAGAATTAGAACCCTAATGCAAGGCCCAAGTTACAAGTGTGATGTCTTGATGATTATTAAGTGAATTGATTAAGGGATTTAAACACATTAAGGGTTTAACACTTAGGATTAAAGTTATACACTCCATCCTAAGAGAAGGATGCAGGCATAAGCTTAATCACAAAGCCTTAAAGCCTTTAGGGTTTAGTCCCTGATTATGAGATGAGAAGAGAAGACTCAATGAGACACAAAGGTAAAACTAAGTGGGGAGACTAATCAAAACCCTAATCATTGTCATGCTTGGTTATTCCTAAGGTTTGTGAGGTTTACAAGAGAAATCTTCAATGGAACCACCAGGAAGCAGATGAAAGGATCAAGAGAAGCAAAGCAACTTGCTTCATTCAAGAAGTCAAGTCACTTGAGGAAAGAAAGTAAGGAGAAAAAGAATGAGCAAGCTCAAACCCAAACACATACAAAATGCAGCATGGATGCAAGAGAGAGATGAGAAGAAAGTATGAGAAGTGAAGGCAAATTCACTTCTCAAAATCACTTACCACCTGAAAGGTTAGAAAAGAAATGCAATGCAATGCAAAAATGGGATGGAATGACCTGATGCAAACCAAAACCAGAAGCATATTCATGATGTTAATGATGCTATGAGATGCTACAAACATGAGACAACAAATGGAGATGATCATGCAAGCTTATGAGTGCAAATGAAGCAAGTTAAGACACATGAACATACATGAAAAGTTATGAGATGCATATGGCATACAACATGGCAAATGAAAGATGCAATGATCAAACATGCTTTCAATATGTCTTATGATGTTAAATGAATCACATGGATGCATAAAATATCATGGCAAGTCAAGGCATGAATGCAAATGCAAGATGGATGCATATGAAAGCCCAAATTAGGGTTTATGATCAATGCATCAAACACAAACCAAAATCAGAAGCAAATACCAATACAAAAAATTGAAAATGCACTCAAAGGACCCCTAATCCTATACTAACTCACTGCCCAAAGGAGAGGTCTCAACTCTTAACCTAATTCAAGATATGATTTTCTTAAGTTTTCTAGGATTTTAGGGTTCCTAAACAAGAAAATTACCAAACAAATTGAAAATGAAAGATCAAATCATGGCCATTTAATCTCAAAAACTACATGCTAAACACAATGCAATGCAAAAAGAATCAAGGTCCAACTCTTCATGGTTAGGCAGAAATGATTTTTGGAAGCTTGGATCAAAATAATGCATCAAAATGATTTTAATTCAATGAAAAATTCTCAAAATGCATCAAGATCAAAAAATAAATTTGGTTTGAAGGTTGAACAATGTTTCTAAATGTTTTTAAATGCTTCATTAATTTTTTGGTGATTTTTAAATACCTAAAAGTATTTTTAATTAATTAATTCTCATTAATTAATTAAAAAGAAACTTTTAAATATTTAAAAATACTTTTTTAATGCTAAAAATAAAAATAAAAATATTTTTGGGTTTTAAAAATTAATGAAACTCTTGACAAAAAATTTCATAATTTTTAAATGGTTTTTACTATTTTTAATAAATTGTAGAAATTAAATGAAATAATATGAAATTAAAATGAATTTAAAACTGAAAAAGGAAAAGTCAAACAATCCAAGGGCTCTCATTCAAACTGAAACGCGCGCGTGTTGACTTGGCGCCAGATCCTATGGCCAGCATTCAAACTCAGCTAATTAATGATTAAGCCCTAATCCCACCGTTAATGACCCTCAGGTGACCGGAACAGTGTTCCGGTCATCTTCTCCGTTCACTCAAAAATCCAAACTCACTCTAAACGCTTCTAAAATGAAATCTAATTAAACAGAAATGATCCCCACTCAGTCACGAATCAAAACCCCCAATCAAAACATATTTATCACTCCTAAAATGGTTGAATCGAATCAAACAAAATCTAGGGCAAAAAGTTTCAGAAGCAGGTTAAACTCTCATCTCTCCACCATTTTCAAAACCAATGACATCAGAATGATCAGGAGAACATATAGAATCTATTTAGAACTTAAAAAAGGATTTCTGGAAAAAATGTTCTTGAGCTACCTGAGTTTTGAAGCTTTCAGTTCTGCAACTTTCTGACCTCTTCCTTTGATGCAAACCAACCCCTTTGGTCCCTTGATGATGTTTGAATGCTTAGAAAGAGTTTATGTTGGCTTGTTTGAGAGTTTGAACAAGTTCTGTTCAAACTCAGGTGGGAATCGTGTTTTGGATTCAGGCTGTTTCAGGCAATGGTGAGGGGTTCTTTGTGACCAGGGTGATGAGTTGAGAAGGTCTGTGGAGTTTGTTTTTGTGTTTGTGGCTTGTATGAAGATATTCGAAGGTTTTTGCTCAAGGGAGTGAAAATGAGGATGCTGAGTTCTAGTGTGTTTCAGGTTTGCCTCTTGTGTGGTTTTGCTAGCATTTGGTTTGTATAAATTAATCCTATTGGTCAGAGGATGTGACTTGTGCTTTTGTGATAGGTGTAGCTACTTTTGCAAAATGTCCACTCTTGTGTAAGAGAAGCATGGGTCAAGTTCTAGGCTAGTACAAGGGCTGTGGGCTACGCAGCATGGTGTGAGGGAAAGGCTAGGGTGGTTCAGCAGCCAAGGCAGCAAGTGAGTGAAGTGTGATGATGGTTTTTGCAACTTGCTTGCTTTTGAATCTTCATGAAAATATCTTGCTCCAAAGGCCAAACAAATGAGAAACCCTTGGACCATTCTGATTTTTAGGTCCCATGTGATGTTTGTGTAATGGCTTGACATGAATTAGAAGTCACAAATGCCTTTGGTACAAGATTTTGCAAGTTTCTCTTTTGGTGCATAATTTGATTTTTAGTGATTTTTGCCAACTTTGATGCACCATAACTTTTGATCCAAAATGAATTAGTTCATGTTCTTGTACTTTTTGAAAAGGTAAAGATATAATCTACAACTTTTATGACCAAAGTTTTTCCATTTGAAGCATTTTTGGATCAAAAAGTAAGGGTTGAAAAGATTGCCTAAAATGACAAATTCCTTAAAAGTCAAACTTGCCCTAAAAAGTCAACTTTGCAAAAACTTGTAATTCTTGAATTTTGTGAACTTCAAACCTATTCCATGATCAAATAAAGATCAAATACACTCAAAATGATGAAGATCACCCCTTGGTTGGGTCATTGGGGGCCTCAGATGCCCTGATTTTGCACTGACTTGTCCAGAAAGTCAACCCTTGATCAGATGACTTCCCCATGGAATTTCTTCATGAAAATTGATATGCATACTCCTTATACCATATAGAGACCAATAGAAACAAAAATGACCAAAAAATTTGGAGTTATGGCCTTTGAAACCAAAACCCTAATTCTAGGTCATCTGTGCAGTCATGCCTGGCTCTGCTTCCATACCAATCCCAGTTCTTGTGATTTTTTGGCATTCTTGACTTTGATAATATGTAATATGATTCTTGAACACACATAGACCCCTTTGAAGTGATTGATGAACTTTGGAGTGGCTCAAGAGGCTCTTGGATTGCTCAGATCACAAACCCTAGATGCAGATGACTTAGAAACAATGCAATGACTCAAAAAATGGAATATGAAATGATATGATTGTGTTTATGCATATGGAATGATCACAAGCCATGGTGAAATGGGTGAGGGAAAATTTGGGGTGTTTACAATCATTAAAATCGAATCTAGGATTAAAATAATTAAGAACTTAAAATTCTGGCTTTGACTTTTTATTATAAAATTAATCTTTTTGTTACGAGAGTAAGGAAAGTGTAATAGGTTAGGTCAAGACCACGAGAGTGTGAGATTTTAACCAGATAGCTAAAGTTAGGCATTTAATTTAAACACAGCGAGAGCGCTTTAAAATGAATTAGACTTATTAAGTTTCCAAAAATTATTTCTAAACACTTATGGGCTAGCGAGAGCAGGCATAGGGCTTTAGGAGTAAGATCTGAGATAAGACCACGAGAGTGTGAGTTAAAGATATTTAAACTGATAACCTCTACAGAATAAATTAAGTGAACCATCCTTATAAGCCTAGGTTAGATTGACCTGCCTAAGTTAACAAAATTACATACCGACCGTCTTATTATTATTTCATTAAACTAAAATTTAATTCCCGTCTTTAATTCTTAAAAGAACAACCAAAAATCGTGACAACCATTCACCTTAGCTAAACTAGTAAACCCTCTAGCACTAAGTAATCATAAAGTCCCTGTGGGATCGATAATCTTTTATATTACTTCGATAGGTTGTGCGCTTGCAGTTAAGATACCGCTAGACACATATTAGATTACGTCTTTAGCCCATCAAGTTTTTGGCGCCGTTGCCGGGGACCTTAATTTAGTTACTAGTGCACTTTAGAGTAACATTGTCTAGACTAAGGTAACAACTATTTCTTTTCTTAATCTAATTTCCCGAGTGTATGCCAAGTACTCGCTCTCAAGGCGAAGACTTGCAACCTCTAATCCCAGAATCGGAACGCTTCTTACATGTAAGAAGAAGAATATTCGATTACGAACGAAATTACAACATTCCAGATCTTCAAATAGATCCACCTAAACCAGTCGGAACATCAAAGGACGCAGAGATGGCTGAAGAACCGAATCATCCACTCAAATATTACGCTAGTCCTTCGTAAGCTGAACCACATTCCAGCATTGCCGCACCGGCTATCAACCGAAACAATTTCGAGCTGAAACCTTCGCTGATATCAGCCGTGCAACAAAATCAATTCGCCGGAAATCCTACCGAGGATCCAAACCTTCATCTTTCGATATTTGTGCAGTACGCAGATACCGTAAAAGCCAATGGAGTTACCCAAGAAGCTATTAGACTACGTCTTTTTCCTTTTTCACTTCGAGACAGAGCGAGAGCCTAACTTCAATCTCTACCCTCGAATTCAGTAACTACGTGGGAGGAACTAAAGAGAGTCTTCTTGACAAGATATTTCACACCTAGCAAGACAGCTATGCTAAGAGCTCAGATCAACGGATTTAAGCAAAAGGAAAACGAATCACTTTTCGAAGCTTGGGAACGCTATAAAGATATGCTGAGACTTTGTCCACATCACGGATTAGTAGAATGGATGGTCATCCATACCTTCTACAATGGACTCTTGTACAATACAAGAATGACAATTGACGCTACCGCAGGCGGTGCACTAATGGACAAAGAATATAACGATGCTTATGCACTTATCGAGAGTATGGCTCAAAACCATTACCAATGGGGAAGCGAAAGAGTCGCAACTGAGAAACCAACAAAATGAGGTATGTACGAAGTAAGTAGTATGGACCAAGTCAATGCAAAGTTTGACCAACTAAACCAAAAGATCGACAACTTGGCCATAACACCAACATCCACCGTGGCTGCGGTAACACCTAACTGTGAGTTATGTGGAGTTCCAGGACATGATGTCCCTGATTGTCAACTATTAGCAGGAATTCCCACAGATCAAGTGAATTATGCTCAAGGAAACCCGTACTCAAACATATACAACCCAGGTTGGAAGAATCATCCGAACTTCTCCTATAAGAACAACAATGCTTTATACGCACCAGGTCAAGCACCAACTACACCACCGGGATATCAAAAGACTGCTCCTAATGTCCCTAGAAAATCGAACCTTGAGTTGATGATGGAGAACTTCATAGCTAACCAATCTCAAACAAACAAGGATTTCTTAAACCAAAACATACACACTAGTGAGCAGATTAAGCAATTAGTGAGCAAGGTAGATGCGTTAGCTACACATAACAAAATGCTTGAAACTCAGATTTCACAAGTAGCTCAACAACAAGCACCTACTGCTGCACCAGCTGGAGTATTTCCTGGACAACCTCAACCTAATCCGAAAGGACAGGCTAATGCTGTAATATTAAGAAGTGGCAAGGAACTTGACGGACCTACCGATCCAAGACTTGACAATCCAGCCATGTACCAAAAACCGGATAAACCGAATGAAATGGTGAATGAACCAGAAGAAAAGGAAGATAATAATCAAGAGGCAGTGGAGAAAGAAAAGCCTTATGTGCCTCCACCACCTTATAAACCACCAATTCCGTACCCTCAGAGATTAACCAATTCTAAGACGATGGGCCGGTTTAAGAAATTTGTTGAACTTCTGAAATAGTTGAATATTACTATTCCATTTACAGAAGCTATCACTCAAATGCCCTCGTATGCTAAGTTTCTAAAAGAAATCTTATCCAATAAGAAAAAGATAGAGGATAACGGAACCGTTATACTTACTGCTGAGTGTAGCGCAATAATTCAGAATAATATGCCTCCTAAGCTAAAAGATCCAGGAAGTTTCTCTATACCTTGTGTAATAGGAAAATTCGTCATTGACAAAGCTCTATGCGATTTAGGATCCAGTATCAGTGTTATGCCCTTAACGATTTGCAAAAGGCTAGACATGGGAGACCTAAGACCAACTAAAATGTCTGTTCAACTAGCCGGTCGCTCTATTAAATATCCTGTAGGCATACTAGAAAACGTCCCAGTACGTATAGGACAATTCTATATTCCTACTGATTTCATAATCATGGACATCTCTGAAGACTCCACTACACCTATCATACTAGGAAAACCATTCTTAGCTACCGCCAGAGCTATAATAGACGTAAAGAAAGGAAAGATAACCTTTGAAGTAGGTGAAGAGAAAGTTGAATTTATTTTAACACAATTCTTACAATCACCAGCTATAGAGGATACATGCTATCTATTGGACGTAATTGACGAATGTGTAAGAGAAATGGAAATGAAAGAAACTACCTATTCTGAAATTATGAAAATTCAAATCCCTCCGATTTTCGAAGATGACAATTGGCTATCAGGATGATAGTCTAAGCGAAAGTTTAGCACTTACACCAGATCCCATGCCAAGTAAGAATAAACCTACATTAGAGTTAAAAACTTTACCTAAGAACCTAAGATACGAATTCTTAGACACTGAATGTACAAGACCAGTTATAATCAGTTCCAGTTTAGGAACAATTGAAACAAAGAAACTTTTAGATGTCTTAAAGAAATATCCAACTGCATTAGGATATAACATATCTGATCTCAAAGGAATATGCCCTTCAATCTGTATGCATCGTATTCTGCTAGAAGAAGATTGCAAAACCTCCAGAGAATCTCAAAGAAGAATTAACCCAATCCTTAGCACTGTAGTAAAGGAAGAAGTTAAGAAACTACTAGACGCGTGAATAATATATCCAATCTCTGATAGTAAATGGGTTAGTCCAGTACATGTAGTACCAAAGAAAGGAGGTATCACTGTTGTGAAAAACGCTAAAGGCGAATCAATATCACAAAGAGTAGTGACAAGACATAGAGTGTGCATCGATTATCGTAAACTAAACAAAGCCACTCGAAAAGATCATTTCCCACTACCTTTTATAGATCAAATGTTAGAACGATTAGCCAAGCACTCATATTTCTGTTATCTTGATGGTTACTCAGGATTTTTCCAAATCCCTATCCACCCAGATGATCAAGAGAAGACTACATTCACATGCCCTTATGGAACATTCGCTTATAGACGAATGCCCTTTGGATTATGCAACGCTCCTGCAACCTTTCAAAGATGTATGATGTCAATCTTCGCAGATTTCATAGACAACATCATGGAAGTGTTCATGGACGACTTCTCTGTATGCGGGCAAAGTTTTGAAGGATGTCTATCAAATTTAGAAATGGTATTTGAAAGATGTGTAAAAGTAAACCTCGTGCTTAACTGGGAGAAATGTCATTTTATGGTCAGAGAAGGAATCGTACTAGGACACGTTATATCTGACAAGGGAATTGAAGTTGATAAAGCTAAGATAGAAGTCATAAAAGATCTTCAACCCCCTAAGACCGTTCGAGAAATACGAAGCTTTTTAGGACACTCCGGTTTCTACCGACGATTCATCAAAGATTTCTTGAAAATCACTAAACCTATTACCGGTTTATTAATGAAAGATGTTGAGTTCATATTCAATGAAGATTGTCTTAAAGCATTCGAAACTCTAAAAACATCCCTCATCACCGCACCAATCATGCAACCCCCTGACTGGAGATTACCTTTCGAAATCATGTGCGATGCGAGTGACTATGCCGTAGGCGCAGTTCTAGGACAGAGGAAGGACAAGAAACTTCATGCAATTTACTATGCCAGTAGAACCTTAGATTCTGCTCAGATGAACTACACCACTACTGAAAAAGAATTGTTAGCAGTTGTCTTTGCACTTGACAAATTTCGTTCCTACCTAGTGGGAGCAAAAATAATCGTCTACACAGACCACACTACTATTAGATATTTATTAACTAAGAAAGATGCTAAACCAAGACTCTTGAGATGGATTTTACTCTTACAAGAGTTTGATCTTGAAATAAAAGATAAGAAAGGTACTGAAAACGTCGTAGCAGACCATTTATCTAGAATAGAAGGTATTAAACTAGAACAAGTGCCGATTAACGATGATTTTCCGTAAGAACAGCTGATAGCACAAATAGGAAGCGACCCAGTTCAGTTAGGCATAGATGAACCAGAACCCGTGGAAACAATCCAAACAACCGTAGGACTGCCATGGTACGCTGACATTGTCAACTACCTAGCTGCAGGAGCTCTTCCACCTGATTTAACCTATCAGCAGAAAAAGAAATTCTTTCACAATCTCAAACATTACTATTGGGATGAACCATTATTGTTCAAAAGAGGACCCGACGAAATATTTCGTCGATGTATTCCCGAAGAAGAAATAGAAGATGTCATTGCTCATTGCCATTCATCTCCTTATGGTGGACATGAAAGCACTTCCAAGACTTGTGCAAATATCTTACAAGCAGGCATATTCTGGCCTAATTTATGGAAAGATGTCCACATCGCTGTTATAAATTGCGATCGGTGTCAACGCACCGGTAATATTTCGAGAAGAGATGAAATGCCTCAAAAAGGAATATTAGAAGTAGAAGTCTTTGACGTCTGGGGAATAGATTTCATGGGACCATTCCCATCATCTTTCGGTAATAATTACATACTCGTAGTTGTCGATTATGTTTCAAAATGGATTAAGGCTATAGCTTCTCCTACAAATGACACACGAGTAGTAATTAAGCTTTTCAAAGATATAATCTTTCCAAGATTTGGTGTGCCTAGACTCGTCATAAGTGACGGTGGCTCGCACTTCATTTCGAAAATCTTTGACAAATTACTATCTAAGTATGGAGTCAGACATCGTGTAGCAACACCATATCATCCACAAACAAGTGGATAGGTCGAAGTCTCAAACAGAGAAATTAAACAAATCTTAGAAAAGACTGTCGCCATATCTCGGAAAGATTGGTCATCTAAACTTAATGAAGCTTTATGGGCTTATAGGACAGCTTACAAGACACCCATAGGAACTACACCTTTCAAATTAGTATATGGAAAGTCTTGTCATCTCCCGGTAGAACTAGAACACAAAGCATATTGGGCGATTAAAACTCTCAATATAAACTACAATGCCGCAGGAGAAAAGCGAATCCTCGATATTAACGAATTAGAAGAGTTAAGGTTAGATGCTTATGAGAATGCTAAGATATATAAAGAAAGAACTAAGCTATGGCACGATAAACGCCTATCTAGGAAAGAATTTAGTATGGGAGACGTTGTACTCCTCTTTAATTCAAGACTTAGGCTCTTTCCTGGAAAACTAAAATCTAGATGGTCAGGACCCTTTGAAATAACTAGAGTGTTCCCGAGCGGAGCGATAGAAATTAAGGGTAGGAATAGTGAACCGTTCACAGTAAACGGACAACGTTTAAAACATTACCATAAAGTTGAAAATAGAGATTATGCAAATAGTCTAAGGCTTTTAGAGTTGTCCACTAATTTCCCTGATTAATCTACCCCTAAGCATTACATCAGGCTTATGACGATAAAAACAACGCTTAGTGGGAGGCAACCCATTTTATCATTTTATCATTTATCATTTATCATTTATCATTATATTGTTTTATCATTATTATTATTATTGCTTTTATTTATGCATTTATTTTCTTATTTTCCTTATTTTAATTTTTAAATCACTTTTACAGATTTTCTAAAGTCTTTTCCACTTTCCTTCTCCCCCTGATTTGTTTCCTCCACATTTTCACTAACTATGGCTAACCAACCGAGAAACATTATGGAAACCAAATTTAGAGGTAGGAACCAAAGAATGAAATTTGAAGAGTTATCACAGAGACCAATGGATTTGACTCTGTACCCGGATGATCTGACTATGGAAACTTTAGGAATACATGATAGCATCCTATACCTGTTTAACCAACTTGGATGGGAGAATGCACTATTAAAACAAAAGTTTGTGACTTACCGCGAGCTCACCCTTGAGTTCTTAAGCTCCTTAGTTTACTTACCCGAGCGCGGTTTTGGATTCAGGAAAGGATTTATCAGTTTCCGACTATTCGGAATAGAATATGACTTTAACCATAGAGAACTAGCTGACTTATTAGGATTCCCTAGTGGACCCTTTGCTTTTACTACCACACAGGTAGAATTGATGGACATTGAGTTGGACTTCTTTTGGGGAACCTTAACCGGAAATTACCATCCTGAGCCAAATAACATGAACAATGATGAGATACATAACCCTGCTATCCGCTATTTCCATAAGATCCTTGCCCACACCTTCTTTGGAAAAGAAGAAAACCTTACTGGAGTATCTAAAGATGAGATATTCATTATGTCCTGTCTGACTAATGGACAACCAGTTAATGGTGTACCTTTCATGATGCAAACCTTCACCCGAATCCAAGAAGAACCTGATCTACCCATATTGGTAGGAGGCCTTGTCACCATGATTGCCGATGCCTTAGGACTTAGATACCAATTACACAGGTGTAACCGTTTAGGTACCATCCGTCCTATGAATCTTAACTTTTGCTTTAACCACCATATCATAAGAAATTTAGGACAACCACCTTACGAGTACCTAATCAGGAATGAAGTAGTAACCCTGTTCACATTACCAAACCATGCTAGAGTCAGTGTTCACAATAAAGATAATTGGCTTTATGAGCTTACCCCTCCTGACTATCCATCCACTCCCGAAACACCACAATCTTACAAGATAAGGGATGATATAATGACCGATGTAGAAAGTGACCCTGAGACACCTCCTGGTTACCATGACATTGAACACACTGATGAAGTGATTGAAACCCCTGAAGTAAATCAAGTAGAATATGCTGACAACTTAAAGAAAATTATGAATACTCTTGAAGTTTACCAAGCCAATATTAATGCTGTTAAGGATGAGATTAAAAGCATGCGATTGGATGTTATAGGTTTAACTGACATAACGTGTGAGCAATTCTACCACCTAAACTCCGCAATTGAAGATTTGAAGAAGCAACTTTGAAAATGCTGTAGTGATTTAATTTCTCGCTTTTGTTTCTAGTTAGTTTTCACATTTTGCAAACATTTTCGTACCTTATTTTTATTAATGTAATTTTCCTTCAATTATATCAAAAGCAAAGCACTTCTAGTTTTACCATTTTCCAATTTAATCAATTTCTATGCTTTCCATTACTTACTGTTATATTTAAATTGATTAATATTTTATAATTTCTCATGTGATGAAATTTGCTCTAATATATGTTGATCTAATATTATATATAGTGTTTGTGTTGGAATTAAATAACAAGTGATAATAAAGAAGAAAAAAAATTGCATTGAACGAGTGAGATAATGCATTCTGTGAAGAAAATATTATAAGTTTTTAATCCCTCACGGTCGTCATCCACCTCTCACGATCGTGACAAGCTAATTAGCGCGTCACGACCGTCACTCATTCCTCACGACCGTGACGACCCTTGTTATACGAATTCTGAGAAACAGAATCGTTCTTCTTCGCAGAAACCACTTTTCCACTTCCACAAAAATTAGAAACCCCCCATTATCTCCTCACTATCCCGTAACCTCCTATTACCCTCATTCAATTCCAATAACCTCTCCATTTATTCCAAACCACTCACATTCACTTCTTTCACTATAATCAGAACCAAATTCTTCACATTTTTCATTTTCTCACAAAACTCAAAAACCTTTCATCTCTCATTCCCGTACTTGCATGCAATGGAAGAAATCCAATTTAGAGATAGTGAACATGGAGAAACTCAAAGACAAAAGTTTATCAGGTTTCAGAACCGTGGCGTCCAGCCCACTCGGTATGTCGATATTGACTGCTTGAGGGAGTTGGGATTGCTCAACGGCGTGAAGCTCCTGCTTAGGCATGTTGGGTTGTGGCACTTGTGCAGTCAACCACAGTCGACATTCAAACTCCTCACATTGGAATTTCTGAGTTCGTTTCAATATGTTACACCTCTCGGTTCATCAAGTCAACTCACCGGCATTGTAAAGTTCAGAATGCTCGGCCGAGAGTTCGAAATTACACAAACAAGGATCGCCGAACTGTTAGGTTTCGATCACGGAGACGATGCTCATCTCCGCATGCCGGACAACTTCAGCGAAACCGCTTTCACCTTGTGGCACGACATCACCAACACCCGTGCTACTGCCTTTCAGAGTCTCAACGCTACCCACAACCATAACCCGGCGATCCGATACTTTCATCGCATCATCTACAATACTATTTTTGCAAGAGAGAGGAATCACAAGCTTAACTCCAAGGAGCTCTTATTCTTGCACTGTGCCTTAAATGACGAGCGCATCAATGCTGCCCCATTCCTTTTATCCCATATCTAGTCTGTAGCGCAACGAGGCGCAACCCCCTTGTACATAGGCGGGATTGTCACCACCCTTGCCATTCAGCTGGAGCTTGGTGACTTGATTATCCATTTGCCTCGCAGAGCCGCAGAGTTGCTTACAAAGAACTATTGCAGGTCCGCCCACTTAATATCTCAGAGAGAGGATGGCAGGTTCAACCCTGTTATCCAAGGCACCGTTTATCATCACATCACCTTGCCGTGCCATGACCGCATCGATCCGTCCAACCGAGCCAACTGGCTATTTGCTTTACCGGATGCTGTCGGCCATGTCCCCATTATTGATGAACAGGCCAATCCACCAGTGGACGAGATGCAGGATACCATGGATGCAACTGAGCCAGCACAGGAC
Source organism: Lathyrus aphaca (assembly GCA_963966055.1). NCBI lineage: Eukaryota > Viridiplantae > Streptophyta > Magnoliopsida > Fabales > Fabaceae > Lathyrus > Lathyrus aphaca. The sequence goes on along the minus strand of OZ014522.1, from coordinate 529,582,998 downwards.
ATTCCTGAGTCCTCCACCAGACAGCCACCTGCACCAGAATTCACACTTGAAGACGTCCTCCGTGCGATTCATCAGCAAAATCAGATGAATGCCGCACTTGAGCGAAGGCAAAAAGAGCAACATGATGCACTACTTTTAGCTGTTGCCACCAACCAGAGGACGACTGATGAGAAGCTTGGAGAGATTTTTAGCGAGCTAGAGGCTTTGCGTATTGATATCACTGCTCTCACCGGCACCGGTTCTGATCCTGAAGCGACTCCGACCAGACGCTCCCGCACCAGAAGCCGAGGTCGTGGTCGTCAGCAGCCTTAGTTTATGTTTATGTTTATGTTTTTCCATTTCCGTTGTTTGCACTGTATTTTACCCGCTATTATATCACAACATTGAGGACAATGTATGATATAGTGTGGGAGAGATACCTTTCCTTTTTCCGCATTTCCCTTTCCGCACTTTCCATTCCGTTGTATTTCCCTTTCGTATTTTAATGAAACAAAGTAATATTTGTGCTATTTCTTTAGTTTCGAATTTCCCCCGTTCATTTAGCCATACCGAAAATTTTTATATTTTTATCTTCGCATTACCCGACTTACCTATGAAATCGTAGTTAGGAAGCTGAGAACGATTCAACAAGATCAATACAGTCTTGACACCTTAGACTTCCCACTTAAGCATTCCGTTCCGATAATTGTTACAACTACACCTTAAGTTTCAGTTCTAAAGTAACCCCTAGTAGTTTATACTAGCAGTCAACACCGTCTGAACACAAACCATGTGGGGAGCCGATGAACATAAGTGTTTGATGCCTAAATCTATAATGATCCTTCATATCTCGATGCCAATAAAAAGAAATTGCACCAAAGTACACGGTCACATATAAGAAACGAGAAATATGAGAAGGATTCCATTGCGGGTTGGTTCAGAGGTACCTGGTTCTGAACTTGGTAGGGCGTGCTACGGCTCGATCCCCCACAACCTCCAAATCGGATAATATATATAGGGTTTCCACATTCGTGTACCATACCCCGTGCTTATAAAGGATCAAAGTAACTAACCGGCTACTCCACTACGTCCGTGCTAAGGCAAAGGGCTTAATGTGATTGCGCTAGAATGAAACCGGGTGAAATAAGATCGAAAGACTCTAGGTGGAATCGTAACGCAATTACCGAATGTTTCGTTTAACGGGAAGTCGACGACTTAGCTTGTTGCTTGTGTCATTAGTGTATCGTTGGTGTTTTATTCTAGTACCGGTTTATCTAGCAAAACGATTCCTCATATGGTTTGTTATGTGTATGCATCGATGGAAACCTGTCCGATCATTTTTCAACCGACTATTTGCTTGAGGACAAGCAAAGGTTTAAGTTTGGGGAAGTTTGATAACGATAAAAAGTATCGTTTTATTACTATGTTTCAATGCCGTTTTATCGCACATTTATCGTTTTAACACCCGATTCTTCGAGTTTTCTTTGTCATTTTGCAGGTATATCAATTATAGAGCTAAATCATAAGCCAAAAGTGAAATGAGCAAAAACAAGCATGAAAAGAAGAAGAAGAGAGGAATTCTGCATAATCTGCATAATTTGCAACAGTCACGACCGTCACCATGTTGTCACGAACGTGACACGCTAATTGGGACAGTCACGGTCGTCACCAAGCCGTCACGACCGTGACGCGCTAAATATGAAGATAACGAACGTGACACCCTTGTCACGAACGTGACAAAGGGAAACTAGGTTTACTTGCTATGAATTGGTCATGTATGTGCTACGTGAAGTCAATAACTTTCCTATTCTTCCGCAGACCCAATAACATAAATTTTTCCTGGATTCTCTCAGCAACACCGAAACCCACGTATGGATTCCAACTGCCAAGCCCAAATTATGTTGCCTATAAATAGCTTTATTTCAAAGTAGAAACTACAGAGTTTTATTTTAATTTTTCTTGCGGAAGCTCTGCCGTATTTTATTTGCACCCTATTTCATTATTTTTTCCATTGTTCTTGTTCTTGCTTTATTTTCTATATCCCAACCAAATCAAATAACAATTTCCAACATTAGGAAATTGTTATTATTTAATTTCTTTCAAGCCTTCAGCATTTCGTTTTGTAATTTTATTTTCGATTCCGGTTCGCACTCCGAGCTTGCCAGACTGTGGAAGAAGGAGTTTCACATTATTTTTATTATTCAGGTTTTTAATTAATTCGCATTTATATTAATGTTAAGAATTTATTTTTATTATTATTTTATAATGCATATTTTAATTTGTGTTCCTCTGTTTCTGCATCTGTCTGGTACAACAAATATGAGTAGCTAATTAATTTAGGCGGTATGTAATTAAAATACACTAAATCGGTAAAATCGAATCTAGGATTAAAACAATTAAGAACTTAAAATTCTGGCTTTGACTTTTTATTATAAAATTAATCTTTTTGTTACGAGAGTAAGTAAAGTGTAATAATTTAGGTCAAGACCACGAGAGTGTGAGATTTTAACCAGATAGCTAAAGTTAGGCATTTAATTTAAACACAGCGAGAACGCTTTAAAATGAATTAGACTTATTAAGTTTCCAAAAATTATTTCTAAACACTAATGGGCTAGCGAGAGCAGGCATAGGGCTTTAGGAGTAAGATCTGAGATAAGACCACGAGAGTGTGAGTTAAAGATATTTAAACTGATAACCTCTACAGAATAAATTAAGTGAACCATCCTTATAAGCCTAGGTTAGATTGACCCGCCTAAGTTAACATAATTACATACCGACCGCCTTATTATTATTTCATTAAACTAAAATTTAATTCCCGTCTTTAATTCTTAAAAAAACAACCAAAAATCGTGACAACCATTCACCTTAGCTAAACTAGTAAACCCTCTAGCACTAAGTAATCATAAAGTCCCTGTGGGATCGATAATCTTTTATATTACTTCGATAGGTTGTGCGCTTGCAGTTAAGATACCTCTAGACACATATTAGATTACGTCTTTAGCCCATCAAACCGCCGATTTTTTCGGTTTTCCCGGTTTACACTGGTTTTTACCGGTTCGCACCTATTCAATGACATGAGCGATCCAACATTCGAACCAGACCGATTACCTGGCCGGTTCGACCGGTCCGACCGGCCGGTCCGGTCCGGTTTTTAAAACACTGGGTATAATAATTATGTCTTTACTTATGCGAACTAATTATGTATTTTAAATTACTTGTACTAACGCACAATGTGTATGATTTTTCTTAGAGGTGTTTCAACATCGAAGACGGTAGAAGAGATTTTTTTCTTAAATTGGCCGAAAAGTTACTAAGAGGTTTTAGAACATTTTTATCATCCAAGTATCTTAGGGATGCAGATGGTAATCATGTTGATGCGGGGCTTCCAAAGAAATATGAAAGTTTGATTTCACCAGAAGAATGAGAAGCATTCAAATCCAAATGAAAGGACCCAACATTTAAAAGAATAAGTGACACAAATCAGGAAAGAGCATAAAGTCCCGCGTATCCATACCGAAAAGGACTTGTTGGATTTGGACGCTTAGAACAATCTATGGTAAGTATCTATAAATTGCAATAATATATTTGTTCATCATATATGAGTTTTATTTGATCATATTATATTACTTAATGTGTAGTTGCAGAAGGAGAAAAGTTTTGAAACATCTCTTCCTGCAAATGATTTGTGGAAGGAAGCCCGTGTGGGAAAATTTGGAGTTGCTAAAGAAGATGTTATACAAATGTATGAGAAATGTGTAAGTATAACATTATTTCTTTAATTAAATAAAAACTTTATTAACAAATATTTGAAAAGTATTCGATATTCATCTGATTTTCAGGTGGCGTTATCTCAGTCAGCTTTATCTCCAGATGATACTAGGAGCATACTTAGTCGGGTATTAGATGTCTGTGAGTATTTGGGTCGGGTGAGGGGTAAGGGATTTGGGATCACTCTGACCTCCTTGAGTATTAAAAAAGGAAAGGCTCCTAGTAATAAAGAGCTTAATGAAAAATTGGAAGCACTGGAAGCTGAAGTTCGTGCATTAAGGAAATAAAAAGAGGCTAGCGCTTCAACATGTTTTAAAGATGGTTCAGACAAAGATAGTATAAACTATATCTTTCAATCGAACATTCCAGAGGTAATTATATATATTTGTCTTAAATTTAACTATTAGCTTAAATTATATATTTACATATATACACATTAACAATTTCATTTTATTATTGGTTTTAGGGCATTTCCCATTGTCAGCTCTATTTATCGTCACCATATTATCGAATGGTTGGAAAGGGAAAATTGCATAACACTAGAGGAGAATTACTTCACACTATATAGCTCTCTACTAGATGTTTGAAAGTTTCGGTTGGAATTGCAGTTGAGCCGAATGCATTATTACCATATCCTAACGATGTTTCAGATGTAACAACGGTGGAACAAGCAATAGGTTCGTTTGTTGCATGGCCGACAAGCCTCACTAGTATAGGATATGAGGTATGCCTAAAAACATTATGAAATTTTGTTAACCTTAATGTGTAGATTCAAAGTATTTACGCGCATTTTACATACATTTTTTACATGGTTATGTTAATTAGACTCCAACAAGATCCAAATCAAAAGATAAGGCTATTCCGCGGCATACTGAGTCCGTTGTTTAAAAAAAACAGGTACATTGCAATTTTATGACATTTATGCATGGAAAATGTTAAATTCTTGATTTTATACTTCATCTAACTATTTATATGATATGTAGCTTCATGATAAGGAGGTTAGCAACGTCTCCACACAACAAAAAAATGTTGGTGCTAAGAAGACTGAGGCTAAGAAAAAACCTACTACCAAGTATAGGTTGTGCCTTCAGACGTTTCTAGAGTTGACAGATATTCCAATCGGAGGTATTCATCTTATACATATGGAGGAAGGTATTTATGGCTTTGAATATGACCAATCAGTTGGTAATGAAGAATTTGTGCAAGTTTTTTGTCATGAAGAATTAGGCGTCAGTGTTGTCAATACATACATGAGGTATATCCGGTCTACTTTGTTATATTAATTGAACAACTTATTTACTTTATGTTTCAAATGAATATTCTAATGTTAATGATGTTTTTATTTAAGGTTTTTGTATGACAAAGTGATGCTCCCAAATAGATTAGACGAAAGATTTGGATTCTTAAGCCCCGCGTCTGTCAACTTAACTTTAATCTTAAGTAAACCAGATGAAATGATAGTGTACGTTCGCAACCTCTTCATGACCAACAAAGATACAGAAAAGTTGTTCTTTTACCGTTTAATACCAGGTTAGATTTTCATTCTAAATTCATCTATTATAATTATTTTGTATTTTGACGTCGTGTAGAAAATTTTCATCTAACATTTGTTTAATCTTACAGTGGACATTGGTTGTTAGTCGCAATCAATCCTATCAGATAAATTGTTTATTATCTTGACTAATTAGGAAATGATTGGACAACATACCCAAATATGAAGAAGATGATTGAAACGAAAGTGGGATTGTTCTAAATATTCTTGTGTGTATTTATTTATTTATTTATGTGAATTGTTCTAATTATTCATTTATATTTTATTAGCATCATACCAGCTTTTCAAGCCCAACGAGATATCCAAGTATCAAAGAGGAGATCCAACAACATTACATGGATAAAAGTGGCGGTATATTATTAATTATCACTTTTTTTTATTATATTAGTGACGATACTTGATAAAACTTAGGATTTATCCATATTTTATTTTCATGTGTAGTGTCCTCTGCAACGTAATGGCATAGATTGTGGATATTTTATGTTGAGGTTTATGAGAGAAACTCTTTCTTTGGGTCGATTAGAGATTCCATCCGATGTATAAGTTCTAACTTATGAGTTATTTTAATATTTAACACATATCTCTCTCATATAATTAAATAGTTGAAACTAAATCAAACTATGTTATATTATTATGTAGTACTTTGATGAATTCAAGTGTGCATATTATTCAAAAGATCATTTGGAAGAAATTAAAGAGGAATGGTGTCAATTCATTATAGAGCTCGGTGTTTTATCAGGTATAATATTGTACTCTTACTTTAGTTGATGAGAATTTAAATATGTGTAACTTTGTAACTATAATATTGTATTCTTTTAATTGAATTACAATCTTTGTGTTGTTTCAGGACCTATGTAGATTTTAAGCACTGCTTTGGTTGGATGCAAAAGTAGTATAAGTAATATGTACATTTATAGAAAAATTGTAATGATTTGTAATTATAAATTGGTATATATATTGGTTTGAATTGCCAATTCTTTTGGATGTATAATTTTGGTGCATAAATTGATACATTTAAATAGGCCAAATTAGATTGATTTGAATCTCCAAATTGTGATATTTTTCTGGAAAAAAATTGGTTGAAAAACAGGTCATAATTCTGGTTGAAAAATCTGGTAAAAATTGTGGTTTAAAAAAATTTATATAAAATTTTTCGTATACCTTAGACAGCGCTTTAAACAAAAAGCGTTGTTTAAGGTGGGGCTTAGAAAGCGCTTTGACCAAAAGCGCTGTCTAACGTATACCTAAAAAAGTTCAAAAAGGTGGGGCTTAGATAACACTTTTACCAAAAGCGATGTCTAAGGTATACATATAAAATGTCAAAAAGGTGGGGCTTAGACAATGCTTTTGGTAAAAGCATTGTCTAAGGTATACCTAAAAATGTCAAAAAGCGTTGTCCAATGGTACCATTGACAATACTTTTCATTAAATATACCCCTCTTTAGACAGCGCTTTTGAGATTAAAAAGAGCGTTGTCTAAATCTTTAGCAGCGCAGGTTTGTACAGCGCTTTAAAGCGGTGTCTAAGGCAAAAAAAAACGTTGTCTAAGGTCTTGTTTGGCATAGTGCAAATAGAATAATTTCCCTTAGAAGTCTTCGGCAAACCTGTCACAAAATCCATGGAAATTCTATCCCACTTCCATTCTGGAATATTCAACGACTGCATCATGCCTAACGATTTCTGATGTTCAATCTTCGACTCCTGACAAGTCAAGCATGCATACATAAATTCAACAACATTCTTCTTCATACTTGGCCACCAAAACAATTTTTGCAGATCATGGTACATCTTCGTAGCACCAGGATGGATACTCAATCGACTACGATGTCCTTCCTCTAAGATACTCTTCTTAATTTCCGGAACATCAGGAATACACACTATATCCCGGAATCTCATCACACCATTCTCATCAACTCGGAATTCACCTCCGTTACCTTGGTTAATCAAAGTAAATTGATCAATCAACTTCAAGTCAAATTGTTGTCCTTCACGGATCATTTCCATAATTTCACTGGTCAACTTCAGCATTCAAAACTTCACACTCTTAGATGTAGCTTCACACAACAAACTCATATCTAGGAACTGTTCAATCATTTCAAGTTCTTTCACCATCAACATCGACATATGCAATGTCTTCCTACTCAAAGCATTTGTAACCACATTTTCCTTACCAAAATGGTAATTCAAATCAAAATCGAAGTCTTTCAACAATTCTAACCATCTTTTATGCCTCATATTCAGTTCCTTATGATCAAACAGATATTTCAAACTCTTGTGATCACTGAACACTTCAAATTTCGAACCAAAAAGATAATGTCTCCAAATCTTCAACACAAATACCACAGTTGCTAACTCCATATCATGCGTAGGATAATTCCTTTCACAAACTCTCAATTGTCTTGAAGCATAAGCAACCACTTGACCATTTTGCATCAAACCTCTCCAAGTCTCATCTTTGACGCATCACAATACACCACAAATGACTCATTTGGATTCGGAAAAATCAACCCTGGAGCAGTTGTCATTTGGATACGGTTGTTATGGAAGAGATGATTGGAAATGTGAATTATAAGGTGGTGATTAGGGGGTAGGCGAGGTTAACGAGAGTAAAATAACAACTCAGTGGTCGCATATCACGTAAAATTTACGACACTACGGGGAAACAATAAACGTGATAACAGTGCAGTTACATATTATGTATGGTTCATGACTCAACGATAATTTATTTGATATTTTTTTTATAAGCAGTTTTATTAATACGGAGAACGAGAAAGTCTCCAAGGAAAAATTACACATCAAAGAGAGGTGACAAACCGCCACCCCAACCACACACTAGGGAATTAAACAAAGTCAAGAGGGAATTTAAACCACTTGTAAAGACTACAACTCCTATCGTTCAAACTACCTAAAGACAACAAAATCCAAGAATACACCTTAATATAAAAAACAATGTCTTCTATGGAATAGGAACCTTCATTGAAACAAATGTTATTTCTAGCTTTCCAAATGCTCCAACAAGCTATAAACCAAATCGAATTCACCTTATCCCCTTTGCAACGACCATTAAGGTTTAACCTCCAAGATTTAGCATGATCGCAAAACTCATTCTCTATTATCCTTCCTATATCAACCCTTTCGGTAATATTACTCCAAACCGATTTTGAAAAATGGGACGAGAAGAAAATATGGTTAGAATCCTTAACATGTTGGAAACAAAACTAGCAAACCTTATCTTGGTCATTAGCAATGATGTTTCTAGCACCCAAATTGGATCTCGTCGGTAACCTATCAAGAGTCGTCCTCCATGAGAAAATTTGGATTTTCAACGGAACACTTGTCTTCCAAATACAATCCAAGAGTTAAATATTATTTGCATCCAAAATAGTATTCAAAGCTAATGAGTTTAATGCCATATAAAAAGAATGCACTGAAAATCCTCTTGCAACATAGAAGCTCCACTGCCACTCATCAATATCACCTACAGAAATTACCTGGGAATTTAAAGCATCACGCTGTCATACCCTAATTTTTGACCCTAAGATTTTTCGCATCTCATCTGCATCTTGCACACAAGCAAGATCACGCACTGTTCGTTTATTTTTTTCAGTTGTAGATCTTTTCTTCGCAGGGGATCACCATGTTTACTTCCCATTATTTGTTTATATTTACTAACTTCTAACCAAAATACCAAAAATATGTTGCAGTGCTCTTCTTCTTCTCTCTGTGTTGTAGGAATTCAAAGATAGGGCAGCGATTTTAATTCAGATGTGGTTGTTCAGTTACGATTCGATTCAGATGGACGTTTGACCTAATCTTGGTCAAACTATCAAAAATTTGTTTCGACTGCAAGTTGTGTGTGCCAGTGGTTTATTTTTTAGACGATGCGTGTTCAAAGTTCAAGTTATCGTGCGTCAAGATTCATCAGTTTATCAAGCAGCGTTTTGTGTGAAATTTGGTCTTAGTTGATTGTTCATCAGTGATTCATCTGAGGATTTATTTTCCTCAGCATGGATTCAAATTATCAGGGCAATTTTCAGACAATTTCAGTGATCGTGGTTGAATTGGCAAGTTGTTCAGTGGTTCAGTAACGGTTGTTTTCATTTTAATCAGTGGCTTGTGAGAAAAATCAGGAGTTGGTCGTGGAGCCTAAAAAAAATCATCATTTCATATCCATCGCCATTTTCCTATTAAACCATTTCTTTTATTTTCAATTTTCTATTATCCATTTCTATCCATTTTCTAATTCTTACCGATTATTCATTTTTCATTTCCATATTAAATTCACCTTTTAAAATTCTCATTTTTCTTTTCAAATATCCATATTCCACCGATTTCCAAATAATCAAATTCCTTTATATTTCCAATTTTTTATTACCACAAAATAATTTCTTCTTTTTCTTATCATAAACTTTTATTTATTTTTATTTCTTTCAAACCATCACAAAAAAAATAATATAATCTTTTTTCTTGAGCCCATTTTAATTGTTTTATGAACAAAAAAAAAGGTAAATTTTTGAGGAAGGCCCGTTGGCCCATTTTTTTTCTATCAGTCAACTTTTCAGCCTTCACTTTTTAGCCAAAACAGTAACACGTGACTTTTCCCAGCTTTCCACTTCCTTCAGCTCACCTCATTCCAACCACACGTGACATCCAAACCCAGCCAAAAAAAATTGCATCAGCCGTACACACATACACTACACGCATACCACATAACCCCATACAAGCCATCAAGCCTTTTCCAAAACGCACGTCACACGCATCTGAGTCAAATAAAACGCAAGCTGGATGAAAACACACATGTCGTACGCAATGAACAAAATGCAGGCCCAAGATTTCCTCAGCTACAGGCCCAAGCCAATCTGCAACCTCAGCTTCACAACAACACCTGCATCACACACGAATTCCGCAAGTGCCAAAACGCACCAGACCTTCGAATAAAACGCAGCCAAAGAACTCAAGTTGCACACGCGGTATACACGCTGAGTTGGTTACCTGCAAAACGCATCTGGATATAACACAAAACGCAACATCAGAGCATCCAAATCGCAGCAGCTCACGAGATTGTTGTGACTCCAAACGCAACCACAAGCATCAAAACGACAACCATTTTTTCCAGTTCAAATCAACTTTCATCCTTCTATAAATTGATCAATATTCTTCTCATTTTTAAGCTTTGATAGCCTTAAAAAACCGCTGCCAAAAATCAAAACAGAAAGCTTAAACTTCATTTTTTTTCCAACCTTCCGTTCCATTTTCATCAACTTCGCTCCGAACTAACTGCTAATCTTCCATTAATTCTTCTTCAATCTTCCTTCAATTAACCTGCAATAAACTGAAACTTCGAATTCAAACCACAACAATAATATCAACAACCGAGAAAAATCGGAAAAAAGAAGAAGAAGTTGAGATCGTTTCGAGAGAGTGAGAGAGAACCGCGGCGGTTTTTGTGACGGTGTTTCTTTCGATTTTCGCGTTTTAAGAAAGGCGAAGAAGGTGTTACCCTGTTTTCACGTGAGAGAGGATGTAGTTGCTGTGTTTTCTTTTTCCTTTATTAGGTTTATTTTTATTTTTTATAAAACTTTGTTTTAAGAGAAAATCAGAAAGTGTTTGGGCTTAGTAGCTTTGATCCATTTCTATCACCACCATCCGCATTTGCGCCATATTCCCCTTCATTCTCTTTTTTTTTATTATTAAATCCTTTTCTAATTAGTTTTTGTTATATGTTTTAAGAAATAATTTTTGTTAATATATTTCTCTTAATTTTCAATTATAAGTTCCTTTTAAGAAAAGTATTAAAAAAAAGGAATATTAGTGTTTGAACTTTGTTTTTTCATTATTTCAATTTGATTTTAATTCTTTTGGTTGTTTTTTTAGTGGATTCTATTTTAGATCCATCTTTTATTTCATCTCCTTTTATTTTTGGTCGATGAGATCTCCGATTCGACGATTATTGGTTTTCGAAGATGTTTAATCTTCATTATTTCAAATCTATGGATGAATGATCATTTGGATCATTCTCCATACTTTGGGATCGTGATAGATTGCATTCGATAAATCAATGTGAAATCTCGATTAAGATTAGACCGTTACCTTTTCTTTTCGTGCGACATGTTTTCGGAGAATGATTCATAATATTATTTCTCTAACATGTATTAGCACAAATATTTTCCACCTTAATTGGTGGTGGCCGGCCTCATTTGTAGGGTAATTACTTCGTAAATTACTCGGCGATTGCTTAACATATACCTAAACTTGTCCCAAATTCGGAATTTGATCCAATTGGATCCGGTTGCCTCTCGATTTTGGTTATCTTTTTGTGGTTGTGTTTGATTAAGTTCATCATACCATTTCTATGTAAATATTATAATACTATTAATATACTAACATTTTAATTCAATCTCTCGCACCTTATCCTCTTTATTTCAATCTCTCGCTCCTTATCTCTTTTATTATGCTTTTATTATACTATATCATTCATCATATTGTTTATGTTTATATTGTTATGCTTGTGATTTTTCTTTTGTCCATTTGGACACAAAAACATTAATAACGGATTAAACGTCTAAAAGATTTGTGACTTTAATTTCGGACTATGGCCACTATCCTTAGCATTGGATTTGGAGTTTGGACTTAGATTCTAGGATCATTCCTTTGCTTGAGCCATTATGGATTGAAGACCTTGGCTCCGATTGAGTTCACTTGTTTATGAAGATGGAAATCCTTTTGCTTTGAATAATGTTCACTATACAGTTTTTCTGTTCTTCCTTTAACTTTTACATTCAAGTCTTAGGATAGTCACTTCATCTCCTCCTACTTCTTAAATTTTCAAATCTCCTTCCTATTTTCAAAACTTTCTTTGTTTTCAAATTTCAAACATTTTCGCAATCAAACCTTGATTTAGGTCAAGCGGATTTACCTTTTCATTTCATTTCTTAATAAATGTTAAACCACATAAGCATACCGGGACTTTCTTCTCAAAAACTTTAAAACATTCAAAACTCATTCAATTGTTTTTTGTGCCCTCGTGCACGTTTCTTTTAACCATTTTCATGTTTAGATATGATTCATTCTTTCTAGCGGAATTATTCGCTAAAGAATGACGACTTATCTTTACATTTTAAAATCAATTCAACTCATTGTTTCTTTTCACATTTTGTACCACGAACTACGAGGTTTTGATCTCGCATTGCACTTTGTGGGTACGTAGGCATGAGACTATCATCTCTTCAAACACAAAAATATTAAAAAACATTTCTCTTCTCATCTCTTCAATCTCTTTCAAACAAAGCATTTTCAATCCAAAAGCAGTAAATTTTTCAAAGGGCTCCCGTGGAGTACCACAGACATTTTGGGTGCGTAAAACCTTCCCATTGTGTAACCTATCCCATTACCCGTTCTCTGTTTGATTCTTTTAGCTTTTTAGCTTTTAGATTCATTAGGTTTTATTCGCTTTTTTTTCCTTTTCCATTTGGAATAAAATAAAAGCGCAGTGGCGACTCTGTTTACCTTGAGTTAAGTTAGCTAATAACTTACACTCATGATTTTACCGCTACACACGCAGATCCTGGTATTCTAAAGCCAGTTCAGGATTTCTACCTAAATTCAAAATGCTAAAATTCCACAACCCGCTACCATTATGCATCCTTCCCATTTCCTGAACTGGGTTGTTTTTATTATCACTTTGTTCGAACAACATCGGGTAAGCAACTTTCAAGTTATTTCCTTCCATCCAACTTGACTGCCAGAATGCTACATTTGATCCTGATCCCACTTTACACGACATCAAACTACAAATAGTACCAAAATCTTCTAAAGCATTAATCGACAAAATATCCAAAACCCACAACGAGTCTTTAGCACACTTTCCAATATCACTAGACGAATGAACTTTAATCACAAGTTACCGTAACGACTAACAAACAAAGATTTCCATATTTCGTCGCCACCTCTAACGAATCTTCATATCCACTTAGCTAGAAGAGCTTTATTGAATCTCCCCACATGTTTAATCCCTAGCCCACCAACTTATTTTGGTTTGTAAACCGTCTTCCAACTTACCTAGGATATATAATTATCGTTCGAAGATCCGGCCCACAAAAACCTCCTCTGTATAACAATTATCTCCTTTACTACCTTCTTTGGCATCTTGAAGAAAGATAAGAGATGAATCAGAATATTCGATAGAACCAAATTAATTAGAGTGACTCTATCCCCAATTGATAAGTTACGGCCATTCCACAGAGACAATCGACTTCTAACTCTATAAATAATCGACTTCCAAAAAGCAATACAGTGATGGTCACCTCCAACTGTTAAGCCAAGAAACTGAAAAGGAAGATTCGCACATTTACAGTGAAGAAAATATACAACAGCCTGTAATATTCCTTCATCCATGCCTACATCTTACAAACAACTCTTCAAATAATTAACTTTCATCCCTGGAGCAAGTTCGAAAGATCTGATAATATATTTGAAGGCCCATATGTTAGAAATTTCCCCATCCCCTAATATCAGTGTGTCGTCGGCGAATTGTGATATACAAGAGGAAGGAGTTTCCATGATCTTAAAAGTAGACAGAATATTAAGATTAATGGCTTTTTTAACCAAACAAGTAAGACTTTCCGCCACGATCGCGAACAGAAATGGAGACAAAGGATCACCCTGCTTCAGCCCCTTCTCAACTTTGAAATCTTTAGTAGGACTGCCATTAATGAGAATAGACATGTAGATTTTGAAAACTAGACCGCGAATCCAACGAATCCAGTTAGCACCAAACCCTATCTTTAAAAGAACGGATCCAAAAAAATCCCACTCGACACAATCGTAAGCCTTAAATCAACCTTTATAATGAAACAAGTCCTCTTAAATCTTTTTGCGAAATTAATAACTTCACTAGCTAGCAAAACCCCATCCATAAGTTGGCGGTCGGGGATGAAACCAGTTTGCGCATGAGATATTAGTTTATGGATAATAGTACCCAATCTAGCAGTCATCATTTTGGAAATTGTTTTTGAAACACAGCTGACCAAACTAATTGGTCCACATTCCTCAAACTTCTAAGCGTTTTCAACTTTCGGAATTAAGGCAATGAATGAGGAAATGAACGTCTTCGGAAGGTCAGTTCTGAAAAATTCAATCACACAATTGGTAAAATATTCCTCAAATATGTCCCAACAATCTTTAAGAAAATTGAAGTTGAAACCGTCAACTCCTAGGCTCTTATTGTTGTCGCAGGCGAAAACAGCGATACGAACATCCATCCGCGAAAACTCAGCTTCCAAGAAACCTTGATCAACGTTTCTAAAAGTTGCTACAAAATCCATATTGAACTTAAAATTCGGTCTGGATTGTTGCCTGAATTTAGCCTAAAATAATCTCTTGGATTCATCCTTAATAACCCCTGGTTCAATCAGCAAAGAATCTCCCGTCTTGATAACCAATATAGAATTACTTTTGTACCTTGCTTTAAGGCAGTTATGAAAGTAACTAGTATTAGAGTCTCCATCCCTTAACCAATTCATTCTAGATTTTTGATGAATTAATTTCTCCTTGATTCTCAACATTCTCCAAATATCTTCCCGAGTCTTAAAACTATTTCTCATCTTTTCTTCGCAAATACCATCGTCATCAGATAACTCTTCAAAATCGCAATGATTCAAAATGTCCACATTATCCTCAAGGTTTAAATCAATCCAGCTGAATATCTTTTTATTCCACTCTCTAATCTGTTTTGAGGGCTTTGAATTTTTTAACCAGAATATGCGCTGCAGTACCAGAAAACTGATAAGCACTCCAAGCTTTTTTAATGAACGAAATACATTCTTTATGGTCAAGTCAACAATTCATGAACTTGAATGGCTTAGGACCCCAATTAACGATATTCGCCTTAAGCCACACGAGAAGATGATCTGAAATATCCCTATCTTCCACAACTTGACAGTTCAGCCCCAGATTATTTAAAACATTTTCTTCAACCAAGAATCTGTCTAATCTATTTCTGCACTTGTCGTTCGAATTAAACCAAATATATTTGTTACCAATAACCGGAAGATCTATCAAGTTAAAGTTGTCGATGAAGGCACTTAACTCTTCTATTTCCTTCGTATTAGGATCACCTCTACCTTTCCTCTCTGAACACCTGACTTTACATCATTAAAGTCTCCACCCAAAATTCATCCACATTTAGGGTATCTGGTTCTAAGATTCAAAAGATCATTCCACAAATTTCTTTTTTCCAACAAACTGCACGGAGAATATATGTTAATCACCATCAGATCATGATCTTTCCAAAAAAATGGAACACCCAAGAAACCTTTACCACTGAAACTGAAATTAATTTTAACAACATTAGTATTCCACATGTATTTGTTGCCGATATACCTTTGTGAGAATGATTATACTTTGATATTGACAAATAATGATAAGGCACCGGCATTTATATGTGATTGCAGAGATGATACTGTAGAGCCAATAAGAATTTCCGATACAATTTTCTGGTTGTGGGCTAAGGATCACATTGAAAGTTTGGTTCCAACTTGTTGAAAGTGAGTTTTTATTTTTTATCAGTTTCTTTTTTATCAATATATTTTGACTTTATTAAAAAAATAAATAACATGCAGTTAGATTTCTTGTGAGCAGTTTAATTTGCTACACCATAGAGACTAGTAACCATAAGATCTATCGATCTGTTTCAAATTTCGGTAATAAAAAAGTTATCATGATAGATCCATAAAATATAAGACATAAAAAAAAACATATGCAACAATAGCGGAAAACAATTACTTGAATAATGAGGAATTCCAAAGTTAATAAAAAAAGGAAAAGAAATTGATATACATTACATGAAGAGAAGAAAATACAGTAAGAAGGAGAACAAGTACATTTTAAGATGACTAATAGTATTTCTTAATATGCACCCCAATACACTTCGTAATATGCACCAATCAATACATTTGGAATTTGGAATTTATTGTACAAAATGTCTCCGCAAATTTTGTCAAACTTTTGAGCAGTCGCATTCAAGACTGGATTTCTCACCAAATTTCCATATAATCTGCAACAACAAAAATTAAATATCAATGATGTCTAAAACTTAAATTTAAATATTACAGTGTAATCAATGTTAATTAAAATGAGTTTGCATTTACCTTATATATATATATTTCGTATCCACTAGTTATCACTGAATTCTCTTTCTCTTATTGGAATCTTTTTCAGTAATAGATTCACTTCCAGTCCCAGGTAACCCAAGTGTGAGTTCTGTTGAAACAGTTTCAGATGATAAATCATGTGTGACCTCTGTTGAAACACTTTCTGGTAATGCAAGTGTAAGTTCAGTTGAAACAGCATTGGTATTGATACCCCATCGCGTAATCGTAATAGTTTTACTTTTACTATCTTGGATATGTTTTTCAACACTCTCCAATCTCGCTTTAGTGATAGAATGAGGATCAATCTTACTTTCATCATATGTCACTGGATTGATTACAATTAATAGACTAATTAAAATAAAGAATTTCAAAATATAATTAAAAGAAAGATTATTACAATACAAGTATTTACCATAAACTTGAATATGAATAGATTTGGTATCAAGAAATCGAAAAAACTCCAATCCATTCCGTTCTGCCAAACAAATATCAATCGCTATCATATCAATCTTACGCCGCCTATCCTTTAATATTTTCTTAGCTTCACGAAGACCATCGCATGGCGTATCTGCAACATTAAACCAAATGCATGTTTAATATTAACTGCATCTGTTTATATATGATAATAAGAAGATTAATTAAACTTACAACGATGCCCATATTGAAGACACAGCGTGCGAAATTGTTCCATGGCTTTGGGGTCATTATAAACTGCAAGATATTTGCGGGGAGGTGGGTGGGATTTCATCACAGCTTCCAAATCGTCCATCGCAGAAGAATCTTGCATGGAATCAAGAATGTGGCAATTGCAGAAGATTCTTGGAATCAAGAATATAGAAATTGTGTTGTGTGCTGCTATTAGGAAGTATATATTGTAATTACTATAGTTATTTTATATCAAATCAACTACACATTAGCGCGCGGGAATAGTATATGTCTTGGAGTTATATTGTAATTAGTCATGTATTTGTGTAAAATTAATTAATTAATTACCAATAACATTATTAACATATCTTAAACATGAATAATTCTGGTGAAGTGTCGTTACCGAGTACGCATTCATACTGAATACATGCATGTATTATATTTGTGGTACTTATTTTCTCGATTTTCAATGAAATGTGTGGTTTTCTCAAATATTGATAAAGTATATTTATCAATATTTTAAATTTTGTCTTAGTTGTATCTTAATATTATTTTTGGTTTTTTTTATAACTTTAATAATGATACTTTCTTGTGAACTTAACAATTTATTTCTTCACTATTACATTTTATAAAAATTTCTTATTTTCTTATTAAATAATCGTTTCTTTATTTTTTTTTTAAAATATAGTATCACATATTTGTATCAGTACCCGTGACTTAATATAAAAAATAAAATATTATTAATCTTTTTGATGTGGTCATCCTTGGGTAGGGGTGTTCGCGGTGCAGTCTGAGTGATCTTTAAGGTAAAAGTTATCTGAACCGTAAGAGAAAAAAAATATGCAGTTTGGTTTGTTTTAGTTGATTTTAGAAATAAAACCGAATCAACCCAAATAAAATCAACAAGGTTTGGTTCGGTGCGATTTGAGTGATTTTTAAGGTAAAAGTCATTTGTACCGTAAGAAAAAAAAAACATGCAGTTTGGTTTGGTTTAGTTGATTTTAGAAATAAAACCGAATCAATCCAAATAAAATCAACGAAGTTTGGTTCGGTTCGGTTTTTTACAAAATATTTATTGAGTCATATATATATATATATATATATATATATATATATATATATATATATATATATATATATATATATATATATATATATATATATATATATATATATACAACATAACTAATGGGAAATGCGGGATGCTATTTAGGAACTCATTTGATATATTTCGTGTTGGAATATCTATGGGAAATGCGGGATGTTATTTAGGAACTCATTTGATATATTTCATGTTGGAATATCTGGATGGTTCAGAATAAAATATTGTTCAATGATGAGGTTAGGGATATTGACGCAATATTTTATAATATTGTTATCTCCTCGTGGAATTGGTTGACGTTTGGGAGGAATCATAGAATGGAGTGTACTCTTTATGAATGGTTTAAGTTCCCTTTAGATTTTTGTAAGTAATTGGATTTCCATTTTCCTTTGCTCCTTCGTTTCTTTGTTCCTTTGTTTTTTGTTCTTTTGATCTTTCTTTGTATCTTTGGGCTTTGAGATTCCCTTTATCTCTATCTAATGATATTTGACTTATAAAAATATATATTTATATTTAATCATTCATACACTACCAAATACCAAAAAAAAACTCATTATTTTTGGACAAAAACTTCCAATTGATATGTAAAAAAGTTATTAGACAAAAATTGAATAATAAACATAAAACAATAGCATAAAAAAAAGTAAATAATGGTGAGAAAAATCAATAATGCCCGTAAAATTTGGAACTTAATTTTCGAACGTACCGAAATTTAGAGTTTTTGACATATGCTCTTGTTCTGGATCGACCCAATCCCTACAATTGGGCCAAGAAAACCAATCCAATAGGCCTGCTCGACGTCGAGCACAATCTTGAAAAGTGGTCTGTGTCGACCACAAGCAGTCCGACCACGACGAAGTTCCCTAACGGCTAGTCTTGACCGTTGCCTATTTTCACGGATTCCTCGATCCGCGCCTCACAAAATGGACCAATAATCTTCCATTTAGTCCCTTATATAAACCCTCTCGTTGGGGAGGGTCAGGTATTCAATTTCTCTGACCTTTATACTTGTACTTGCCCACTCTTTGCTCGGTTACTTACTTTGGCATCGGAGTGCCTTGCAGGTACACCCCCTTTTCTCCTCACCGACCGTCTCCATCAGCTCTCGAGGCCAGCCGCATCGGATCCTGATCTCCAGGTACGATCAGGTGGCGCCGTCTGTGGGAAACTGATTTCCCCGTTCTTCTTTCAAAATCTTCAAAGAACCAAAGTTTTAATAAGATCCATGGCTGCTCGGGACAACCAGGAAAACCGATCAAACGATGGCATGATTCTCACACAACGTGAGAGCAACATCCATCCTCCTCTACATGACGAAATGGTGCAAGACCATCCGGACGGGAAGGCGGCATCACCTTCACCCGATTGCGACCAACCTTTGGAAAGTCGCCCGAAAACTCTTTTTCCTTCGACTCCTTCAGGGTCGGATTTCGCCGCATTGGCCGAGACCCTGAATCAGAAAAACTTGCTGCTCCTCGCCCATGGCGAGAAAATCGCCCGTCTCGAAGATAATTCTCGTCGACCACGGTCTCCCGCGAGACCCCAAAGGGAGCATACTCCGTCTCCTGCCAAGAAGAACAGGAAAGGGCACACCGACGAATCAACAGGCGACAAACGTTTTCGTCAGTCTTCCCCACGACCCTCTCCTAGAAGAAAATCAAGAAGGAGCAGATCAAGATCTACCTCTCCCCGACGAACAAAGAAACATGCTCACAGGTCTTCGTCGTTCAATTCCAGCGACGACGAGGACGCTCGGGGTCCCCTTTCGTCTGAAATCATGACGGCCAAGCTTCCAAGAGGTTTAGAGAAACCCCCTCCGTTAGGCTCGTACGATGGGACCACAGACCCAAACGAGCACATCGAGAATATCGATGCACTGCTCGACTATCGGGGTGTACGAGGGGCAATCAAATGTCGCCTCTTTCCTACAACGCTGAGGAAAGGAGCAATGACATGGTACAAAAGCCTTGAGGCATAGTCCATCACCTCATGGAAACAACTTCGACGCACGTTCTCCAGGCACTTTACCGCATCAAGGCGGCACCCGAAGACAGAGGCTTCGCTTGAAGCGATCATCCAGGGGAGGGACGAGCCTTTACGAACTTACATCGAGAGGTTCAATAAAGAAGCGGTCCAAGTATCCACGACCGACGATGAACCTTCGACGCCGTGAAGATTCCAAACCACACCGGGTCGATGAACCTTCGACATCTCGTCGAGGAGGAGACAAAAGAAAGGATGATCGCTCCTGTGAACCGCGGGAGCACCGGGGACCTATCGGTCGGTTCCACGAGTACACACCTCTCCTGGCCTCCAGGGAGAAAATTTTGTCTGAATGCGCCAATTCGGAATTCAAACAAGTAGGGGTACGTTTTCCGAGGCAACAACCTAGCAAGCCCGGCACGGATAAAACGAAATACTGTAGATTCCACAAGAGTCACGACCACAACACAGAGGATTGCATCCATCTCAAGGACACGATCGAAATCCTCATCAAGGACGGGCACCTAAAGCAGTTCACCAAGTCCAGAGACACTCCTCGACAGGAAACACAGGAGACCCAGAAAGTCGAGGAAGCCATACCCATCCCTGCAGATGCTAACATGCAGGTCACTCTAAGCATTTATCGCCCGGAAGACTTCTTCCTACCGGACCGTGCCGAGAGTTCGGGGTACCTCTCCTCCCACATCCCATGGGAAGCTTTCCCTTCGGCAATGGTCATATCGGGAGGAGGATTCAACAAAATCACGGTCGGATCCGTGAAACGGAAATTCGACCCGCTAATTGCTAAAGGGCCCGCGCAAAACGCCACCCTGGATCCACCAAGAGAGGGCTCTGTACCCCTTGCATTTTATCGAGAGGAACTCCTAGGAGGGGCACCCAACGCTAGCATTCCTCTGCTCATCTGAGCACGCATGGCGAACTTCGACGTGAGGAGGATCCTGGTGGACCAAGGTAGCTCCTGCGACATCATGTACTCCCAACTATTTTCGACACTCCAGCTAAACGAGACACACTTAACTCCATACGTCGGATCAGACCTGCAGGGTTTTAACGGAGCAGTATCCCGACCATGGGGCTACGTCGACCTATTTGTTACCTTCGGGGCGGGCGAGACAGTCAGGACGGTCAAGGTCCAGTTCCTAGTCGTGGACTGCCCATCTCTGTACCAATGCATCCTAGGACGACCAACCTTAGCTGAGCTAATCGTTGTGCCATCCACCGTCCACCTGAAGATGAAGTATTACACTACTTCAGGTAAAGTCGCCACATTGCACGGAGACGTCGACGCTGCCCGCAGGTGTTTCGAAGCAGCATCAAAAGGTCTCAGCTCAATATCATACCAACCAAGTCCCCCAACATCAAATTCACCAGATATTCCCAGGGCTTTCCCTCAGGTAGACTCGATCGACCTAGACTGCAGATTTTTGGACAGTAACGAGGGCGTCCAAAGGCCAACAAAATCGTTATCCCGACGAATACCAGATGGAGACTTCGAGCTAATTCCTTTGGGAGAAGACCCAGCTCGGTGCGTTAAAATCGGGGCACATATGCCTGAGTTGGTGAAGCGAGAATTGGAAGCTTGCCTCAAAGGGAACGCAAATTTATTTGCTTGGAGCGCCGCAGAAATGCCAGGGCTCGACCCCGAGACAGCCTGCCACCACCTCTCCATCGACCCAACACACAAGGCGGTCGCTCAACACAGGAGGAAGCAGTCGACCGAGAAGACCGAAGCAGCTGAATCTACTGTTAAAGACCTCTAGAGGCTAAATTTGTAACCGAGGCCAGGTACACGACCTGGCTCTCGAATGTTGTACTTATGAAAAAATATAGTGGAAAATGGAGGATGTGAGTTGATTATACCGATCTCAATCGGGCATGCCCGAAAGATGCATACCCTTTACCTAACATCGATAAATTGGTCGACAATTCGTCCGGCTTCAAGCTATTATCCTTCATGGACGCATATTCAGGATATAATCAAATACCCATGGCCGTGTCTGACAAAAAATACACGGCCTTCATGACCGAATCAGGCAATTACTTTTATAATGTTATGCCCTTCAGTCTAAAAAACGCAGGCGCAACATATCAGCGCATGATGAATAAGGTTTTCCGAGCTGAAATCGGAGATATGCTCGAAGTATACATGGACGACATGATCGTCAAATCTCAACAAGAAACGGACCACGCGTATCACTTACAAAAAGTGTTCGATCAGGCACGAAAATGCAAAATGCGCTTCAACCCTGAAAAATGCACGTTCGGTGTCCGAGCAGGAAAATTCCTCGGATTCTACTTAATCGAACGAGGCATCGAGGCCAACCCTAACAAATGTCGGGCATTCGCGGAGCTCCCAACTCCCACTTCTAAAAAATCCATACAATCACTAAACAGGGTCCTTACCTCCCTCGCTCGGTTCGTAGAAAAGTCCGCTCAACACGCTCTCCCTTTTTACAAACTCCTCCGCAAAGAGGCAACTTTCGAGTGGACGGGGGAGTGCGAGCTAGCGTTGTCCCACCTAAAAAAGGCACTAAGTGAACCCCCAGTCTTATCCAGACCTGAAGAAGGGGAGATACTGTATCTCTACCTTGCAGTTGCAAACGAAGCAGTAAGCGCGGCACTCGTGCGCGACCTACCCGAAGGGCAAAAACCTGTATATTTCACAAGTAAAGAACTCCATGGCCCAGAAATTCGATACCTCCAGATAGAAAAGGTGGATTTGGCCCTCCTTCTCGCAGCTAGAAGGCTACGCCATTACTTTCTGGCTCACATCATCATCGTAAGAACCGATCAGCCCATAAGACAGTTGCTCGGTCGACCGGACATGGTCGGACGAATGCTAAAGTGGTCATTGGAACTATCCAAGTTTGACGTCAAATTTGAGGGAAGACAAGCTCTCAAAGCTCAAGCGCTGGCCGACTTCGTGGCTGAACTTACCTTCACCGAGCAAGACCCGAAAGCCTCATCCAGGTGGATTATTTTCGTGGATGGAGCATCTGGCCCGGCGGGTAGCGGAGCCGGAATTATCTTGGAGAACGAAGAGGGGAACGTCATCGAAGTGTCCCTAACCCTATCTTTCCCCACTTCTAACAACCAGGCAGAGTACGAAGCTTTTCTAGCGGGCATACAACTCGCGACCGATCTGGAAGCAGAAGAGATCACAATCTGCACGGATTCTCAGTTGGTCGCAAGCCAGGTTCGAGGAGATTTTCAGGCCAAAAATGATAACATGGCCAAATATTTGGCCCTCGTAAAAGGCGAACTAAAACGGTTCAAAAGTGTGGAAGTTAAACACATCCCGCGAGAAAACAATGCCTGCGCAGACATCCTGTCCAAATTAGCGAGCACTAAAAGGAAAGGAAACAACAAGTCCGTCGTACAGAAAACGCTTCCCCGACCGAGTATCGGGCAATCGTCGGCCCGCGTAGACATTAACATCGTGGGCGACACGAGCTGCTGGATGACCCCAGTATTTAACTATCTAACTAAAGGAGAATTACCGACCGACCCAAAAGAAGCCAGTACTATACGATGAAGGGCATGCTCATATTCTCTAGTAGGTGGACGTATGTATCGTCGAGGATTCTCTACACCCCTCCTCAGGTGCGTAGAAGAAGAAAATATCCCATACGTACTAAGGGAAGTCCATGAAGGAATCAATGCGCAACATCCTGGAGGACGGTCGTTGGCTCGAAAAATCCTACGGGCAGGATACTATTGGCCCACACTCCAACACGATGCGAAAGAGCACGTGAAGAGGTGCGACAAATGCCAACGACACGGAGACGTGCACGCAGCACCCCCATCCGAGCTAAAATCATTATCGTCACCTTGGCCATTCGCATGGTGGGGGATGGATATCTTAGGACCATTCGTCGTCGGGTCCAGTCAGAATAAATACTTAATTGTAGGTGTCGACTATTTCACCAAGTGGATAGAAGCTGAGGCCTTAGCCAAAATCACTGCGCTCAACATACTACGTTTCTTCAAGAGAAACATCATCGCCCGGTTCGGGGTGCCCCTCGCCATCGTGACCGACAACGGCACTCGGTTCACAGATAAACACTTCAAAGAATTCGTTGCATCAATGGGAACGAAACAACATTTCACTTCAGTCGAGCATCCCCAAACTAACGGGCAAGCAGAGGCCGCGAACAGGGTAATCCTAAGAGGTTTGAAACGAAGACTGGATGAGCATAAGAAGCATTGGGTCGAGGAGCTACATAGCGTACTATGGGCATATAGGACCACGCCCCACTCAACAACCGAGGAATCCCCATTTCGATTAGCATATGGAACCGAAACGGTGATCCCTATAGAAATGCACGTCCGATCGAAGCGCACAGAATCCCCCATGGACCAAGACACCAATTCTGAAGCCTTGAGAGACGAGCTCGACGTGATCGAAGAGGTTCGATCAGAAGCCGCTCTTCGAGAAACCATTCTCAAACAAAAAATAGCCGCTCGGTATGATTCTAAGGTCATAAGGCGAACGTTCGAGGTAAGCAGCCTTGTCCTTAGAAGAAATCACAGAGATCCCGGCGAGGGAAAATTAACACCCAACTGCGAAGGCTCGTATCGCGTCCGAGAAAAAACCGAGAACGGAGCCTATTATTTGGAAAATCTACACGGGGAAGAGCTTGCTCGGCCTTGGAACGCCGAGAAACTCAAACAATACTACAGCTAAATCACAAAGTCACCCTACTCAACTTTCAAGCAAGGAGAAAGGGGGACCGACTGAAAATTGCGTGCCTAGGTACGAGCATGACAACCCAAATATAACAAAGTCAAGCAAGATCTCCTTTCGGGCAAAAGAGAAACTTGCCGCATGGACGGATACTCGAACGAGTCCGATGTCGCCTAAGTACCACGACCAGGCAGAACCCCAACTCGCGATGGGATGTTCAAGCCACGGAGCCCGGGCCATTATCTTGGCCCGGGCATCGACCAGGAGTAAGACTCCTAAATCTGATTGGTCCCCCTAACCAATAGATCACACACACACCCCGTATTTATTCGATCACATCCAATTAATGCAAAGATGCATACCAAACACTTAGTGAAAATAACAAGTAAACTATGTCCTCCGACGGACGCATTGTTACGAGCAAATAAAACATAGAAACCGACCATCAAAGTCGTGCACATGAAATTAAAAATGCGACACCAAAGGGCCGACTTGTTCAGGATTACATACAAAGGGGGCCACGCCCCCCAAAAAAGAAAAACATCATAAATTATCATGCACTCAAGCCATAAATTAATTACCCTCGCCTCCCGGGCGGCCTTCCTCCTCACAAGCTCCCTCCTGCTCCGGTTGCGCTTCAGGCTGGCCAGGCTGATCAGTCGACCCCGGCTGAGAATCATCCACCACCAAGTCTGAGGGGACCACGATCTGACCGTCCACGACCTTGTACAGGTAGCTCATTCGACCAGCGTCCAAGGCCATGTCAGGATGAAGAACTCTCATTTGATCCACCGCGTTCTGGAAACTGAGCTTAGTCGACGAGTTCAGATCTTCCATATCCTGGTCAATCCAAGCGAGCAACTGAGCCCTCGTCACCAGACTCTTAGTCTCTTCATCCTCATCATCCTTCGGGCAAAAGGCGTCCTTCAGCTTTTTATTTTGCTCAAGCACCCTCTTTTTGTCGACCTCTAACTTGGTGATGACGGCGACCCATTCGGTCGGCTCCTTGGTCGCAGCTTTAGCCTCCTCAGTGGCCGCTGTCAGCTTAGCCTCAGAAGCATCCAGCTGCTCCTTAAGCCTGCTATTCTCTCGCTCCAGTCCGGGACTCCCTTCGGCCGTCAGCCAGGCCATTGTTAGGACCCGCATAACTGTGCTTGCGTCTTGGGCCAGAGATAGTCGCCGAGCGGGACGGTCCATACCTTCCAAGAACAAAGAATCTGCACGGTCCATCTCCATGCTCGTTCCCTCGAAGAAGTTGCGCATCACGAAACACGGAGGCAGCCCATGCTTCGGCTTTGGAGGAGCGTTGGCCGTTAAATCCACAGTGGCAGCAGACTTATGCTTTTTCATCAAGGAGCCGGTCGATGCGCTCGGCGAACCCTGGACCAAGGGGCCCGACCCCGAGCCACTCGTCTCAGTCAGCTTGGTCTGCACGACCCTTGATCTTTTCCTCTGCTGCTGAACCAGGTGTTCTTGAATTTTGTCCAATGGGTTCGTCAAGGAGCCTGAAAAAGGAAAAGGATCAGGTTAGTCATAGACAACAAAGTTAAAGCAAAAATTTAACTAACGCAAATAAACAGATACCAAATAGGCCGGACACTTCCTGCCCGGTACGGCAAGCCAGCAACTCAATAACGTTGATCAAGGGACGCTCCACAGCTTCCCCCCATCCTGATCAACTATAACCTTTCCATCTCCGTCCAACAGGGGAGTCAGAGTGAAGGATGCTATTAATTTTCTGAAGGCCTCGAAACTGGCCGCTTCATCATCATTCAATGTGTCCCCCACCTGAACGAACTCCCCGACAGGTTTCTCATAATGAGCATGACTCCAGGAAAATGGGAACAACCACAATCTCCTCGGGATTACCTGACCTTGATCGTCGAGCTTAGGCTCGTCATTCTCGCCAGTGTCTATTCCCAGAAAGCTCATTGCTCTCACGGCCACCGTGCTCGCGGGTTTTATCAGGAAGTAATCAGTTTTAAAGGCCCGGATAGATTCTGAATGGGCCTTAAAAATCTTCGTCTGCTGCTTGAAGGACACAAATCCCTTTCGGTCAGTTCCTCGCCCGACTTGGCGCTGCAAGGAGAACAGGCGGAAGAAGAGGGAAAGCGTGGCACCAACACCCAGATGGGCGCACGTCATCTCGAACGCTCTTAGAAATGCGTACGAATTGGGGTGTAGCTGGGAAGGGGCGACGCAGAGATGCCCGAGCACGGCACTCACAAAGTCACTGAAAGGCAATGTTACCCCTAGGACCGAGATCGCGTATTCGTACATGGAGAAATCCCGACCACGGAAATCTGAGAAGATACAGTCATCGTCCCCCGGGCAGGTTACAACCCAATCGGCAGGGTCACTAACAACGGGCAGTGGCTCCGTTCGAGGTCTTGAAAATGAGGACACCTTGTCCAACAAATCTTCCACCACCCATTCTTCGGGCGAGACCCTCGTCTGGTCAGGACACTGGGGTGAGTCTGTCGATGCTCCTGTAGTACTTGTATCCGAACTCTCCGAGGAACTCCCGGAACCAGAAGGAATAGACGCAGATGACCCTGAATCTTCCGAGGACGTCTCTTCGGAAAGCACGTCCAGCGGATTCACGAGCGAGTTTTCACCTGAAAAGCAGAGGAAAGGCGTCAGTGAATTCGATTAATAATATCAAATCCACCCTGTTGCACCCCAAAATTTGCCCTCACAATACAAGACTTTGTGTGCTAAGAAGGTTCACAAGGTTCACAAGACTCACAATACTTACAAGACCTTTCATGAGGTTCATGAAGTCTACAAGTCACTTTATGAGGTTCACAAGGTTCACAAGATTCACAATGCCTATAAAACCTTTCATGAGGTTCATGAAGTCTACAAGTCACTTTATGAGGTTCACAAGGTTCACAAGGTTCACAATACCTCCCATAAGGTTCACAAGACATTTTATGATGGTTCACAAGGATCACAAAGTTCACAATTGGTCAGAAGAGTTGACAATTCCCTCAGACAATGCACCTCTTAAGCAGTGCATCTAAAACTAGGGTTTTGACTTTAATCAGGCTAAATGGACTTCCAAGATTTCAAGTGAGCTTCATAACATCTTATATGTGTTTAAGAACCCCCATGACAAGTTTCAAGACTTTTCTCAAAAGTTTGCTCAGTCAGATGATCAGATAAGTCAAAATCAGTTAAAGCAGTTAAAAAGTCAAACTGAGGTCAGCTGTGGTCAAACCAAAGTCAAACTTCATGATTTTTTGCCAACATCAAGTATATGAAGTAAAATTCATCATTTGATCAAGGGTTGATCATGATTCATCAAGGAGATTTCAGATCATCAAGAATCAGGAGTTTCTAAATTAGGGTTTCCTCAGTAAAAGTCAACTGAACTTTGACCAGCCATAACTTTCACATGCTTCATCACCAAGTCTCCATCCAAATCTCATTTTGAAGTAAATTGAATTCTCTACAACTTTGTGTCTCACAAGCCAAGCCCAAAAATGCTTCATTTGGAAGGTATGAGCTAAGACATTATAGGTCCTTTTAAAAGTCAACAAAAAGTCAACAACTTCAAAAGGGCATAACTTGAGATTGGTAAATGATATGGACATGAAACCAGTGGGATTGTTTAGAGGACTCTTTAAGCTTTCCAAAATGTCCAAGAACACCCTCATAGCATTAAAATTGAAGGATATGTGCCCTTGCAAAGTTGGGAAATTTTGTGTTGGTTTATGATGAAAATGGAGGTCTAAAACCAATTTCTTCCAAATGGGCTTGCCAAATGATGACCCAATCCATACAATAACTTCATGCACGACCCAAGACAATAAAAATAAGATTTTTTATTATTTTATTTTTATTTATTTTGATTTAATTCATTAAAAATAATTTTAAATAAAAATAAAATATGAAAATGTAAGATTTGAATTGGATCAAGCTTCTAGAAAATCATAATTGTGACTTGGATCAAATTGATATGGAAATAATGATGATTAGCCTAAAATAGCAAGTGTTCATACAAGAATATTTTATTTTTAAGGCCTTATCATCTTGAATCTTTTCATATCAAATCTTCCACACAATGACATGATTTTTTAACCTAAATCTATTGTTCTATAAGTACATAGTGAAACCCTAGCACAGGAGACGAATTTTCTGCCTCCCAAGAGTAAGTTCCATAAGTCAAAAAACCTCTCCACAACTCACATTCGGTTTTGAATTTCCAGGGCATTTGAAGGTATTTGAAGCACATAGCCATGATCATTGAACACCATTGAGTGAAAACCAATACTCATATGCATCCCAAACACTCCATAATGCATAAACCGAATCTTGTTTGTTCTTGAATAAATTTTTTTCGATTACACTAATCCAATGCGTTCTAACGAATTTTGTTTGTTCAATCATGTTTGTGATGTTGCATAGAGTGTTTCTGGACAATTGAATCAAAGCTTCAAGGCATAAATCGTAATCGGCCATTGTTAGGGTTAGAACTTCAAAATTGGGGATTCATGGAATACCTAATATAAATAGATAATGTACTCATATTTGGACTGTAATCATTGCGTAGATCATGTTTGCAGGTTCAATTTGATGAAATTTTACTCGTATAATGATGAACATGATTCGCAGGTTTAAGGTGCAGGAAAATTCGCAGGTATTTTCCTAGATAATTTCGCAGGAAAACCTGCGAATTCAATGAAGAAGATGAAGTTATGCTGGCGCCAAAATTCAAGTTTGAAAAACTGTTTTAAAATATTATGAATTAATCATGTTTATGTTTCACAAGCGCGCGCTTGTCCCAGTGGAAAGTCAGGCATGCGTATTATGAAAGGGCAGGGGATCGAATCCTGGCTGTGACAATATTTTGAGTTTTTCTCTTTTATTCACTAAACATAATATATTATCAATTGTTGTTGGTTAGTTGACAGATGCGCTAACTCAGCAGGATTGGTCATGTACTTGTGTGTTTGTTTGAGAGGTCCTGGGTTCGATCCTCCCCTAGGCCTTTTGCTTTTTTTTTTCATTATTTTTCTGATTTTTCAGGTTTAAAGAACAAAACAACTTGGAGATCATTCTTCTTGCATCATGTGCAGCGCAGCCCAGTGGTTATGCCCCTTATCATCCAGGTAAAGGACCTGGGTTCAAATCCCAGGTCCTGTTTTTTTGGTTTCTTATTTTCTTTTCTGTTGTTATATTTTCTTATTATTTTCCATATTATATTAAAATGATTTCTAAATTATAAAATATATATATTATGTTTTCTAAATTCTGAAAATTTATTTTCTAAATTCAAAAATTAGTTTTTATTATTATGTATTTAAATTATAAAATGTATATATGTATTATTTAGTTAAATAAATTATTATTGTAAATTAAGTCTTAATATTTTTTTGAATATACATTAAACTTTATTGTTTTTCCAAAATCCTAATTATATAATTAAACCCTAATTTTCTTTTCTTCTTTTATATTATTATTTAATTTAATTAAAATACTTGATTTAATAAATACATAAATTATTTATAATCTTAAAATTTTGTATATAAATATGTGTAGAAATTAAAATGTTTTTAATATATAAATATTCTATCATTGTTTATAATTAATTATATCTGTAAATAATTTCTAAAATTGCAAAATTTAATAATTTCTCATAATATGTTCATAATTTATTTAATTTGTCTATAATTTTAAATTGTTTTGTTCATATTTTTTTCTATTAACCATTAAAATTTTGTCTTTTGTTTATTATTATTATTACTAATCATGTTTATTACTAATCCATTTATTTTTTAAATTATGATTATTATTATTATTTCACTAACCTTATTTTTTTTTATTATTATCACTAACTCAATTAAATTGCTTAATTATTTTACTTATTATATTTTGCTTATTTATTTATTTATTTATTTTGCTATCTATTTTAATTGCTTATTATCATTGTTGTAATTGCTCCTTGGTGTAATTTTTTGTAATATTTATATTATTTATTTTTATGTCATGGTTAGTAAAAATAGGGAGTGTAACATGTATGTTATTTAAAATTAATTTAGTTCATTTAAATTATAAGATAAATATAAAATTAAACACTCACACATGTAAGTCGATCTTTGATCGCCATCTCACTTTCTAGGGTTGCCTCTCAATGTTGCCTAATTAAAAGGTCAAGTGGGGTGTATAAAGCAAAAGTCCCTTAAAAGAAAAGTCATCTAGTCCTTTCATAATTAAAGATCAAGTCCCTTAATGGTTGCCTTTCAATATGATCTTGTCCCTTTCGAATAATGATGATAGTCCCTCCAAAACTGCTTATACACCCTACAGTTGCCTTCATTAAACAGATGTCCTTTCATATGTCCCTCACATCCAAGGTAATGACTACCTATTCCTTAATAATAGGGATAGTCTTACCATTCAAAGGATTCAAGAACAGAAAAGACTTAAACTTTAGGGTAGGTTCCTCATAGTTACTTGCTCACCATTTAAAAACTTTTCAAACACTTCACAATTTCAAACAATTTTCAAACACAAGTTTTTTACGCATCCGTACATGGATCATTATCAAACTCTTATGAAAATTTCTATTCACACACTTCACATTTCAAAAACAATTTAAGGTGAACTAAGTAACTAAGAGCCCATGGATAACCATGGATGTAAAGGGTGCTAACACCTTCCCTTTACATAACCTACCCCCCGGACCCAAAAATCTTTTAAAAGGTCTTTCCTGTTCTTTTATGCCTTTCCTTTGGATAAAATAAAAGTCGGTGGCGACTCTTGCTATCCGCAACATCACTAAAGTCAGTTCTCCCACCGTGTTACTGAACTGGCGACTCTGCTGGGGATATTTAAATTAAAGAGGGGTACCCTTAGGAATTAGATCACTTTAAAATTGTTTGCCTCGTTTGCTTTATACTTACTTGTTGGGCTCTTATGTGTGAAAGATCCTAACCCGGATCTAGTTTACCTTAGGTAAATGGCAATAGACCAAGGAAACTGTACGGCGTATACCGATATGGTTGATCTGGTGGCCATAGTTAGTGTGACTTCTTGGTTGGTGCTTATGTTCCTTAAGTCAAGTTGAGGATAATATGAGGCTGCCATATGTTGTCAATGCACTAACTAACTTTTAGAACCCTAGTTAACCCATCTTGGCCTTTAGAAAAGTAGTGAGATAACCGGCTTTGGTGCAGACTGAAGTTGGTTGATACTCGATACTACGCTCATTGAGATCCTAAACTTGGAGGGTTTTGGTTGGCAAGTAAGTTGCCTACTGAACAACCACCCTTGTGAAGGATCAATGATATTGAGATCCCTTTAGAACCTGGTTACTTTATTGGACAGGATGAACCATCTAACTTCAGGGGAGGGTACTTACCTTTAAACCTCATGCAAGCCTTTAAACCTAGGGCTATTGTGTGACTTGTTTGTGTGTGCCACATGTTTGTGATTGAGCATAACATCAGGACATCATCATACATCATAAGCATAGCATTTTCACTAACCATTTCAAGGACCAAAGGATTCATCTTTGTTCTTTGTTGCAGGTCATGGCTTCTGCTCGTAGAAACGCCATCAGGATCAACTTTGTGGGTATACCTGCTAAGCTTAAAGAGTTGGTTTCTCAAGTGTCAGATCACTCCCAGTTCATCAAGAGACATGGTCACCTATTGGATCTAGTCACTTCAGGGTTCAATGAAGACATGATGAATGTTCTATTCCAGTTCTTTGACCCTAAGCACCATTGCTTTACATTCCCCGACTACCAGCTGGTTCCTAGAATGGAAGAGTTCTCTAAACTTCTGAGTATACCTGTTCTTGATCAAAGACCCTTCACAGGCTTGGAGAAAGAGCTTAAACCTGAGGTTATTGCTACAGCTCTACATCTGAAGAAGTCTGACATTGTTCTAGAAACGAGAATGGAGTCAAGGGTATTCTTGCTAAGGTATTAATGGATAAAGCTCAAGTGTTCTTGAAGGCTATGAGCTATGATGCTTTTGAGGAGATCTTAGCCTTGCTGATTTATGGCTTAGTATTGTTCCCCAATCCAGATCAGTTCATAGATGTTCATTCCATCAACATTTTCCTGAGTCACAACCCAGTACCTACATTACTTGGAGACATCCTACATTCTCTTCATACCCGTACTACAAGAGCAAGAGGAACTCTGATGTGATGCATACCTTTGCTTTCTAGGTGGTTTATTTCTCACCTTCCTCGTTCAGTAATGAAGAATGAGCAAGGGTTCAGATGGTCCAAAAGAATTATGTCACTCTCTCATTCAGACATCCATTGGTGCTCCAGATCTATGGAGAACATCACTATCATTGACCGTTGTGGGGAGTTTCCTAATGTGCCACTTCTAGGCATAAGAGGAGGCATCACCTACAACCCCTCTCTAGCTTTACGACAATTTGGTTACGCTCGGAGTGATGGTCCTCATGACATGTTGATTCAGGGCATTGTGTTTGACTACGACAACGATCTTCAAGGTTACCGTCAGAGATTCATACGAGCTTGGGGAAAAGTAAACAAGGTTGACAGCAAGACACTGGAGCCTAAGTACACTATTCCTATGGAAGCTTATCTCAGATGGGTGCGATCTCGTGCTCAGACTCTCATGATGCCATACCCTGCTATCCTGCCAGTTACCATGGAACCTGTTGCTGAAGGAGATACTGCTTATACCATCCTTCACCCAGACATGCCTACTGACATGGAAGACTTACAGAGATCCTGGATCCAGTTGAAGGAGCAAAGGGATAATTTCGAGGCTCATTACAAAGCAAGCCAAGGAAGATAAAGTTGTGCCTTGGCACTATGGGTCATTACTACTCCTCTGGTCATTACTACTCCTGGTCCTATTCCATATACGTCTGATAAAGATGTGCCTTGGCACTATGAGTCTGATGTTTATATCCATGGTGTTAAGCAAGAACCCTTAGATGATGTGCCTATTGATGTTGACAATATTGCTGGATCTAGTAAGATCACACGTAGTGGAAGAGTCTTCTCCCCTCCAGTGACTTCCAAGAATGCAGTTACTCCTGCTGCTACTTCCACCACTGATGCTCGGGGCAAAGGTCCTGTTATTGAGCCAGTATCTACTGATGTGCCAGCTGCTGATGATCTCTCTAAGCAGATGGAAGAAGTATTGAAAATCATTCGCAAGAGTGATTATGACATTGTTGATCAGTTGGGGCATACTCCCTCAAAGATTTCTATGTTGTCCTTGTTATTATGTTCTGAGGCTCATGCCAAGGCCTTGATCAAGTTTCTGAAGACTGCTCATGTACCCAATGCAATTTCTGTTGACCAGTTTGAGAATTGTGTTGCCCACCTGACCTATGATAATGGGTTGGGATTTTCTGATGCTGATTTGACCCCTGCCAAGAGGGATCATAACAGGGCCTTGCATATCTCAATTGAATGCAGGGGCACTACCCTGTCACATGTGCTGATAGACAATGGTTCCTCTCTGAATGTTTTGCCCAAGGAAGTCCTGAATAAGCTGAGTCCTGAAGATGCTGTGCTGAAGCCCAGTAATATTGTGGTAAAGGCTTTTGATGGTTCTAGAAGAGTAGTACATGGGGAAATTGATCTTCCAATCAAAGTTGGCTCCCAGGTTTTTACTGCTACATTTTATGTGATGGATATTCGTCCTTCGTACTCTTGTCTGCTTGGTCGTCCCTGGATCCATGGGGCAGGTGCTGTAACCTCTACATTACACCAAAAGTTGAGATATCCGGTGGAAGGAAAGGTTGTTACTGTCTATGGAGAAGAAGAATACTTTGTCAGCCATGTGAATACCTTCAAGTATCTGGAAATGGAAGGTGAATACATTGAAACTCCGTGTCAGACGTTTGAAGTGGTTCCCTGGGTTGTTAATGATTATGTAGCTCCTCCGGTTGTCAAGAAAGTTCCTGTGGTCACCAGAGTACCTCCAACAATGGCAATGGCCTCCCTCAACGATGCCAGAGCTGTAGTGGATGAAGGTGGTTGTACTATTTGGGGTCAGCTTCCTGATATCCCATACAAGTCTGACAAGTTTGGTTTGGGTTTCACTGCAGAGTCCCAGAAGGTTGTTCGTCGTGCTCGTGCTGTTCGTATCACCAATCAAGGGGTTATGAAAGATCAAATCAATGATGTGGGTGACTATGATGAAGACTACAATCTGGATGCTTGGATTTTTCCTACTGTGGGTGCTGGACTCAATAATTGGAAAGCTGAAGATGTTATCCCTATCTCCTTTAGTCAGGAGTAAATACTATTACTGTGTTGTTGCTTTGTTAAGTTTATAATTTCTTGAACAATTGAACTCTTAAGCCTTGTGCCTTACCCGGGGCACAATGGTGTGCTTGTTACGGGATGTCATTTCATTTGCATACTTCATTCAATAAAAATCAGTGGACGTTTCGTTTTCGTAAATATTGTGTTCCTTGTCTTTCTTTTATTTTTTGCTTTGTCAGCTATGTGTTCTTACACACACCCACATCACTAAAATGCAGATCCTCATCCACTCTGGATCCTGTTGATAACAATTCTACTATTGCCAATTATAATTTTGAGAATCCGATCTATCAAACTGAAGATGGAAATGATGACGATTGTGAAGTACCTGTAGAGCTTGTTAGGTTGTTACAACAAGAAGAGAAAGCCATACAGCCACATGAAGAGCCAGTCGAAGTTGTGAATTTGGGAACTGAAGAAAACAGGAAAGAGGTCAAGATAGGGGCTGATTTAGAGGATAGTGTTAAGAGCAGGTTGATTCAGATGCTACGTGACTATGTAGAGATCTTTGCTTGGTCTTATGAAGATATGCCAGGGTTGGATACAGACATTGTGGTTCACCGTTTACCAGTAAAAGAAGATTGTCGTCCAAAGAAGCAGAAGGTTCGTCGTATGCGTCCTGAGATGTCAGAGAAGATCAAAGCAGAGGTAATGAAACAGTTTGATGCAGGGTTCTTAGCAGTGACTTCTTATCCTCAGTGGGTTGCAAACGTGGTACCGGTTCCTAAGAAAGATGGTAAGGTACGTATGTGTGTAGACTACAGGGATTTGAACAAGGCCAGCCCTAAAGATGACTTTCCACTTCCTCATATTGATGTTCTGGTAGACAACACTGCTCAGCATAAGGTATTCTCTTTTATGGATGGTTTCTCTGGTTACAATCAAATCAAGATGGCTCCTGAAGATATGGAGAAGACAATATTTGTTACACAGTGGGGCACTTTTTGCTATAAGGTGATGCCATTTGGTTTGAAGAATGCAGGGGAAACATATCAGCGTGCTATGGTGGCTTTGTTTCATGATATGATTCATCATGAGATAGAGGTATATGTGGATGATATGATAGCCAGGTCCCAGAATGAAGAGCAACATCTTGATCATTTGCATAAATTGTTTGAGAGGTTGAAGAAATACAAGTTGAGATTGAACCCAAACAAGTGTACTTTTGGAGTTAGGTCTGGTAAGCTCCTGGGTTTCATAGTCAGTGGAAAAGGTATTGAAGTGGATCCTGCAAAAGTGAAAGCTATACGAGAGATGCCAGCTCCCCGTACTGAGAAGGGGGTTAGAGGTTTCTTGGGACGATTGAATTACATTGCAAGATTTATTTCCCAATTAACTGCCATCTGTGAGCCAATCTTCAAGTTGTTAAAGAAAGACCAGGTGATGGAATGGAATGATGAGTGCCAGACTGCCTTTGATGAAATCAAGAGATATCTGCTAGAACCACCAATTTTGATGCCACCAGTTGATGGAAGACCCTTGATTATGTATTTAACACTGTTAGACAACTCAATGGGGTGTGTGTTGGGGCAACATGACGAGTCTGGTCGAAAAGAGCAGGCAATATACTACCTTAGCAAAAAGTTTACCGACTGTGAAACAAGATACTCACTGCTCGAGAAAACTTGCTGCACTTTGGCATGGGCTGCTCGCCGACTAAGACAGTATATGTTGACTCATACTACCTTGTTGATTTCAAAGATGGATCCAATCAAGTACATATTCGAGAAACCTGCTCTCTCCGGAAGAATTGCAAGATGGCAAATAATCTTGACAGAATATGATATACAATATACTACTCAGAAGGCCATCAAAGGAAGTGTTGTTGCTGATCATTTGGCTCATCAAGCAGTGGATGATTACCAGTAAATGAGTTTTGAGTTCCCTGACGAAGACATTATGATTATTACCAAAGAACCTGGACAATATGACGGACCTGAACAAGGATCCCGATGGACTATGGTTTTTGACGGTGCTTCTAATGCACTTGGTAACGGTGTTGGTGTTGTGATTAGTTCCCCTGAAGGTTGTCATACTCCGATTACTGCCAGACTGTGTTTCTATTGTACCAATAACATGGCTGAGTATGAGGCATGTATCCTAGGTATTAAAGCTGCCATTGATATGAAGATTCAGTTCCTTGATGTGTATGGAGATTCAGCCCTAGTAGTAAGTCAGATTAAAGGAGATTGGGATACCAAACATGATAACCTCATTCCTTACAGAGAGCATGTTTTGTCTTTGATCCCACATTTCAAAGAGATTACCTTTGGACATATTCCACGAAGAGAGAATCAGTTGGCAGATGCTTTGGCCACCATGGCATCCATGTTTGAGATCAGCTGGGATGACGAAGCTCCCAAGATTACCATTGATAGATTTGAGAAGCCTGCATACTGCAATGATATTGACACAGAAGGGGCAAAGGAGAAGCCTTGGTTCTATGAAGTAAAAAGATATCTTGAAGCTCAGGAATTCCCTGAAGGGGCATCTGTCAAAGATAGGAAGTTCCTGAGAAGGTTTTCTGCTAAGTTCTTTCTGAGTAATGGCATTTTGTACAAGCGCAATCATGATTCAACTATGCTTCGTTGTGTGGATAAGAAGGAAGCAATAGAGATTATGGAAGACATGCATAATGGGATCTTTGGAACTCATTCTAGTGGTCATACTATGGCGAATAAGATATTGAGAGCAGGTTATTATTGGTCTACCATGGAAGCTGATTGCTATCAACACTCCAGAACATGTCACAAGTGTCAAATCTATGCTGATAAAGTCCATGTACCTCCATCACCATTGAATGTGTTGACTGCTCCTTGTCCCTTTGCCATGTGGGGCATTGATATGATTGGTGAGATCAAACCTACTGCTTTTAATGGGCATCGTTTCATCCTGGTTGCTATTCATTACTTCACGAAGTACCTAGAGGCAGCGTCATTTGCATCTGTTACCAAGAATGTTGTGGCTCGATTCATTAAGAATAATCTCATATGTAGGTATGGCATCCCTGAAAGGATTATCACTGACAATGGCTCTAATCTGAACAACACTATGATTACTGATCTCTGCACGCAGTTCAAGATTAAGCATCACAACTCTTCTCCGTATCGTCCGAAGATGAATGGGGCAGTTGAAGCTGCTAATAAGAACATTAAGAAGATTGTACAGAAGATGACTGTTACTTATAAGGATTGGCATGAGATGTTACCATTTGCTCTTCATGGTTATCGTACCACAATACGTACTTCAACAGGGG
The DNA here is from genome assembly GCA_963966055.1 of Lathyrus aphaca. Lineage (NCBI taxonomy): Eukaryota > Viridiplantae > Streptophyta > Magnoliopsida > Fabales > Fabaceae > Lathyrus > Lathyrus aphaca. Next base: position 529,544,574 of record OZ014522.1, on the reverse strand, counting down.
CAACCCCATTCTCCTTAGTCTATGGTATGGAAGCAGTTCTGCCCATTGAAGTTCAGATTCCCTCCTTAAGAATTATGAAGGATGCAGGTTTGAATGAAGATGAATGGATTCAGACTCGACTAGACCAGATAAATTTGATTGATGAAAAAAGGTTAGCAGCAGTTTGTCATGGCCAGATGTACCAGAAACGAATGATCAAAGCTTTTAATCAGAAGGTTAGGCCAAAGGTATATCAGACTGGTGACTTGGTGATCAAGCGTATCATATTACCACAGGGTGATCCTAGGGGCAAGTGGACTCCAACATATGAAGGACCATTTGTAGTCAAGACAGTATTCTCAGGAGGTGCTATAATACTCACTACTATGGATGGTGAAGATTTCCCACAGCCTGTAAACACAGACATAGTTAAAAAATACTACGCATAAAAAGAGACTCGCTAGGTTGACTGGCCTAGGCAAAAATAAGGGCATCCCGACAAACCAAAAGGGTTTGGGCAAAAATTGGGGATATATATAAAAAGATGTACACTCGGCAAGTCGAAAACCTGAAAAGGCGGCTTGGGCAAAAAAGGGTATCCCGATGGATTGAAAACTTGAAAGGGCAATCCATGCAAAGGGATTAAAGCGTATGACTATGTCTCGTTTAGATCACCCATGAAACTGCAACCAGTTGTGATACTTACTCAAGTTCGAACAGATAAAGCTCAATCCAATCTGTCACACCCCAAATTTTACCCCTAATCGCTCATATCATAATCATACTTTTATCGCATTTAGCAGGGTTTTTTCCCGATTTATATTCCGTTGCTTTTTCTCATTTTTCTAGCTATTTATATTTTTGATTCTTAATTTCTCTTCACTTCTAAGTTTCCATCCTAAATCTAATTTCTATTCCTCATTTCCAACTTTTATTTAATTTCTAACTTTTAAAATTTAATTTTTATTTTTTCTCAAAGTTTTGACTAAAAAAAATAATATAATCTTATTCCCAATTTTTAAGTTTTTAAATGTAATTTTTTATTTCTATTTTCAATTTTTCAAGTTTTTACTTCCTAATGTAATTTTAACTTTTATTCTTTATTCATTTTTTTTTCTAATCTCCATTTTTTTTAATTTGCTCTTAATCTCCAATTTTTTTTTTTTTTTTTTATCTTTTTCAACTCATTTTTCAAGTTTCTATTTCTAATTTAATTTCAATTTCCAATTTATTTTTTTAGGTTACTCTAATTTAATTTCAATTTCTAACTTATTTTTAATTTACTTTTCTTTTAAGATTTCATTTTTTAATTTAATTCCAATTTCTTTTTATTATTTATTTTAATTCAATTTAAATTTTAATTCTAAGTTTTTTATTTATTTTTATTGTTTCTCATTTTATTCCAAAATTGATTCCACATCCATGTTACAATAAAATCTTAAAAAAAATAGATAGAATTTCTTTACATTCATCCATGTTACAATAGCTTTTAAAAAATAGAATTTCATAACCTTCATTCATTCACTACATTCATATTCAACACATTTTGTTCATTACATTCAAGCATTGATTCATACATGATTCTTTCATTTACATTCATAGCTCAATTGATACAAGAACTAATTTATGAGGTAAAAAATTCTAAGTCTAGCAAGAATACAATTTTTCATGTCAAGTTTCCTTTCTTTATGCCATTGCTCCATGCTTCAATATCAACTTCAATCTTTAAGTCCCCTACAAAAAAATTCAGCCTTCATGTTAATTCTTTTTTTTTACATATTGTAAGTTCTTTTTTTTTATAACAAAATGTCAAGAAACTTAGTACAAAAATCAGCAAGACATGGCTCACTAGCAAACAAATAAACAGCCACAAAATTGCAGAAAATTCAGCAGCACTCAGCACACAAACAACCTGCTATAGCCTCCCACTACTGCTGCAAAATCAGACTTGTCCCCCAACCCTTCATGAACAAGTTATCACAGTACCAAATTCAAACCAAAAACCCTAATTCCCCCTTTAAAAAGCACTGTTACCTCCATTATCAAGACAAAAAAAAAATCAGCCTTCAACACATCCAAAACAGCCACTGTTACATTCACAAACACCACAAAAAATCAGCATCAAAACCCTTCAAAAACAGCCCTGCAAACACTACTATTTAGCCCTCATAACAGCTCTAAAACACAAAAAACCCAACACTGTTACATCCCAAACAGTCTCAAAATTTCAGCCAAAAAACAGTCCAAACAAAAATCCAGCAACCAAAAAAAACAAAAAGGGAGGAGAAAAGAGAAGAAGCCGCATACAACAAGAAGTAGAAAAGGAATAGGAGCTTACACTTGTGGATCTTCACCCCGATAACGTTCGGGTCGGTAATTTCTTTTTCTCCTTCACCTTTCTTTTAGTTTCTTTGTCCATAGCTAGTCTTTATATTTTAGTCTCATTTCATAGCTTTTCATCCTGCACACATAAAACAAACAAAAAATTTCAAAAGATTTTCCTACAAAGGTTACAAAGGAAACTGCAACAAATCTTTCAAAAAAAACCACAAACCAAAAACTGTTTTTCGTCAACAATCACCTCAAGCAACCCCACAGAAACCTTCACCCATCATTCCGCCCTCGAGCCCTTATCAACACTAAACCAGCTAAGCAAAGTCGCAAACCAATCCTCACCAACACCAAACCATTGCTAAGCCGTCATCCCAAAACCGCATCAAAACCTCCAACCAACATTCACTACCGCCACTCCCATTCTCCCAATTGATTCACCATAATCGCTATTTTGTTTTATCTCCAACAGCATAAACACAACTCTCAACAACAAAGATTTCTTCAAACCCACACATACCATTTTCTTCTTCAATTTCCTAAACTCTAAATCCGAACCAACACCACCTTCGTATCAACTGCAACTCACCCTTTTCCTCATCACACCAGCCAATACTCACCACCCATTCAAATCTAAAACCGCCGTCGGCCTACATCCTAAACCGAACACCTAACCATCAGCCCAGAACAGACAGAACCGTCACCTCTACCCAAAATACCAAACCTTCCATTCATCCGACCCTTCATTTCCGAAACCACCTTGTGTCAAACCTGTAAAACCGAAAATTGAATTACGACAGCAGCCAAGAAGAATAGACACACAAAAAACAGAGCCAATAACATTCCAAAAAAGCATTACCTTTTGCAAAACAGCCTATGCCCAAACCTTTCACCATCTTCACTCAAACATCTCCTAAACTTAATACCATAAACCAAAAAACAGACCAACCAACATCACCTTCGAACCGCTCCGGCCAACATTCAAACCATTACAAATACCACAACCCGCCGCCGTGAAACCACCGGTGAACTCACCATGAACAAATACAAACCTGTTGACAATATCCGAAACAGTGCTCAAACCAAACCAAAATCAAAAGCGTAAGAGAGATGGAGAGGAAATCCAAACAGTGAGACAGAGGAAACTCATTGAAAACGAACCAACTCATAAATACTCACCTCTTCAACCTTACAAACCCTCAAGAACCAGAGACAAACGAATCAAAAAAAACTCGCAAACCACGAACCGAACAAAACCCCAAAACACCACCACCAAACGGAACAATATCCTTTTCTTCACAAGCCTCGTCGTCGACGAATCGCACCACCATCGATTTCACTCTTTACCCAGAATCCGACCAGAAATGGTACCACCTTTCAAAACAACATAAATCGAGAAATGAAAAAAAATACAGAGAAAAGTGAAAACAGATTTGATTTGAGAGGAACTGAGAAACCTCACAAGCTTTTCACCGCGAACCGCTAATCCAAGTGCCTAAACCAACGAACACAGAGAGCTGAAAACACCTTCGAATCTGACTTGCGAAACGAAGTCGCTCCTTCACGAATCACCACTGTGAATCGTCGCGAGACTTGAGCGAGAGAGACTAGAATCTCAAGCGATTCACCGCCGTGAGGAACCAAACCCCACCGTGAGAGTAGGCCGCGAAACGCCAAATCGCCATTGAGAGAGAGACGAGAGTGAGACGGAGACGCTGTGAGAAAACGCAAGAGCAGAGAGAGAGACTGAGTGAGAGCCGCGAGTTAACTGAGACAAATCCAAAGAGCAGGCTGCCGTCGTGAAGAATTCGGAGTTGTGCCATTGTAGGGTCGGTTTGTTCTTCAAAAGTGTTGTTCTGTTTCTTCTAAAAAAGTGATTCTGAACGTATGAAACCTATACCTCATTTGCAACCATGTTTTTTTTTATTTATTAAAATTTTATTTTGTTATTTTAAATATTCTTTTGGTTGGGCCTTCCTGAGCCCATTTTGTTTCTAAACACACACGCTGCAATCAACATTGCACCCTCTTAATTTAGGTTTTTAATTAATCATGTAATTTCATTTTTGTTTAGTATTTATTTGTTTAGATCTTTATTTTTAATTAGTTTGATATTTTGCTAATTTAGCGATTTTATTGGCTTTTTCGGGCCGATGATATGACGAAGGTCACGATAAATCGTTTCCGATTAATCGTGACCCATATGAGGCCATTGCATTTTATTTCTATTTCATACATTTATTTATTTCTTATTCCATTCTATTTAATTTATTTAACCCACTTCATTCTATTTTTCATAACTTATTTCATTTTATTTATTATCTATTATTTATTTCTCGCAAGTTTACACCATTTAATTTAATTTTCAAAAATAATAATCCTTGGTCCAACGCCAAGTGAACTTCACTTCACATACACTCACACATGTAAGTCGGTCGTTTACGATCGCCATCTGCACATTCCTTACACTTCACAGCTTTCCAACTTAAGCAAATTTGTCGCACTGCGTTTGTTTGCCACCCCCGCATTCTCGATCCATATATCGAGCCATAGCCAGTTACTGAGCCTTTGTCTTTGCATTGTCCATTTATTTTATTCAATTTATTTACTTTTGCAAGTAGCAGCCTTTGCCTAGTCTTAGGAGCTTGCACCCTCATTTACTCTTGTTTATGCTTTTCAATCCAAAAGGGAAAGACTCCTGCAGTTGACTCAATGTCATAGGAAGTTTAGCCATCCCTGGTTACTTTTTTGACCTTAGCAATTAGGTCCCTCATCCTTAGGTCCTTAGCTTTTTATTTTTATAACTTTTTTGTGACTTTCTTAAAGTCATGTGAGTGTTTGCCATAACACTTACCTTCCCCCGCGAACCTTGAGCGTAACCAAGTGTTCGTTAATCCTTAGGAGAACTACGAGTGCTCTGATTCTATACCCGATACGTAGGCATCGATGCGATGTTGTGCGAGCACCATTAGAAATAAAACCTTAGGTTCCCATAATTTTTAACAAGCAATAAATAACAAAATTACAAATATTAACAAGAGGTTCCCGTAGGATACTGCGGATGCTTAGGATGCTAACACCTTCCCTAGGTATAATCAACCCCCGAACCTAGTTTCTCCTCATTTAGGGTTTTTACGATCTTTTTCCCTTTTCCTTTTGGATTAAATTAAAGTCGGTGGTGAACATAAATGTTTTGCGATTCAAGCTCACTTAATAGCTTGGTATCCGATTCTCACCGCGACAGAAATGGCGACTTCACTGGGGATTCTATTTTTGAGGGTTAAGCCCACCTTGTATATTTGTATATTTGTTGTTGTATTGCTTGTTTTTATTTTTGGATTTTTGGGTGTTCCATGTGTGGTGAGATAAGTCCTAACCCGGACTTGAGTGCAAATAAGTTAGGACGGTGGTATATTCAAGAAGGCTTGTAGGGAGTTGAGTCCCGACCAAGTTGACTTGAGACACCACCACTCAGCGGAGGCCTCCTCGGATGTAGTTTTGTTGATCGAGTTCAGTCGTGAAAACATTACTATATTCGACTTGAGAGCCATTAATGCTGAGGACCTTAGAACATTTACCCCCACTTGGCCTTTTTAGGGATGTAGTGTGATGACTATGAGGGTGCAAATCCAAAATAGTTGATACGCGATACTGCACTCGGATGAGACTCTCTTGAGAATATTACTGATTACCAAGTCGAGTTGGGAAGTCGGTAATATCCGATAGATGGGACAGTGATTCTGGGAACTTTTAGAACCCGTTGTACAGGTACAAATAAACCCATAGTACATACCTTTTGGGAGGGTTGAACCTTTGACCTCATGCAAGCTTTGAACCTAAGCCTTGTTTGTGTTTGTTGCATTCACGCATCATGAAGCATCATTTTTACCATTTATTCAAGGAACTCAGAAACTCTATCTTTGCAAATATCATAGGTATCATCATGGAGTTTGGAAGAAGAAAGACTGTCAAGTACACATTCAAAACTCCCGAACTCGAAGACCTAGTCTTTGTTTTTATTAAGCTATGTTTGGGATTTTTGAAGATGTACTTAAGACTTTGTATCACTTTTTGAATTTAATGAAATCATATCCTTTTATGTGTTCCTTGGTATTTGCAAATTGTTTCTTAAGTTCCTTGAATAAAATTCATTTTTCGCATTGCACTCATACATTTGGCATTTCATTTGCATTTTTTCATAAAACTCATTCCCGTCATCTGCTCTCCAGCTTTCACACTGAGGCTCTCACGCAAGTACTACACTCGAGCTCAAGCCAGAAAGAGGATGGCTGAAAGAGATCTAGAGATGGACAGAGTTAACGAAGAGCTTTCTGATATTCGTGGAGATATGGGTCAGATGATGGAAATGTTGCAAGTCATTCGAGCGAAGATGGATACCCAGCGGACTGTGGTGTCAGAAATTGTTACTGCAACGACTGAAGTTGTCACTGCAACGACCCAGCCTACATCATCAGTCATTACCCCTGTGACCTGGCCTCCTTTTGGACTTCCTCATGGATTCGTCCCTCCTCCTCATGGTTTTGCTTCTCAAAGTTTTATTCCTTCTTCTTCAGGGTTTGCTACTCAAAGTTTTATTCCTCCTTCCCAAGGACTTACTGCTCAGGGTTTCTTCCCTCTTTCACAAGGATTTGCTACTCAGGGTTTCTTCCCTCCTTCTCAAGGCTTTGCTGCTCAGAGTTTTATTCCTTCTTCCCAAGGATGTGCTGCTCAGGGTTTTATACCTCCTTCCCAAGGATTTGCTGCTCAGGGTTTCTTCCCTCCGTCCCAAGGCTTAGCTTCTCAAAGTTTCGCACCTCCCTCTCAGGGTATGGCATTTCCTTTTCAAGGTTTTGTGCCTCCTCCTCAGGGATTTGCTGCTCAACAAACTGTTCCTGTGACTAATGAAGAGAATCATGCAGTTGCTAATTTTACACAAGACATTGTGCACACCCGTGCTCAACCGTACTTCAATGACCATCAGGTGTATGAAGCGCCAGATATGTCTGAAAACGGAGATGAGAAACATGTGAAAATGCAAGAGAATTTTGATACCCTTGAAAAAAGATTAAGAGCGATTGAAGGTGACCAGATCTTTGGTGTTGCTGCCAGAGAAATGTGCCTGGTGTCTGGATTGGTAATACCTCCGAAGTTCAAGATACCCACCTTTGATATGTATGAGGGTGCAACTTGTCCTAAGAACCATCTTTTGATGTACTATCGGAGAATGGCTGCACAGGTAGATAACGATAAGTTAATGATCCACTGCTTTCAAGACAGTCTAAAGGGAATCTCCTCCAAATGGTATTTGACGCTTGACCAGTCGAAGATCCGCAGCTTCCAAGACTTGGCAGATGCTTTCATCCAACAATACAAATACAACATGGACCTCGCTCCCGATAGGAGGCAATTGCTAAGCATGTCCCAGAAAGAGTCTGAATCCTTTAAAGAGTATGCTCAGAGGTGGAGAGGGACCGCTTCTCAAGTAGAGCCCCCATTGACTGAAAAAGAATTAGCTGACTGGTTTGTTGACACTGTGCGACCAGAATTCTATGAGAGAATGGTGGGGAGCATAACTGCTAGCTTCTCTGATTTAGTGGCTGTGGGAATCAAGGTAGAACTCGGTTTGAAAAGTGGAAAGATGAGTAGTGCATCTGGCAGTTCTAGCACTGGCAGTGGAAATATTGGTAAGAAATTTACCGGCAACTTTCACAAGAAGAAAGAGGGTGAGACAAATGCCATAATGACAAGTCAAAGAAGAAATCCGCTTTGGCAGAGACCTTCACCTATGGCTCAACAGCAGTATGCTCGTCAACAGCAGTATGCTCATCAACAACAGTATGCCCAACATCCTTATGTAGCGGCGGTTCAACCAACATTTAATCCACAAGTCCCCATGTATCGGCCAACTCAAGCAGCACCGATGTACCAACAAGCGGCTCCAATGATTCAACCTTATCAACCAATGATCAACAATCCGGGCTATCAACAAGCACCCAATGCTTCAGCCTACCAGCAGAGGACTCCAGCTCCTCATCCAAATCCCAATTTTCAGAACAGAAGACCAGGTGGAAGGCCTCCTAATCCTCGAATCCCTATAACTTATACTGAGTTATATCCTTCACTGCTGAAGAAGGGTTTGGTTACTCCCAGGCCTTTGGGTCCTCCACCAAGTCCGCTCCCACCAAATTACAACCCAAATGCTCACTGTTTATTCCATGAAGGTGCTCCAGGGCACGATTTGGAGGGTTGTTATGCTTTGAAGTACATAGTGAAAGATTTGATGGAGAAGAATATTCTGTCATTTGGGAATACTGGTCCGAATGTCAAAGATAATCCTTTACCCAAGCATGGGTCTATAAATGCTATCGTTGATGAGTCCGAAGAAGGTTTGATTTTCAATGCCACCGAGATCAGGACCCCGCTCAGAGACTTCCATGCGAAGTTAGTAGAGGCGGGTATACTGAAGAGTTGTCACCTGAATTGTGAAGGTTGTGTTGATAGTCCAAAAGGATGTGAATCGGTCTTAAAAGATGTTCAAGATTTGATTGATGAAGGTGTCTTACAAGTGAGTGGTCATATGAAGAAGAATGAAGTGGCAGTAATTGAACCAATTTTCAACTTGCCGGAATCTAATTCTACTTGGGTGCCAGTGTTCAATCTGCCTGAATCTTCAGGAGCTCAACCTATCTTCAATGCACCAGAATCTGTGGTGCCAATCTTTAATATACCTGAGCCAAGATTTGAACAAAGGGGTAACTCTTTCCGTTATGAAGACACTAAAGCAGTTCCTTGGAAGTACGATACAGGGAAAGTTCATCAGAAGACTGATAAAGCTAGCCAGAAGGAAGGTTCAAAAGTTGCAAGTACTGATATAGCGGGTGCAGGTCGTTTGACCCGTAGTGGTCGTGTTTATACCCAGCAAGCCAATACGGCTCCGCCTAAAGAAGTCATACCAGCTGTGGTCAACAAAGATAAAGAGGTAGTCTTGGGAGAAGAGGATGCAGAGTTCCTCAGAATCATAAAGAAGAGTGATTATAAGGTGATTGATCAGCTACATCAAACGCCTTCCAAAATATCTATCCTATCACTGCTTATGCATTCTCCGGCTCATCGAAGTGCGCTTCAGAAGTTGCTAGCTCAAGCACATGTTACACATGATATAACAGTGAATCAGTTTGATGGTGTCATTGCCAATATCACTGCGTGTAACAACCTCAGTTTCAGTATGGAGGATCTTCCAAAGGAGGGCTTGGACCACAACCGTGCGCTCCACATATCAGTGAAATGTCAAGAGGATACTTTAGCAAGAGTTCTTGTGGATACAGGATCTTCATTGAACGTTCTGCCGAAAAGAACACTGGCTAAATTATCTTATCAAGGGGCAGAGATGAGGCCCAGTGCACTGATTGTAAAAGCCTTTGATGGGTCAAGAAGGACTGTCATTGGAGAAGTAGACCTACCAATCCTGATCGGGCCACAGGTCTTCAAAATCACTTTCCAGGTTATGGACATCAATCCTAACTACAGTTGCTTGCTGGGAAGACCTTGGATCCATGCGGCTGGGGCAGTCACTTCTACCCTGCATCAAAAGATGAAGTTTGTAGTTGATAACAAGCTGGTAACCGTGTATGGGGAAGAAGACCTCATGGTCAGTAACCTTTCATCTTTTAGCTATATTGAGGCTGATGAAGATGCTTTGGAAACTTCTTTCCAAGCTCTTGAGATAGCCAATGCTGTCCTTCTGGAAGTAGAGGAACCGAAAGGGAAGGGTATCCCATCTTTTGCATCGCTGAAGAGTACCATTTCCACCATTGAAGAAAGAAGCTATGAAGGTTGGGGTGATGTCATCGAAGTCAAGCAGAAGCTAGATCGTTGCGGGTTGGGTTACAAACCAACTCATGTGAAGGAAGGAGCGTCAACCTCCGCTAAGGGACGTCTGAAGACCATTCAAGAGGTGTTTTCCAGTGCTGGTTATCAGGTCAATGCAATTGATGGAGTTTCTGAAGATGAAGATGTGAATCATCTGGTGTATCAGTGTGAAGAAGCCTTGGACAATTGGGAGGCAGTCGAGATCCCAGAGTTTTTTCCATTGTCAAAGTAATTTGTTGTTTTTTCAATGTTTTCAAAGTTCCCTAGCTCTGCCCAAGGCTATGGGAGTATTTTGTAGGGCCCCTTCTCATTTTTAAAGTTATTATCAATGAAGGCATTTTGTTAAACTCTTATTTTGATCATTTACTGTTTTTCTCTCTTTTCACTTTTAAAAGAAAATGGCAATCTTTCAAAACCAATAAAAAGCTTTTTCTCTTGCATTTCTCTATTTTCCACTTTTAATAAAAGCAAATCATATTCATATGCAGAATAAACGAAAACCCTGTTGAATCCAATGACTCCACATTCTCTCCTAACTTTGATTCGCCCATCTACCAAGCGGAAGATGAAAGTGAGGAAGATTGTGATATTCCCGAAGAACTGGCAAGATTAGTTGAGAATGAGCACACAGATCTTCATCCACATAAGGAGCAGGTAGAGACCATCAATCTTGGCACTGATGAAGACCAGAAGGAAGTCAAGATTGGTACAACACTTGGGGCAGACATCAGGGAAAGATTGGTCAAGCTTCTCAAAGAATATGTAGATGTGTTTGCATGGTCATATCAGGATATGCCCGGCTTAGACACAGACATAGTGGTCCACAAGCTACCTCTTCGACCAGATTGTCCTCCTGTAAAGCAAAAGCTTCGAAGAACAAGACCAGACATGGCTCTGAAAATTCGAGAAGAGGTCAAAAGGCAGTTTGATGCTGGATTCCTCGCGGTTGCAAAGTACCCTGAGTGGGTAGCTAATATTGTGCCAGTCCCTAAAAAGGATGGCAAAGTCAGAATGTGTGTGGACTATAGGGATTTGAACAAAGCCAGTCCGAAAGACGATTTCCCTCTCCCGCATATTGATACTTTGGTCGACAACACTGCTAAATTTGCTGTTTTCTCCTTCATGGATGGGTTTTCAGGATACAACCAGATCAAGATGGATCCTGACGATATGGAAAAGACTACATTCATCACACCATGGGGCACTTATTGTTACAAGGTCATGCCATTCGGTCTCAGAAATGCAGGAGCCACCTATCAGAGGGCAATGGTCACCCTATTCCATGATATGATGCATAAAGAGATAGAAGTTTATGTGGATGATATGATTGCCAAATCACAGAGTGAGGAGGATCATTTGAATCATCTCTTGAAGTTATTTGAGCGTCTCAGAAAGTTCCAACTGCGATTGAATCCAGCTAAGTGTACTTTTGGTGTCCGATCAGGAAAGTTACTTGGTTTTATCGTTAGTCAGCAAGGTATTGAAGTAGACCCGGATAAGGTCAGAGCAATTCAAGAGATGCCAGCTCCCAAGACAGAAAAGCAAGTCAGAGGTTTCCTCGGAAGACTGAACTACATCTCCAGATTCATTTCCAACATGACTGCTACTTGTGAGCCTCTATTCAAGTTACTCCGGAAGAATCAAGCAATTGAGTGGAGTCCCGATTGTCAACTAGCTTTTGAGAAGATTAAGGTTTATCTACAAGAACCTCCTATCTTAATCCCACCTACTCCTGGGAAGCCTCTTTTCATGTATCTGACTGTGCTCGAGGGATCTATGGGTTGCGTATTAGGCCAACAGGACGAAACTGGTCGTAAGGAGCACGCCATTTATTACCTAAGCAAGAAGTTCACAGACTGTGAGAGCAGATACTCACTTTTAGAGAAGACTTGTTGTGCTTTGGCATGGGCGGCCAGACGCCTCAGGCAGTACATGATTTGTCATACTACTTTGTTGATCTCGAAAATGGATCCAATAAAGTACATCTTTGAGAAGCCTGCTTTGACTGGAAGACTCGCCCGTTGGCACATGTTGTTATCCGAGTACGACATCCAATATGTAACCCAGAAGTCTATCAAAGGCAGTGTTCTATCTGAATACCTTGCTGATCATCCTGTCGAAGATTATGAACCTTTGAAATTCGATTTCCCGGACGAAGATATTATGTTGATAAAGGACTGCAAAGTTCCAGATCCAGATGAAGGTCCCGAGCCAGGGACCCGTTGGAAGATGATGTTTGATGGTTCCTCTAACTACATGGGGCATGGTGTAGGAGTGGTCTTGATGAATCCTGATGGTGGTTATACTCCTTTCACGGCTAGGTTGTGTTTCGAATGTACAAACAACATCGCAGAGTACGAAGCATGTATTTTGGGTATCGAAGCTGCAATCGATACTAGAATCAAGATCCTGGATGTATATGGAGACTCAGCTTTGGTAATATATCAAGTCAAAGGTGAATGGGAGACCCGTGACGAGAAGTTGATCCCATACCGTGCCCACATTGTGGAATTGATCAAATACTTTGACGAAGTCACTTTCCATCACGTTCCAAGGGCAGAGAATCAAATTGCAGACGCCTTGGCTATGTTGGCCTCTATGTTTCAAGTCAGATTTCTTAATGAAGCTCCACTCATTACAATCGAGCGAAGAACTGCACCAGCCTACTGTCTACTGGTCGAAGAAGAAACTGATGAGAAACCGTGGTTCTACGACATCAAGAACTATTTGCAGAATCAAGAGTACCCAGCTGACGCAACAAATCTAGACAAGAAGACTTTAAGAAGATTGGCGTCCAAGTTTTTCCTCAGCAACAATGTGCTTTACAAGAGAAATCATGATATGGTTCTGCTCAGATGTGTGGACAAACGTGAAGCAGACCTATTGATCAGGGAAATCCATGAAGGATCATTTGGAACACATGCCAATGGACATGCCATGTCCAGGAAGATTTTGAGAGCTGGATACTTCTGGTTGACCATGGAATCAGATTGTTTCAAGTATGCCAGGAAATGTCATAAATGCCAGATTTATGCCGACAAGGTGCACGTACCTCCGACACTTTTGAATGTTCTGTCATCGCCTTGGCCTTTCTCAATGTGGGGCATTGACATGATAGGGGCAATTGAGCCTAAAGCTTCCAACGGTCATCGGTTTATCTTGGTCGCAATTGATTACTTCACCAAATGGGTAGAAGCAGCTTCCTACGCCAATGTGACAAAGCAAGTGGTTGCCCGTTTCATCAAGAACCAAATTATCTACCGTTATGGAATCCCAAGCCGGATCATCACAGATAATGGGACCAATTTGAACAACAAAACGATGAAAGAGCTGTGTGAGACATTCAAGATTGAACATCATAACTCTTCTCCGTATCGCCCGAAGATGAATGGAGCTGTTGAAGCTGCAAACAAGAACATCAAGAAGATTCTGCAGAAGATGGTAAAAACTTACAAAGATTGGCACGAGATGTTACCATATGCTTTACACGGATACAGAACATCAGTCCGCACTTCAACAGGGGCAACCCCTTTCTCTCTGGTGTATGGGATGGATGCAGTTCTCCCTATTGAAGTAGAGATACCATCTTTGAGAATCTTGATGGAAACTAAATTGGAGGAAGCTGAGTGGGTCCAGAGCAGATATGACCAACTGAACCTCATTGATGAGAAGAGAATGACCGCCATGTGCCATGGCCAGTTGTACCAGAAGCGTATCAAGAGAGCATTTGACAAGAAAGTCCGTATTCGAGAATTCAAAGAAGGAGATCTTGTACTCAAGAAAATCTTGCCAGTTCCCAAAGACATGCGTGGAAAATGGAGTCCTAACTATGAAGGCCCATATGTTGTGAAGATGGCATTCTCCGGAGGTTCCTTAATCCTTACAACTATGGATGGTGAACAGCTGAAACACCCGGTGAATTCTGATGCAGTCAAAAAATATTATGCCTAAATAAAACCCGATAGGTCGAAAACCAGAAACGGCGACCTAAGCAAAAAATGGGTATCCCGGTGGATCAAAACCTATGAAGGAGATCCAGGCAAAAGTTAGGGATAAAAATGAAAAAAATAAGAGCTCGCTAAGTTGAAAACCCGAAAGGGCGGCTTAGGCAAAAAAGAGCGTCCCGGTGGATTGAAAACCCGAAAGGGCGGTCCAGGCAAAAGTTAGGGACAAAGGCATTTGACTGTATCAGATGGTGCTTACCATCACTGAAGAATCATACTGGAAAATCGATCTGATTGCTCTCGTCGGAAGCAAGGTGTCGGGCAGTCTTAGTTATTAGGGATTGTAGTGGTCGTTGGATTCAATGTAGACCTTTCCCCATTGCCATTTTCAAATTGTAATTTTCCATGGAGTTTTTGCCATTGGCAAGCTACCATTCCTGAATAAAATACAAACTTAGCCTATGAATTTTGTTGTTCAAACTCTTATTTTCTTTTGTTATGCAAAATGCCATCACTTGATTACAATTTAACTCGGAAAATGACAAGTTTTTTTTAAGGTATGTTTTTGAAGGCACACTGAAAAACTTTTAAGTTTCTTTGACTTTGGAAAAATTGAAAAACCTTCTGTTTCCCCAAGAAGCCCTGGTTTGCCACAACACTTTTATACTACTGTTACAGAAATCTCCATAGAAGTTCAAAACTGATAACACTCTTGGATGGATCCTTGGACCAAGCATGATTTCCAAGTTCAAAGACATCTCCCCAGTGTTTTTCATGTTGCTCACCTGAGTATTGGTGTTGAGAGCCTACTCCTCTTTGAGTCTTGTCAAAACTCTTTGTCTCTTTTGAGTCAACATTTGCATATCATGATCATTCGCATCATGCTCAATCATGCGCATTTAACATTAACATTTATCTTTCCCCAGTTGTCGTCTGTCTAACTCCAGGTCCAGATATCATTAGTGTTCAGTTTGAGAATTCATCGTTGTTGGTACTCGAGGTGGTTTACCATTTGTTATTGTCCCCAGTAATTGCTGGTGTCCCCCGTGGAATTCTATTTGTGGTTGGTATTTGTCTTTATGACCACCATGTCTCCTTGAAGTCCAATTGTCATTGGCAAAAATCTTTTAAGCGGATCGTGGAGCCCGTTGCTTAAAATCCAAGTCCATTTGATTTTGTACATACTTGTACCTTTCTCCTGATGGTTCCTGAAGGAATTTCCAGAGGTTGGATGTCTTATCTTATTTGAAAGCTCCAACATATTTTGTTGTTACCCTTTGCGTTAGCCGGTCGCTTAGAGCCGTTGATCCATCTTTGGGTGATCCCCCATTCTATCCCCAATGTTAGCTGGTCGCATGGAGCCGCTACTAAATCATTGTGATTTCTTTTCTTATCCTTGGTGTTAGCAGTTACATTTGAACCTGCTAATTTACCATTTTTGAATACTTTGACTACTTTGTCTTTATCATTCTTAGTGTCAACCGGTTTTTTTAACTTGTTGCGCATTCACTTTGAGGGTATCTTGGCTTTCTTTTGTAGTGTCAATAGGTTTCGAACCTATGGCGCTTCCATTTCGATTATTTTGTTGTATTCTTGGTGTCAGTTGGTCGCATTGAGCCGCTGCGCATTCACCATGAATAAGCTTGTTGCCATTCTCAGTGACAGTTGGTCGCATCGAGCCACTGTGCATTCACTTTGAATGTTTATTTTTGTTGATTATTCTTGGTGTCAGTTGGTCGCATCGAGCCGCTGCGCATTCACCTTGAATAAGCTTTTTGTTATTCTTAGTGTCAGTTGGTCGCATCGAGCCGCTGCGCATTCACTTTGAATATTATGTTTATTATCTCCAGTGACAGTTGGTCGCATAGAGCCACTGCACATTTCGCTTTGAATATTTTTGTTGTTATTCTTAGTGTCAGTTGGTCGCATCGAGCCGCTGCGCATTCACTTTGAATATTATGTTTATTATCTCCAGTGACAGTTGGTCGCATAGAGCCACTGCACATTTCGCTTTGAATATTTTTGTTGTTATTCTTAGTGTCAGTTGGTCGCATCGAGCCGCTGCGCATTCACTTTGAATATTATGATTTTTATTTCCAGTGACAGTTGGTCGCATAGAGCCACTGCACATTTCGCTTTGAATATTTTTGTTGTTATTCTTAGTGTCAGTTGGTCGCATCGAGCCGCTGCGCATTCACTTTGAATATTATGATTTTTATTTCTGGTGTCAGTTGGTCGCATCGAGCTGCTGCACATTCTATTTGGATGTTAGTTTGCTATTCTTAGTGTCAGTTGGTCGCATCGAGCCGCTGCGCATTCACTTTGAATATTGTGTCGTTTCTTTTTTCCAGTGACAGTTGGTCGCATCGAGCCGCTGCGCATTCACTTTGAATATTATGATTTTTATTTCCGATGACAGTTGGTCGCATTGAGCCACTACACTTGCTCTTTGATTGTCTATTTTGTTGTATTCTTAGTGTCAGTTGGTCGCATCGAGCCGCTGCGCATTCACTTTGAATATGTTGCTGCTCTTACTTCTCACAGTCATTTGGTCGCATAGAGCCATTGGTCAACCATTTCGATCTATTTTCCTTGCTTTGTTTTTATTCTTAGTGTCAGTTGGTCGCATCGAGCCACTGTGCAGTCACTTTGAATTTTATCTTGTTTTGTCTGTGTTCGTTGATCCAACGCTTTGGATTTCCTTTTGTTCCCGTTTTTTTTGTTATTCTTAGTGTCAACAGTTACACTTGAACCTGTTGATTTATCACTTTGAATATTTCCCCGTTTTCGTTTATTTATCCCCAGTGTCTGTCGTCCCCAGTGCATGTCATCCCCAGTGAGTCTTGGCTTGTGGTCGTCGGCATTCTCATTCTGATCATTCATACCATAATCATCATTTCATTGCATAAGGGTTGCAGAGTTAGATAGTTTTTGTAGTTCAGCATAACATCGCATTTAGGGGCAAAATTTCCGGTTATTTCTGTATTTAAATACCTTTCACCATGATCGCCTGAGTGTCCTCCGTCATTCACGCCATCTGGTAAAGTTATTTAAATAGGGGCAACTGTCACACCCCAAATTTTACCCCTAATCGCTCATATCATAATCATACTTTTATCGCATTTAGCAGGGTTTTTTCCCGATTTATATTCCGTTGCTTTTTCTCATTTTTCTAGCTATTTATATTTTTGATTCTTAATTTCTCTTCACTTCTAAGTTTCCATCCTAAATCTAATTTCTATTCCTCATTTCCAACTTTTATTTAATTTCTAACTTTTAAAATTTAATTTTTATTTTTTCTCAAAGTTTTGACTAAAAAAAATAATATAATCTTATTCCCAATTTTTAAGTTTTTAAATGTAATTTTTTATTTCTATTTTCAATTTTTCAAGTTTTTACTTCCTAATGTAATTTTAACTTTTATTCTTTATTCATTTTTTTTTCTAATCTCCATTTTTTTTAATTTGCTCTTAATCTCCAATTTTATTATTTTTTTTTTATCTTTTTCAACTCATTTTTCAAGTTTCTATTTCTAATTTAATTTCAATTTCCAATTTATTTTTTTAGGTTACTCTAATTTAATTTCAATTTCTAACTTATTTTTAATTTACTTTTCTTTTAAGATTTCATTTTTTAATTTAATTCCAATTTCTTTTTATTATTTATTTTAATTCAATTTAAATTTTAATTCTAAGTTTTTTATTTATTTTTATTGTTTCTCATTTTATTCCAAAATTGATTCCACATCCATGTTACAATAAAATCTTAAAAAAAATAGATAGAATTTCTTTACATTCATCCATGTTACAATAGCTTTTAAAAAATAGAATTTCATAACCTTCATTCATTCACTACATTCATATTCAACACATTTTGTTCATTACATTCAAGCATTGATTCATACATGATTCTTTCATTTACATTCATAGCTCAATTGATACAAGAACTAATTTATGAGGTAAAAAATTCTAAGTCTAGCAAGAATACAATTTTTCATGTCAAGTTTCCTTTCTTTATGCCATTGCTCCATGCTTCAATATCAACTTCAATCTTTAAGTCCCCTACAAAAAAATTCAGCCTTCATGTTAATTCTTTTTTTTTTACATATTGTAAGTTCTTTTTTTTTTATAACAAAATGTCAAGAAACTTAGTACAAAAATCAGCAAGACATGGCTCACTAGCAAACAAATAAACAGCCACAAAATTGCAGAAAATTCAGCAGCACTCAGCACACAAACAACCTGCTATAGCCTCCCACTACTGCTGCAAAATCAGACTTGTCCCCCAACCCTTCATGAACAAGTTATCACAGTACCAAATTCAAACCAAAAACCCTAATTCCCCCTTTAAAAAGCACTGTTACCTCCATTATCAAGACAAAAAAAAAATCAGCCTTCAACACATCCAAAACAGCCACTGTTACATTCACAAACACCACAAAAAATCAGCATCAAAACCCTTCAAAAACAGCCCTGCAAACACTACTATTTAGCCCTCATAACAGCTCTAAAACACAAAAAACCCAACACTGTTACATCCCAAACAGTCTCAAAATTTCAGCCAAAAAACAGTCCAAACAAAAATCCAGCAACCAAAAAAAACAAAAAGGGAGGAGAAAAGAGAAGAAGCCGCATACAACAAGAAGTAGAAAAGGAATAGGAGCTTACACTTGTGGATCTTCACCCCGATAACGTTCGGGTCGGTAATTTCTTTTTCTCCTTCACCTTTCTTTTAGTTTCTTTGTCCATAGCTAGTCTTTATATTTTAGTCTCATTTCATAGCTTTTCATCCTGCACACATAAAACAAACAAAAAATTTCAAAAGATTTTCCTACAAAGGTTACAAAGGAAACTGCAACAAATCTTTCAAAAAAAACCACAAACCAAAAACTGTTTTTCGTCAACAATCACCTCAAGCAACCCCACAGAAACCTTCACCCATCATTCCGCCCTCGAGCCCTTATCAACACTAAACCAGCTAAGCAAAGTCGCAAACCAATCCTCACCAACACCAAACCATTGCTAAGCCGTCATCCCAAAACCGCATCAAAACCTCCAACCAACATTCACTACCGCCACTCCCATTCTCCCAACTGATTCACCATAATCGCTATTTTGTTTTATCTCCAACAGCATAAACACAACTCTCAACAACAAAGATTTCTTCAAACCCACACATACCATTTTCTTCTTCAATTTCCTAAACTCTAAATCCGAACCAACACCACCTTCGTATCAACTGCAACTCACCCTTTTCCTCATCACACCAGCCAATACTCACCACCCATTTAAATCTAAAACCGCCGTCGGCCTACATCCTAAACCGAACACCTAACCATCAGCCCAGAACAGACAGAACCGTCACCTCTACCCAAAATACCAAACCTTCCATTCATCCGACCCTTCATTTCCGAAACCACCTTGTGTCAAACCTGTAAAACCGAAAATTGAATTACGACAGCAGCCAAGAAGAATAGACACACAAAAAACAGAGCCAATAACATTCCAAAAAAGCATTACCTTTTGCAAAACAGCCTATGCCCAAACCTTTCACCATCTTCACTCAAACATCTCCTAAACTTAATACCATAAACCAAAAAACAGACCAACCAACATCACCTTCGAACCGCTCCAGCCAACATTCAAACCATTACAAATACCACAACCCGCCGCCGTGAAACCACCGGTGAACTCACCATGAACAAATACAAACCTGTTGACAATATCCGAAACAGTGCTCAAACCAAACCAAAATCAAAAGCGTAAGAGAGATGGAGAGGAAATCCAAACAGTGAGACAGAGGAAACTCATTGAAAACGAACCAACTCATAAATCCTCACCTCTTCAACCTTACAAACCCTCAAGAACCAGAGACAAACGAATCAAAAAAAACTCGCAAACCACGAACCGAACAAAACCCCAAAACACCACCACCAAACGGAACAATATCCTTTTCTTCACAAGCCTCGTCGTCGACGAATCGCACCACCATCGATTTCACTCTTTACCCAGAATCCGACCGGAAATGGTACCACCTTTCAAAACAACATAAATCGAGAAATGAAAAAAAATACAGAGAAAAGTGAAAACAGATTTGATTTGAGAGGAACTGAGAAACCTCACAAGCTTTTCACCGCGAACCGCTAATCCAAGTGCCTAAACCAACGAACACAGAGAGCTGAAAACACCTTCGAATCTGACTTGCGAAACGAAGTCTCTCCTTCACGAATCACCACTGTGAATCGTCGCGAGACTTGAGCGAGAGAGACTAGAATCTCAAGCGATTCACCGCCGTGAGGAACCAAACCCCACCGTGAGAGTAGGCCGCGAAACGCCAAATCGCCATTGAGAGAGAGACGAGAGTGAGACGGAGACGCTGTGAGAAAACGCAAGAGCAGAGAGAGAGACTGAGTGAGAGCCGCGAGTTAACTGAGACAAATCCAAAG
This sequence comes from Lathyrus aphaca, assembly GCA_963966055.1. Taxonomy (NCBI): domain Eukaryota; kingdom Viridiplantae; phylum Streptophyta; class Magnoliopsida; order Fabales; family Fabaceae; genus Lathyrus; species Lathyrus aphaca. Next base: position 529,524,006 of record OZ014522.1, on the reverse strand, counting down.
AGCAGGCTGCCGTCGTGAAGAATTCGGAGTTGTGCCATTGTAGGGTCGGTTTGTTCTTCAAAAGTGTTGTTCTGTTTCTTCTAAAAAAGTGATTCTGAACGTATGAAACCTATACCTCATTTGCAACCATGTTTTTTTTTATTTATTAAAATTTTATTTTGTTATTTTAAATATTCTTTTGGTTGGGCCTTCCTGAGCCCATTTTGTTTCTAAACACACACGCTGCAATCAACATTGCACCCTCTTAATTTAGGTTTTTAATTAATCATGTAATTTCATTTTTGTTTAGTATTTATTTGTTTAGATCTTTATTTTTAATTAGTTTGATATTTTGCTAATTTAGCGATTTTATTGGCTTTTTCGGGCCGATGATATGACGAAGGTCACGATAAATCGTTTCCGATTAATCGTGACCCATATGAGGCCATTGCATTTTATTTCTATTTCATACATTTATTTATTTCTTATTCCATTCTATTTAATTTATTTAACCCACTTCATTCTATTTTTCATAACTTATTTCATTTTATTTATTATCTATTATTTATTTCTCGCAAGTTTACACCATTTAATTTAATTTTCAAAAATAATAATCCTTGGTCCAACGCCAAGTGAACTTCACTTCACATACACTCACACATGTAAGTCGGTCGTTTACGATCGCCATCTGCACATTCCTTACACTTCACAGCTTTCCAACTTAAGCAAATTTGTCGCACTGCGTTTGTTTGCCACCCCCGCATTCTCGATCCATATATCGAGCCATAGCCAGTTACTGAGCCTTTGTCTTTGCATTGTCCATTTATTTTATTCAATTTATTTACTTTTGCAAGTAGCAGCCTTTGCCTAGTCTTAGGAGCTTGCACCCTCATTTACTCTTGTTTATGCTTTTCAATCCAAAAGGGAAAGACTCCTGCAGTTGACTCAATGTCATAGGAAGTTTAGCCATCCCTGGTTACTTTTTTGACCTTAGCAATTAGGTCCCTCATCCTTAGGTCCTTAGCCATTAGGTCCTTAGCTTTTTATTTTTATAACTTTTTTGTGACTTTCTTAAAGTCATGTGAGTGTTTGCCATAACACTTACCTTCCCCCGCGAACCTTGAGCGTAACCAAGTGTTCGTTAATCCTTAGGAGAACTACGAGTGCTCTGATTCTATACCCGATACGTAGGCATCGATGCGATGTTGTGTGAGCACCATTAGAAATAAAACCTTAGGTTCCCATAATTTTTAACAAGCAATAAATAACAAAATTACAAATATTAACAAGAGGTTCCCGTAGGATACTGCGGATGCTTAGGATGCTAACACCTTCCCTAGGTATAATCAACCCCCGAACCTAGTTTCTCCTCATTTAGGGTTTTTACGATCTTTTTCCCTTTTCCTTTTAGATTAAATTAAAGTCGGTGGTGAACATAAATGTTTTGCGATTCAAGCTCACTTAATAGCTTGGTATCCGATTCTCACCGCGACACAATCGTTTCCGTCTCAACAGCAAAAGATGAGATACTTGAAGATAATGGCAATAGTAGAATTGAAACTCAATAGGATTATTTCCCACATAGCTGATTTTCTTTGTTTTGTAAACTTTTATGACAAAATCCTCTTACTAGGGTTTATGTCTCTTTGTACAAATTTACCCGTGTATGGGTCACTTTTTGATATAAATAAATTCCATCTTTTAAATCCAGATTTACTTTTACCCTATTTACGTAAGCGAAACGTCCATTGGTTGTGTTTGAATGCATGTATGCTTTTGAATATGATTAATGTTTACCAAAAATGCATGTATGCTTAATATGATTGATGTTTACCAGAAATGCATGAAAATGCAGTAATAGTATTTACTAAGGACGAAGGAGGGAAGGATTTCGACGAAGCTTCGCCGGTTCAACTCTACAAGACAATTACAAACCCTCAGTAGGACAAATCCATCTTCATAAAGTCACATCTCCCCTGGAATTTATATCCATCTCTTTTATCCTCATACGGATATTCGGGAATTTACTTTCCAATAAAAGGACGACGAACGAAGACGGAGGTTATATCTACCCTACTATCAAACGAAGATGAAGGTTATGTATACCTTACTATCCCCAGTAGATGGGAGGTTATAATACCTTGCTATCCCCAGCATACAGGAGGTTATGTGTAATATATTATCAAACAAGACGGGGATGAGTTCCTCATATTCTTCAACAACAAATCGGGATTTATTTTCCCTGGCCAACAGTTGTTATATAAAGATATCCAGACGCTTCAGGCAGCATCATATCATACATACATCATTTACATTATACCATAACATACATATCCATAATTGCATAATACATCTACTTAGGTGCATCATACTATGCATGCATATATATTGCATAAACTAACATTCTCCTTGCAGGATAGTTATGTGCAGATAAAACAACATCAACAACTTACAACAGGTCAGAAATGATCCATACATTACTCAAGATGTCCTCGGAGAGTAGGCAAACGGTCTGTAAAAAGATCTATTCCCTAATCCAGGATTTTTCAGGAGTTAATCCTGACACTTTTTTGTCCTCGGAGAATAGGCAAACGGTCTGTAAGAAGATCCATTCCCTAATCCAGGATATTTCTAGAAGATTTCATCTATCTGCCCTTGAATAACAGGCAAACGATCTGTACAAAGATCCATTCCCTGGTTCAAGATATTTTCAGAAGATTTAATCTATTTCCTCGGAGAGTAGGCAAACGGTATGTAAAAAGATCTATTCCCTAATCCAGGATATTTTCAGGAGTTAATCCTGACACTTTTTTGTCCCCGGAGAATAGGCAAACGGTCTGTAAGAAGATCCATTCCCTAATCCAGGATATTTCCAGAAGATTTCATCTATCTGCCCTTGAATAACAGGCAAACGATCTGTACAAAGATCCATTCCCTGGTTCAAGATATTTTCAGAAGATTTAATCTATTTCCTCGGAGAGTAGGCAAACGGTCTGTAAGAAGATACATTCCCTAATCCAGGATATTTTCAGGAGTTAATCCTGACACTTTTTGTCCTCGGAGAGTAGGCAAACGGTCTGTAAGAAGATCCATTCCCTATTCCAGGATACTTCCAGAAGATTTCAGCTATCTGGCCTTGAATAGCAGGCAAACGGTCTGTACAAAGATCCATTCCCTGGTTCAAGATATTTTCAGAAGATTTAATCTATTGGCCCATTGAATAGCAGGCAAACGGTCTGTACAAAGATCCATTCCCTGGTTCAAGATATTTTTCAGAAGAACAAATCCTGACGTTCTTTTGACCTTGGAGAGTAGGCAAACGGTCTGTTCCCTAATCCTAGATATTTCCAGAAGAGATAATCGTCACGAAGATTTATTTCTACTGGTCTATTCAACAAATAAAAAATTATAAACGATTCAGAGGCGGCCTGTACGAAGACCTAGTACTGAGATCCAGTATCAACACAAAGCTATCATCACATCCAGTTCTTTAGATGGCATCTCTAAGACCATCTCCAGTTCTTCCAAGTGGCATCTTTAAGCCCACTCAAGTATATTCAACTATCCATCTGTATCACTCTATGCACTGGTGAGTGCAAATTTTTGGGCTTTTATGTTCAATCCCCTTCAACCTTCCAAGTTACGACTGGCACATATACTAATCTAACCCCTCAGGTTTTAGAAAATTGAACAGGGGCAGCCGCACCCCAAAATTTGCCCTCACAATACAAGACTTTGTGTGCTAAGAAGGTTCACAAGGTTCACAAGACTCACAATACTTACAAGACCTTTCATGAGGTTCATGAAGTCTACAAGTCACTTTATGAGGTTCACAAGGTTCACAAGATTCACAATGCCTATAAAACCTTTCATGAGGTTCATGAAGTCTACAAGTCACTTTATGAGGTTCACAAGGTTCACAAGGTTCACAATACCTCCCATAAGGTTCACAAGACATTTTATGATGGTTCACAAGGATCACAAAGTTCACAATTGGTCAGAAGAGTTGACAATTCCCTCAGACAATGCACCTCTAAAGCAGTGCATCTAAAACTAGGGTTTTGACTTTAATCAGGCTAAATGGACTTCCAAGACTTCAAGTGAGCTTCATAACATCTTATATGTGTTTAAGAACCCCCATGACAAGTTTCAATACTTTTCTCAAAAGTTTGCTCAGTCAGATGATCAGATAAGTCAAAATCAGTTAAAGCAGTTAAAAAGTCAAACTGAGGTCAGCTGTGGTCAAACCAAAGTCAAACTTCATGATTTTTTGCCAACATCAAGTATATGAAGTAAAATTCATCATTTGATCAAGGGTTGATCATGATTCATCAAGGAGATTTCAGATCATCAAGAATCAGGAGTTTCTAAATTAGGGTTTCCTCAATAAAAGTCAACTGAACTTTGACCAGCCATAACTTTCACATGCTTCATCACCAAGTCTCCATCCAAAGCTCATTTTTAAGGAAATTGAATTATCTACAACTTTGTGTCTCACAAGCCAAGCCCAAAAATGCTTCATTTGGAAGGTATGAGCTAAGACATTATAGGTCCTTTTAAAAGTCAACAAAAAGTCAACAACTTCAAAAGGGCATAACTTGAGATTGGTAAATGATATGGACATGAAACCAGTGGGGTTGTTTATAGGACTCCTTAAGATTTCCAAAATGTCCAAGAACACCCTCATAGCATTAAAATTGAAGGATATGTGCCCTTGCAAAGTTGGGAAATTTTGTGTTGGTTTATGATGAAAATGGAGGTCTAAAACCAATTTCTTCCAAATGGGCTTGCCAAATGATGACCCAATCCATACAATAACTTCATGCACGACCCAAGACAATAAAAATAAGATTTTTTATTATTTTATTTTTATTTATTTTGATTTAATTCATTAAAAATAATTTTAAATAAAAATAAAATATGAAAATGTAAGATTTGAATTGGATCAAGCTTCTAGAAAATCATAATTGTGACTTGGATCAAATTGATATGGAAATTATGATGATTAGCCTAAAATAGCAAGTGTTCATACAAGAATATTTTATTTTTAAGGCCTTATCATCTTGAATCTTTTCATATCAAATCTTCCACACAATGACATGATTTTTTAACCTAAATCTATTGTTCTATAAGTACATAGTGAAACCCTAGCACAGGAGACGAATTTTCGGCCTCCCAAGAGTAAGTTCCATAAGTCAAAAAACCTCTTCACAACTCACATTCGGTTTTGAATTTCCAGGGCATTTGAAGGTATTTGAAGCACATAGCCATGATCATTGAACACCATTGAGTGAAAACCAATACTCATATGCATCCCAAACACTCCATAATGCATAAACCGAATCTTGTTTGTTCTTGAATAAATTTTTTTCGATTACACTAATCCAATGCGTTCTAACGAATTTTGTTTGTTCAATCATGTTTGTGATGTTGCATAGAGTGTTTCTGGACAATTGAATCAAAGCTTCATGGCATAAATCGTAATCGGCCATTGTTAGGGTTAGAACTTCAAAATTGGGGATTCATGGAATACCTAATATAAATAGATAATGTACTCATATTTGGACTGTAATCGTTGCGTAGATCATGTTTGCAGGTTCAATTTGATGAAATTTTACTCGTATAATGATGAACATGATTCGCAGGTTTAAGGTGCAGGAAAATTCGCAGGTATTTTCCTAGATAATTTCGCAGGAAAACCTGCGAATTCAATGAAGAAGATGAAGTTATGCTGGCGCCAAAATTCAAGTTTGAAAAACTGTTTTAAAATATTATGAATTAATCATGTTTATGTTTCACAAGCGCGCGCTTGTCCCAGTGGAAAGTCAGGCATGCGTATTATGAAAGGGCAGGGGATCGAATCCTGGCTGTGACAATATTTTGAGTTTTTCTCTTTTATTCACTAAACATAATATATTATCAATTGTTGTTGGTTAGTTGACAGATGCGCTCACCCAGCAGGATTGGTCATGTACTTGTGTGTTTGTTTGAGAGGTCCTGGGTTCGATCCTCCCCCAGGCCTTTTGCTTTTTTTTTCCCATTATTTTTCTGATTTTTCAGGTTTAAAGAACAAAACAACTTGGAGATCATTCTTCTTGCATCATGTGCAGCGCAGCCCAGTGGTTATGCCCCTTATCATCCAGGTAAAGGACCTGGGTTCAAATCCCAGGTCCTGTTTTTTTGGTTTCTTATTTTCTTTTCTGTTGTTATATTTTCTTATTATTTTCCATATTATATTAAAATGATTTCTAAATTATAAAATATATATATTATGTTTTCTAAATTCTGAAAATTTATTTTCTAAATTCAAAAATTAGTTTTTATTATTATGTATTTAAATTATAAAATGTATATATGTATTATTTAGTTAAATAAATTATTATTGTAAATTAAGTCTTAATATTTTTTTGAATATACATTAAACTTTATTGTTTTTCCAAAATCCTAATTATATAATTAAACCCTAATTTTCTTTTCTTCTTTTATATTATTATTTAATTTAATTAAAATACTTGATTTAATAAATACATAAATTATTTATAATCTTAAAATTTTGTATATAAATATGTGTAGAAATTAAAATGTTTTTAATATATAAATATTCTATCATTGTTTATAATTAATTATATCTGTAAATAATTTCTAAAATTGCAAAATTTAATAATTTCTCATAATATGTTCATAATTTATTTAATTTGTCTATAATTTTAAATTGTTTTGTTCATATTTTTTTCTATTAACCATTAAAATTTTGTCTTTTGTTTATTATTATTATTACTAATCATGTTTATTACTAATCCATTTATTTTTTAAATTATGCTTATTATTATTATTTCACTAACCTTATTTTTTTTTATTATTATCACTAACCCAATTAAATTGCTTAATTATTTTACTTATTATATTTTGCTTATTTATTTATTTATTTATTTTGCTATCTATTTTAATTGCTTATTATCATTGTTGTAATTTCTCCTTGGTGTAATTTTTTGTAATATTTATATTATTTATTTTTATGTCATGGTTAGTAAAAATAGGGAGTGTAACATGTATGTTATTTAAAATTAATTTAGTTCATTTAAATTATAAGATAAATATAAAATTAAACACTCACACACGTAAGTCGATCTTTGATCGCCATCTCACTTTCTAGGGTTGCCTCTCAATGTTGCCTAATTAAAAGGTCAAGTGGGGTGTATAAAGCAAAAGTCCCTTAAAAGAAAAGTCATCTAGTCCTTTCATAATTAAAGATCAAGTCCCTTAATGGTTGCCTTTCAATATGATCTTGTCCCTTTCGAATAATGATGATAGTCCCTCCAAAACTGCTTATACACCCTACAGTTGCCTTCATTAAACAGATGTCCCTTCATATGTCCCTCACATCCAAGGTAATGACTACCTATTCTTTAATAATAGGGATAGTCTTACCATTCAAAGGATTCAAGAACAGAAAAGACTTAAACTTTAGGGTAGGTTCCTCATAGTTACTTGCTCACCATTTAAAAACTTTTCAAACACTTCACAATTTCAAACAATTTTCAAACACAAGTTTTTTACGCATCCGTACATGGATCATTATCAAACTCTTATGAAAATTTCTATTCACACACTTCACATTTCAAAAACAATTTAAGGTGAGCTAAGTAACTAAGAGCCCATGGATAACCATGGATGTAAAGGGTGCTAACACCTTCCCGTTACATAACCTACCCCCCGGACCCAAAAATCTTTTAAAAGGTCTTTCCTGTTCTTTTATGCCTTTCCTTTGGATAAAATAAAAGTCGGTGGCGACTCTTGCTATCCGCAACATAACTAAAGTCAGTTCTCCCACCGTGTTACACACCCTTCCACCGCTCGACAAGTGAAAGGGCGCGCATCAGCTCAGAGACTATGTCCCGAGCTATAGCCCTGGCTGACCATCGCTCGGAGCGACGGCTTACGCCCAACATTATAAGTCAAGGATCTAACCTAGGTATCTATCAAAACCCAAGTCTAAGTCGACCAATACCTACGTCGACCCTGAGCTAGGGTTTGCAACCGACCGACTACGGTGGCAGAAGTCCTAGGGTTTACCGGTTCCAAATCTAAAACCTACCGTCAAAATTATCCTAAGCCACATGCATTTCTACAAAATCTAAGCTATAAACACCTAGAAAGAAGAAAAAGAGCCGTACCTTGCGCTTGAGAAGACATTCTTGAAGAAAATAGCATTCTGAAAGTGGTGGTCGGCAAAGAGAGGCGGTGGTCGACGGTTGGGACGGTGGCAGTTGAACGAGCAGAGCGTTGAAGAAGAAGATGAAGCGAAAAGTTTTCAGAATGGGCCCTGAGAATCCTATTTATAGGAAGGGGAACACGTGCAAGCACACGTGACCCCTACACGCTAGCCCCTAGACTAGCCGTCAAATCATTAATAGGCACGAATTCCTAGATATTCCAGCTTTTCGTTTCACATTCCTCTGTCGAGCAACGCACCAGCTGCCCGTTCCCAGAAGATCGACAGCATAGATCCCTGGCCCTAACGTTGCTCGTCGCCGAGCACAAAATCATTCTTAAGTCATTGCTCTACCACACGAGCAATGACTTGGGGGGCTCCTGTTCTGATCGGCCCAATCCCTACAATTGGGCCAAGAAAACCAATCCAATAGGCTTGCTCGACGTCGAGCACAATCTTGAAAAGTGGTCCGTGTCGACCACAAGCAGTCCGACCACGACGAAGTTCCCTAACGGCTAATCTTGACCGTTGCCTATTTTCACGGATTCCTCGATCCGCGCCTCACAAAATGGACCAATAATCTTCCATTTAGTCCCTTATATAAACCATCTCGTTGGGGAGGGTCAGGTATTCAATTTCTCTGACCTTTATACTTGTACTTGCCCACTCTTTGCTCGGTTACTTACTTTGGCATCAGAGTGCATTGCAGGTACACCCCCTTTTCTCCTTACCGACCGTCTCCATCAGCTCTCGAGGCCAGCCGCATCGGATCCTGATCTCCAGGTACGATCAACTCTATTTTGGCGTTTCAATGTTTGTTTAGTTTTGTATGATACGTAAGTTAACTTTATATTTTTCTTAAATGCAAATTTTGTTTGATTTTTCTGATATTCGTAGTTTGTTTGATTCTATCTATTATGTCCCATGAGTTTGACCTTTTTTATTATGATATTGTTATCTTGGTTTAAATAAAGGTAAATTGTATGACAATTGTTCTGGATTGGACTGGCAGATGCCCAATGGACGGGCAAGGCCCAACCTAATCCAGATTTTGACACAACCTAATAAGGAATATAACCGTTAGAATTATAGTCGTTGTGGACCTCCCCTCACGCGTTTGTGACTAACTGCCCATCCTAAACTCACGGAAGCAGTTGGACTCAGTCGCGGATCACACACCCGCATATCTCGGCCACATGCCCTGATAAATACCCCCCCTTGGAGGGTCAGGTATTCTAACGCTTTTGTTTTGCTTTCACCCTCGTACTGAAACTTACTTGAGCGTCGGAGTACCTTGCAGGTACCCCACTACCTCTCCTACACTGTTGTTGATGCCCTACGTTAAAGGTCACATAGACCTGTTCGACTTGTTCAGAACAATGGCGTCGTCTATAGGAACACAACTCCCCCATCTTTCTTGAATCAAAATCCAGTATTTTCAACCCAAGATCAAATCTTTCAACCTTTTATTTTCCTCTTCATGGCTGCTTAGCTCAACGAAATCACCAACAACCCTGTCATCATACTCCTCAATGACGGGAATAACACCGCTCATCGTGGAACTACTGTCCACAATGCAAACCACCTTGATGGTTGAACTACTTCCCTATCCTCCAATAATCTGAAGCCCAATCTCGTTCCCCAGGGGGTCATGTGTTCGAGTTAATCCCCATCCCTTAGGACGCTGATGTTGCAATCACAACTCTCATCACCGCACTCAACAATACCAATCTGGTCATCTTTCAGTAAAATGAACAATTACATATGTTAGAGAACGATCGTCGATCTCTTTCTCCCACACAGAGAAATTATCTTGGAAGTACCTGCGGTTCTTCTCCTCAGCCTCGGTCTCCTCCTCGGAAGAACAGAAAGGGTGATACCGAAAATCTCTCCCCCCTGAAATATCAGCAACAACCAAAGAAATCATGACCAGAAAAGACAAAAAAGTGCAACTGCTCTCCTTCCTGGAAGGATCTCCAATCCCCGGACAAGAAGAAGGGCACCAGGAAGTCCATACATGTGGATCGTCCCAGTCATTCTCCTCGCCATAGAAGGGGCCCTCGATGTAGCAGATCCCCTTATCTTTCATAGGACAACAGTGAAGACGAGGACAACCACAATCCTTTAAGTCGTGAGATCATGGATACCCGCATACCACACGGACTGGAGAAACTACATCCCCTGGTTGTGTACGATGGGACCACTGACCCCAACTATCACATAGAAAACATATAAGTCATGCTCCACTACCACAACGTAGGGGGAGCCATCAAATGTAAACTTTTTCCCATTATGCTGAAAAAAAGGGCCATGACGTGGTACAAACATTTCCCCTTAGCTCCATCACGTCACAGAGAAACCTAAAGAATCAATTTACGAGGCACTTCACCGCCTCAAGACGCCACCCCAATTCTGAGGCTACACTCGAGGGGATTTCCCAAGGTAAATATGAGCCTTTGTACGACTATATTGACAGGTTCAATAAGGAGGTTGTGGAGATCTACACCACTGACCGCATGAAGAGATACCTCCTGGAGAAAGGCTTACGAACCAACAACGAATTTTGTAAGACAATGGGAATTGAAACACCTCGCTCCCTTGTCGAACTCCTGCACAAGGCACGAGCCTATATTTAGTACAAAGAAAATGAAGTTGCTTACATGACAAGAGATTCCAGGAACCAAGAGAATTCAAGGGCCCCGAAGCAGAAAGACGATTCTGAGGCTACCCGACGTGAAAAACGGAGGGACGACCACGCTCGTGATAACAAAGGACCTGTTGGCCGTTTCACAGAGTACACACTATTGACAGTTCCCCGTGATATTTTAAATAAAATTGTTAGATTAACATATGAACATAATAATCAAAAAAATATATAAATATATATCGTGTGGGTATAATGGAGTGATCTGGTTACTAAGATACCATTCATACCCGCTTATTTTAGTGGGTAATTTGCTCATGTTCGTACACGTACCCTTTTGTGTTTTTTCTCTACCTGTTATGGGTAAATTTTCCGAGTACCTGAAATTCTGGTTATTTAGATACTCTAATGTTCTATCTTAATGTTAAGACAATGATTACTGCACCTTTAGTAAACAGAAGAATAACACAACTGCTGTTTTGAAGTAGTGCAACACAAATACCAACAGATGTCAAGACAACATGTTGGGATATCAAAGTCAAGAACATACATACAGAACTATGTAAATTGCAGAATATAACGAACACATTAATTGTTGACCCAGTTTGGTGTTAACAAACCTACATCTGAGGGATATCAATCCAGGACGAAGACTTCACTATATCGTAGTATTATCACAAAGTTAAACTCCATTGTTTACAAATTTGGCTCCTTATCACTACCCTAATGAACATCCTTACCAAAGCTAAACTCTATGGTTTATAACTATGATATGAGAGATCATTCACATCCTTCACAACCTACATTGCATCTGTCTTATGCCATCACAGAACCTGTCACAGTTTCTTGACCTACAAGTTATCTTGGACTTGCTTCAAAGCTTCATCCAAGAACAATACAATAACATTTACCTAAAGACTTATGGAAGTGTACATGCACCTATGTCGTCCTCTATGCATCCTATATTGCAGATTAGAACTACAACCCTAAGTGCCAATGACTCTCAAAACCTAAACCCTTATTTTTACAAAAGAGAACTAGGTTACAATTTTTAGATAATGCATAATTAACCCTAGGTCTAAGTCTCATATTTATAAGCTTCTGTCTTGGAATTTCTATCTTTTCCTTTGATCTAGTACTTAAATCTTCCACAAATATCGTACATATTTGATTCTAATTTAAATCCTGCTAATTAATCCAGGATGTCTCATATTGTTGTTAGGACATCGTCTTCGACATCTTCTATTTTGAGCAGATTCTGTCTTTTATAATCTTCATATGTTTTACCAAAATTTAGTCGAACTACAGGAGCCTTCAATCTCCCCCTTTTGAATAATTTTGACTAAAACATCTTCTTCTGCATTCTGCTCTTTTAGCAAGACTCCTTCATCTTAAGAATGATTTGAGCCTGAAGTAATCTCCACCTCAACATATTTATTTTTCCTTCCAAAAAGACTCCAGAAAAGATGTAGAAGATTCTTCCAGAAAAGCATCAATAGTTATAGACTTCGTAACACAGAGTACACGATTTATGTAACTCATGTTACAAGACACAACCTGGTTCACAACTCCACATTTAGATAGAAATGAAAATTAAGATAATAGAAAATTATTTTCCCTTTGTACCATTCTTGCACTGCCACGACTTGAATGAATCTAATAACTAGAACACAATTCTTCTCCCTATTTTTAGCCAAAACTTGGCAAAAGTAACCAAGGCAACTCCAAATCCAGGAACAACTCATCCAAACTTTTAAAAACACCATTTAGTACTTCACTTGAAAAGAAGATAGATATGATACCAAGAGGTATCACAACAATCCAATTTATAGGGAGCAATATTCTTTGAGAGTAGCGAACCATCGGTCAAAACATTGGTCAATTCAAAGAGCTAATATATCCACTAATAGCGCACCAGCCAAGACTGTTGGATATTTCTTCTTTTGAGAGAAACATCCAAGGAAAACCAATTACATGCAAACATGCTCCAAGACAATATCCTGACATCATGTCAGATAATGTCTTTGCTTTACTGGTCCTTTTGCTGAATTAACACATTCAGAGTATCTTCACAAGAATCTGCAGAGAAAAATAAATAAATTCTCCCAGACTGGTCAATGATTCTTTAAGCATCCATCAAGAATCATATATTATGTATCGTCAAATCTCCCCCAACTTTCAACAATTCAATATCAAGACATAACCCTTAACATCTTCATCCCTCCTGGATGGGAAAGCTCGGCTTGTTACTCACCACAAGCTTGGTGTTGAAGATCCTTAGTTCAAGAGGAAACTCCCCATTTCTAAGACAATATATGCTTCCCCTGAGCACTTGTATAGGAATAAATAGAAAACAAAAGACACATATTTAATGTCTTCAAAAGTAGCACTCTCTATCAGCCACCCGTTGAAACACATTCATTTTGAAGCCACTATCCCTTCTGATAAGAAATAGCAGTCACTCACACATGAAAACCATCATGCTATCTATGTGCATATAAGGATTTCCATCCTCATAGTAACAAACTATTAGAACAATCATTAAAATCAATTTATTTTCAATCCATTAGTGTCAGATATTGGACACATGCTATAGAACAACATGAATTTATAGACAAATTCCTTCCACAAGATTTTAAAGAAATAGAAAATCACCCAACGCCTTCAAAGGCAATCATTCATATCATTCTCGCGTATGATAATCTGGAATACTTCTGACAAATTATTGATTATCCACATGCAGACTTATAAGCAATCAATACCTGATCTACTCCAGTCTTCTCTATATTCTCCATCCCTGGAAGACATGTAGGCTAATCATTCCCAACTAATGTCTAACAAAATGTTAGAGCATCTTCCCCGCACCAAGACAAAATTCTTGATATGCTCCACCAACTGGACTTACTATAGCATAGTAATCCAAAGAACTGGAGAACCTCAAATCAACACTGAGCCACCAGCTTGAATAAGAACTCCACAAAGAGAGTAACCTCTCATACACCTTCAAGAATAAAATAAATCTTCTTGAGCCTTCAACTTGTAACTCTTCTTCCCAGGAGTAACTTGTTCCAAGACATAACCTCAAGACTAACCAGCTGCCACTTGCTAAATATTTTGATTCTTCGAATCCACTTCCGAGATCAACCAAATGCCACAGTTTGATCATCATCTTCATGAATCCTCATATGAATAAGCCAATTACCACATAATATCTTCTTCACGTATGTTATGAACTCTCACAAAGATATCTTAATCTACCAATTTGTACATGATCTTCAAGTTACATGTATCCACTTTCTCAATAGTAATACACAATTAGACTCCAAAAGCCATGGATAATGTAACATCTTCTCCTTCCTACAACTCCTGCAAACTGGCATGAGAACGATCGTTTTGAAGCATCATTGTTTATTCAAGTAGATCACCATATCTTGAGTTAATGTGCCACTGCACCAACTGAGATTCTGAAGTTGAAACTAAATGTCAGAACATTATGATTCGACATCCAGCTGTTGAAATAAACTCCTTCTTCTTCCACTTGAAAGAACTTCCTCCATTTACAAAACAAGAGTCACATGCACTCATAGAATTGATTCACCAACTAAGTTTGAGTAGACAACCTTCATTCTGTTGATTTTGCAGTTATTCCAAACAATCTCACACATTGATGAACACCTGCTGGTGCTTCTCCAAAGACTTCAAATCTGCCACTTCTTGAATCTTCAAAAGGACTAGTTAGAAACTAACCCCCATAGTTGTATCAAGGGTGCCACCTTTCCTTGAGTAGAGTCGTCTTCACGAAGTTGCTAATATGCTACCTATCTGAACTCCATGATGAGCATTCTGGAATGCCTTAAAGTACCTGGATCAGAAATAAACTAATCCAAGTAGGTCATCAAGATTATGATGTCTTTATAGTCTCTCATCTCCATCTTTAAAAATAATGCATCACCGTCTGGACAAGTCTCAATACTTTCCCGGGAAAGATGCAAAGCCAATAATCATAGGTTAAAAGCCTAGGAGACTTCTGAGAAATTGTAGAACCCCTCTCATGATTCTTCAAACCTCTGATGAAGAGATGGTAGAACATATGATATAACATCCTCAATCTTAAATCACAAGGATGATCAAATACACACTAAGAAATTTATCTTTAATCCTTGTTGAGATAACCTTTATCTGATTCCAGCATATTCTGAATATCACATATATATTCCTCTTCATGTTGTCTTCTTCGTTAATGTGTAAGTTGTTAAGATATCAAGGCTACCCATTGACTCAAGCATTTAAGGTTCTCTCTGAACGAATTCTGATTACCTTAACTGTGTGAATTCATCCTTAGGGTTAAGACTTATGAGTTCTTCCTCGCACATTGTTTGTGAACAGTGAAAATAAATCACCTCCACTTTCTTCACTTCCATGCTTCTAAGAAAGCAACTCCTAGTATGAAGAATAACTAGCATACCCCAGAATACGGTTTAATTGTCTTGATTGGGCTTGATCATAATATCAAGTGTCTTCAATAACTTAGCCAATAAGTAATCATCAAACCCATAGAGCATGAGTTTGATAATTCATCTTACCTCTTCTATCCATCCTGACTTCAGCATATATGATGACGTCACTCAATCATGTACCAAGTCACATAAAACTCAATCATCACAATAACACCCTCCTGCTTCCAACTTTGGAATTCTATGTGTCTTCAAATCGATTGACATCTACAATAACAAAACCAAGTCAGGACATCTACAAGCTTTCTTCAATCAATACTCCAGTATCCCATACTATTAGAAATCTTCAATCAGAACATATGCAGCGGAATCACCAAAGAATAACTTCAACTTGCCCTAGACAAGATGTCAAAACATCTTTCAGGACACCATCCAATAGAACTAGTCACTCCTCATGTTTGATGTTGCAGAACCTTTTAGAAAATAACTTCTCTTGTTTAATCACCGGAAAGTATTCCATGGATCTCATCTAGAAAACAGACCAGGATGTCTGCTCTAATACCAATTGAAATTTTGGTTATGTAGATACTCTAATGCCATATCTTAATGTTAAGACAATGATTATTGAACTTTTAGTAAACAGAAGAATAACACAGCTGCTGCTTTGAAGTAGTGCAACACAAATACCAACAGATGTCAAGACAACATGTTGGGACATTTCAGTTAAGAACATACATACATAACTCTGTAAATTGTAGAATATAACGAACACATAAATTGTTGACCCGGTTCGGTGTTAAGAAACCTACATCTGGGGGATACCTATATTGTAGTATTATCACAAAGTTAAACTCCCTCATTTACAACTTTGGCTCCTAATCACTAACCTAAAGAACATCCTTAACAAAGCTAAACTCTACGATTTACAACTCTAAAATGAGAGACACTCACATCCTTCACAACCTGTGTTGCATCTGTCTTATGCCATCACAGAACCTGTCACAGTTTCTTGACCTACAAGTTATCTTGGACTTGCTTCAAAGCTTCATCCAAGAACAATACAACAACCATTACCTAAAGGCTTCTAGAAGTGTACATGCACATATGTCGTCCTCTCTGCATTCCATACTGCAATTGGAACTACAACGCTAAAAGCCAACGACTCTCAAAACCTAAACCCTTATTTTTATAAAAGATAACTAGGTTACAATTGTTACATAAGGCATAATTAACCTTAGGTCTAAGTCTTAATATTTATAAGCTTATGTCTTGGGCTTTATATCTTTGCCTTTGATCTAGTACCTAAATCTTCCGCAAATCTCGTACAGATATGTTTCTAATTTAAATCTTAATAATCAATCCAGGATGCCTCATCTTGCTGTTAGGACATATTCTTCGACATCTTCTATTTTGAGCAGATTCTGTCTTTTATAATCTTCATATGTTTTACCAAAATTTAGTCGAACCACAGAAGCCTTCAGTACCCACTAGAGATGGATACAATTGTCATCCCTACACACATGCTTAAGTTTAATTGTAATAACTTGGATTGTATATGATATTACTAAATTTTTATTCTATACAAAATCAAGGGATGGTCGTAGTACCATGCAAAATTTTGGGGTTGTGGTTGAAGCTGAATCCATGTTCTTCTCTAGTTTTAAAGATTACAATCTTGTACCAGTATCTAGAGAGTACTTTGTAGTCATTGAGGAGATTTTGGAGATTGATTATGTTACATTTCAAGTGCCTTTATTTTATTGTAAGTGGATTGACAATGACACTGTTGTTGAACCGATGAATTAGGATTCACACATGCATATTAATCTTCGAAATACAACTTATATGAAAGAACCATTCATCATGACATCTCAAACAAAACAAGTGTTTTATATCATTGATCCTTCGAACACTAAATGATCAATCATTATACTAGGAAAACAATATTCTTGATGATGATGAAAATAAAAATATAAATTTTGTGACCCCTTCTTTCACAACACATGCACGTCTCTCATTTTAAGAAAATGATAATACATAAAAAAATGTTTTCCCCCAGTTAATATTACAAACCGAGTAATAATATTGTTATATTCACTATTACAAAACGTGCATTTAACAACGTCAAGTTTATAACGGATTCGTATCCCACCGTTGTAATAGGTTAAAAAATTTGCAGTTGATTTATAACGCTAGATTTAACGACGGTTGTATTAAAACATCGTTGTAATACATGATATGTAACAAGCTTCGATTCCCAGCAACTATATTTTTTCCATATTTTTTTACATTTTAAACATATATTTTATTTCTTTTGTTAGTGTTACGAGGACTTTAACCTCAAAACACAAAATTCATCTTTGTTTTTCTATTTTTAAATGTAAGAGAATAAGTTGATATAGTTTGACGGTGTTAGCATTCTCATTTGTAGAATTCATTGTTACGAAGAATATATTATGAATAAATGTAAAATTGTCTATTTATAGATGAGGTTGAAGATGAAAAGTCTGATAGTTTAATGCTTGCAATGATGATAACTTGTAAATGGTTGATATTCTCGAACGATATTTTGTAAAAAACAGAGAAAATTTTAAATCATCATTATACTTGGCCAGAGTGTTTCTCTCTTCTAGAAAGAGCAAGGGTTGTAATATTACAACAATTAGTAATATTAACTGCAACGATACCCTTTATACTTGATACAAGGTTCGACTCCAGGCAACAACATTTATATATTTTACATAATTATAGAAAAATATTGTTGCCTGGAGTTGAACCTTGTACCAAGTATAAGGGGGTATCTCTACGGGTAATATTACTAACCATTGTGATATATTTAAAATAAATATATACTTATGATTACGGTTCTTATAGATAATCATTGTGAAAAATTTACATATATAAGGAATTAACTTTCCCTTATTAACAGTAGCGTCGTTTCCTTCACAGCGAAACCCTAGCACCCATTTTTTTCTCTACATTAAGGTATTCTTCTTCTTCCATTTCTGGAAGCAAACTTCATCTTTTTTTAGAATCTACGTAAAGAAATATAAGAAGCATGAAGCTTTTGATTTAAGCTTCTTCCTCCTTGTATTTCTTCTTTTAGAGTCAAAACCTAGATGAACATGGTGAGGATGCTGGTGGTAGCAAGCGTAATGTACATATTGTTTATGGAAAATAAGGTATTCTTCAACTTCAATCTTGTATATTAGATAGCTCCCATTATCTTGTTTTCTTCATGTTGTCTTTGTTGATTGTTCTCATTTTTTGCAGATTCGACTTCCAAGCATCACAAGCAAGGTGAACTTCATTGTAATGGTACAATCCCACTTCTTAGGGTTTTTTTCAACTTCACTGCTTCTCACTCCTTTTGATATTGTATATGAAATTTAGTTTATTATATAATATGTATATTGTTTGTTTCACTATCCTTTTATTGAAAATGCAATCATTTAAATTCACATAGACACGTATAATCTGAAAATTAAGATGTGTTTGAAAACTAACCTATGTCGATCAATGTTTTCTGAATTATGTCTCTCTCATTCAACACTTTTTATGTTCCTTAACTCATTATATATGGTTCAAATGGTTTGTTTGCTTCAATTCATCTATATCTACAGTTTTACTTTACTCATTGTTGTCACTTATCACGATGATGGTTATGATAAGTCATCATAACAATCACCATGATAAGCGACGATGATGAGGTAAACTATAATGAAAGATATCGATGGATTGAAGGAAACAGACCATCGAACCATTTTTGTGTTAAAGAACATAAAATGTGTTGAATGAGAGAGATGCAATTCGAAAAACAATGGTCAGTTTAAGTTGGTTTTCAAGAACAGTTTAATTTTCAGATTATATAGTTCTTTACCAATTTAAATGGTTGTAATTCTTTAATTAGGTGCATGGCAATACAACCAATATATATTTGTATATAATAAACTAAGGGTACATTCCACAACGGTTGAAAAGCATAACCGTTGTGATATTTGATATATGTCACAACGGTTGACATACATAACCGTTGTAATATAATGTGCGCTTTCCAGAATACAACAACGGTCTCATGTCCATGATTATAAGTAGCGTACTTATGACAACACTCTGCATAACAACGTCTGCGCACGCGTCATTATATATCTTTCTCAACCGTTGTTAAATGTCTTTTCTGTAGTAGTGATTACCTCGATTTTACTTTCAACTGAGAACAAATTTTGGTTGCACCATCCAGTTTTGAAAATAATAAAAGTGCAGTCGTTGGGAATCGAGTCCATGAGCAAAAAAACTTTATCCCTTGGTTAATTAAAAAAGAGAGGATAAAATGGAAAGTTTTCATGACATCCTTCGTTACCTCGCATATGTAACCGAGTTTTTTTTGTAAGTAAGAAATATATTGAAGAGAGTACAAATGGTACTCTAACCTGATTACAAAAAGAAACAATACAAAATTCGAGACATCGAAAAATTATCTACCAAATGCAATCTAAATCAAAATTGAATTTTTTCCGCGCTCAAGATTAAATGCATTTTTTATAGTAGTGATTAATAGTTTTCCAATTAATCAATTGTGATTAGACTCCTCCTTCCTCTACTTATTACCATTTCAGCCAACAAGCTTCATTTTTCTTCATTTTTTTTCATGTTTCTTTCTTCTTGATTGAAGTTGCAAACTTTCTGACATGAATCATTATGTATTGACTTTTGGCCAAATATTTAATTTATGCATGCAAAATACATTTTAATTATAAAAAAAAAAAAACTCAATTCTAAGAATTGTACAATGACCTAACAGTTCAACTATTTAAACTACAATTAAATCGACAAACATAAAAATCCTTAACTCTTAGGGACACCTTAGGAACCAAAATTTCAAGACCTTTAGTGAATAATAAACTATACGAATGGTCTTTCAACATAATACATTCAAATTTGAGAGACACTAACAAATACTACACAATAACCTATATGATATTTCAACCTTGGAGCAAAAAGTCACTACTCCTAGTGTCTTGAAACATCTTAATACAAAACCAGAAGGCTACTTAACTTAATACAATAGCCACCAAAATAATATGGAACTCAATATTCCAATATGCACTATTCACAATTACCAAATATCATGCAACCCAACACAGTTCGTAATTTGCACCAATCAATAGTGTGACTCAGTTACATTTGGAATTTGGAATTTATTGTACAAAATGTCTCTGCAAATTTTGTCAAACTTTTAAGCAGTCGCATTCAAGAATGGATTTCTCACCAAATTTCCATATAATCTGCAACAACACAAATTAAATATCAATGATCTCTAAAACTTAAATTTATATATTACAGTGTAATCAAAGTTAATTAAAAAGGGTTTGCATTTACCTTATATATATATATATATATATATATATATATATATATATATATATATATATATATATATATATATATATATATATATATATATATCTTATCCACTAGTTATCACTGAATTCTCTTTCTCTTATTGGAATCTTTTTCAGTAATAGATTCACTTCCAGTCCCAGGTAACCCAAGTGTGAGTTCTGTTGAAACACTTTCTTGTAATGCAAGTGTAAGTTCAGTTGAAACAGCACTTTTATATTGAGGATTCTTAAAAGCTGCTAAATTTACTGACTTTGAATCTGAGAGCCTCAAACCACCATTTTCATAGGGATGTGAAGAAGTGGCAGCATTGGTATTGATGATACTCCATCGTGTAGTCGTAATAGTTTTACTTCTACTCTCTTGAATGTGTTTTCGAACATTCTCCAATCTTGATTTAACGATAGAATCGTTACGATCATCATCATATGTCACTGGATCGATTACAATTAATAGAACTAATTAGAATAAAGAATTTCAAAATCTAATTAAAAGAAAGATTAGTACAATAGAACTATTTACCATGAACTTGAATATGACAAGATCTGGCTATAAGAAATCGAAGAAACTCAAATCTATTCTGTTCTACCAGACGAATATCAATCGCTATCGAATCAATATTACGCCTCCTATCCATCAACATTCTCTTAGCTTCATGAATGCCATTGCATGGCGTATCTGCAACATTAAATCAAATGAATGTTTAATATCAACTACATCTGTTTATGTATGATAATAAGAAGATTAATTAAACTTACAACGATGCTCATATTGAAGACACAGTGTGCGAAATTGGTCCATGGTTTTGGGGTCATCATAAACTGCAAGATATTTGCGAGGTGGTGAGTGGGATTTCATCACAGCTTCCAAATCAGCCATTGCAGAAGAATCTTGCTTGGAATCAAGAATGTGGCAATTGCAGAAGATTCTTGGAATCAAGAATAAGGAAGTTGTGTAGTGTGCTGCTGTTAGGATTAAGTGGAACGATTACTTGTTATTTTATATCAAATCAATTACTATTAGCGCGCGGAAATAGTATATTTCTTGCAGTTATATTGTAATTAGTCATGTATTTGTGCAAAATTAATTAATTAATTACTAATGTCATTTATCAATATATAAAAAATAAATTAAAAAATAGATTTTAATTAGCGGAGTTTGGTCAACTCATGAACTCACTCACTAAACCAAACTCAACCTTATTTTTTATCCAATCCAATCATGTACGAATCAACCTGAACCAACTCATTTAAATCCATTGATATTTGATTTGGGTAATTGATTTGAAATTTTAAATCTACAAACTCGTGAATCCAATTTATTTATATGGTATACTATTTTTATTTTATTTATAAATTCTCTAGCATAATTCTTACAAATACATATATATTTTTTAATATAATTTTAGATTTTATTAATTATATGTCTAAGTCTAAATCAGATTTGAGAGATCAAATTTCATTTTATATATATATATATATATATATATATATATATATATATATATATATATATATATATATATATATATATATATATATATATATATATATATATATATATATATATATATATATATATATATATATATATATTAATAGGAAATGATAGTATTAATAGAAGTATAAGGGATACTCCACCCGATACAAAAACGAAAATATCCTACGTCTTAAAATAGAGAAGGGGTAGGGTATTCCAAACCGAAAAATTACATCAGCTTGCTAAATCACAACGGAAATACAACAAGTCCCAAGACCTAAATATGATAGTTGACATACACTCAATGAAACTGAACGATGCGTGCTTAAAAACTATGGCGTTCCTCGAAAGCCAAATACTCCACACGGTCGCCAACCAAATGGCCCCCGCAATAACCAAAGATGTCTTGGATTTAATCGCGTTGCAACTTGAAAAAAAATCTACAAATTATGTCAACGATAAATCAAAATCATGACCAATCCATTTGTGGACCTTCTTCCATATCCTAACCTTTAAAGAACACCGAGTGAAGAGATGCGAGGTCGTTTCCTCCTCCGTACCACAAAGAACGCACCTGAGATCCGTAAGAGTTGTTATGATATTTCTCTTGCAAAGCTGATCTTTGGTAGGGAGTCTATCAATCAACATCCTCCATCAGAAGAATTGAACTTTTGTCGGCGTTAGCATCTTCCATATAAACCTGACCGCTGCTAGAACCAGGACTAGAACAACATTCTCCACACTCGATTCCTGAATGAAGTTGTAGCTAAACTTGACAGTGAAAGCGTCTACACTATCGAAACCCTAATGAAAATTATTCTGAGTGTCTTCTTCTAACATAATATCTTGAATCTAAAGATAACTGTTTTATAGTGGTCACGTCCTGTACAATCTGAGACGGAATCCACCTCCAACCTTTAAACTCCCACCGACCAGCCTCTTCGACATTCATGTTTTTGCTTGTTGCTATATCAAAGAGATCTGGAAAGGCGACCTTCAACGACAAGTTTCCCACCCACCTGGTATGCTAGAAAGCAATGCTTTTTACGTTCTTGATGTTAACTGAAACAACCCCCATAAAACAGTTATCTTCAGTCGAAATCCCCTTGTCCAATAGAACGATATTCCTCCACCATATTGGATATTTCTTCGTTAAGCCCTCTTTGTCTGCTAGATGCAAAATAAGCTAGTAATTCCCGTATCTGGACCTGAAAAAATTATTCCAAACATCATTGTCTTCGGTCAAAAACCTCCACTTCCATTTGTTCAATAAAGCCATGTTGAATATTTCGATGTCTTTTATACTAAGACCATCATTCTCACGAGGCTTACAAACATTCTCCCAACTCACCCAATGGACCACATGCTTATTCTCGCTCCCTCCCTAAATAAACTGACTTTGGATGCGTCTAACTTCCGAAATAAATCTAGAGGGGGCTTTATAGAAATAGATGGTATATATGGGAATGGCATTCAACACCGAGTTTATCATTATCGCTCGACCTGCTAACAAAATGTTTTTGCCCTTCCACGAGGTTAACATGGACTTCAAATAGTTGATCAAACCTCTCTGTCATACCCTAACTTTTGACCCTAAGATTTTTCGCATCTCATATGCATTTCGCATACAAACAAGATCACGTATTTGGTTCGTGTATCCTTCTCAGTTGCAGGTCTATGCTTTGCAGGGATCACCATGTTTATTTGATTTTATCTGATTATATTTACTAACTTCTAACCAAAATACAAAAAAAAATGTAGCAGTTTGCTTTTTCTTCTTCTCTGTGTTGCGGGATTTCAAAGACATGGCAGTGATTTTAAGTCAGATGTGGTTGTTCAGTTATGATTCGATTCAGATGGACGTTTGACCTAATATTGGTCAAACTATCAGAAGATTGTTCAAGTGCAAGTTATTTGTGCCAGTGGTTCATTTCTCAGACAGTACGTATTCAAAAGTTTAAGTTGTGTTGCGTGTTAAGATCATCGGTTTATCAGGCAGTGTTCTGTGTGAAGTTTGGTTCGAATCTTCAATGTTCATCAATTCATCAGTGATTTGTTTGTGGATTTATTTTCCTCAAATAATCTGGGCAATTTTCAGAGGATTCAAGTGGTTGTGGCTTAAGTGGCAAGTTATCCAGTGGTTCAAATTTGGCTGAATTCATTATCATGAAGATTTGATTTTGGGCTAAATAATCAATCTCATATCCTTTTCTACCATATTCATCCATTTAAAAAAATCGATCATTTCCATTTTTTTCATTTTTTATATCCAATTCCCGATTATTTCATCCATTATTTTATTTCCATTATTAATTTCTAAACCATTTTACCCTTTTTGGCCCATATCCCATTACTACAAAATCATTCAAGAAAAATAACCAAAAACAATTTACAATTTAAGGCCAATATTTTTATGCCCATCTCATTCTTTCTTTTTTTATATAGAAAGAAAATAAGAGACATAATATTTCTTTTTTCTTTTCATAACATTTTTTAAGACCACTACAAAAAAAAAATCATGAAGCTAATACATACAAGGCCCACAACTTTTCCCAGCTTTCCACTTCCTTCAGCTCACCTCAGCACCAACACATAACTCTTCCGCAAATTAGCCCAATTCAGCTTCCTCCAAGCCATTCCTTCACGTGACTTTCACCAAGCCAACTTGCAAGCCACAACATATCATCAACACGCAGGTCAACACTTCAAGCATCACGTGACTTCTTCAGCCCAAAACGCAGGGACTCCATGAGCATCACACGCAGAAGGCACCTGCATAGAAGATCAAAACGCACCCGAACAGCAACAAAAAACGCAAGAAGCTTCAGTTCAAAACACCGCAGCTCATATAACACGTGAACTTCACACCAGATACAACACGCAAGAACGCCTCAACCAAAACGCATGACATAAGCTGTGAAACGCCTTCAAGCTGCACGAAATTGCACGTACAAAGCCGGTACGGAACAAAACGCAATGAATTTATACATGAAACGCAGCACAAGGTCACGCCGTGTTCATGACAAAAACATAAATGAATAGCAAATAAAACGCACAAAATTCAACAGCAAGACACGCATTGGGGGCTGAACTGAAACGCGGATGAAAACATTACAAAACGGCAATCCGAATCCTCACTTTCTCTCTATAAAAATCAGCTCACTTCTTCTCCAAATCCAAGCTTGAATAGCCTAAAAAATCCCTTCCAAATCCATTCTCAAGCTTCAATCTCCCAATTTATCTTCATCCGAACCTTCTCCCAAATTCAAATCCTTCATCAATCCTTCGTTATTTGCATTCTGCAAAACAAATTTCGTAACAAAACCAAAGCAATTTCAGATTTAGATTCGAGAAAACGAAAAGAGGAAAATCGAAATAGAAATGAGGATAGAGCTTTGTTTGTTCTGATCTAATGGTGATTTAAGGAAGTCGCCGTCGGATTTCAGCAAGAGAGGAAGAAGAGCGAGATCGGATTTTAGTGAAGAGGAAGTGAACCGCGGCTGAGAGAGAGGGTGATTCGGTGTCGTAAAGCTTCCATCGCCGCCACGTTTGTTTTAGGAGAAGGTGAATAGTAGATTTATGCCTTGTTTCACGTGAAAGGAGAAGAAGTGTTATGCTGCTGACTTTGTTTTTGTTTTAATTTTTTATGTTTCATTTTAATTTTTTTTATATAAACTTGCATGTAGTTTGGGCTTAGAAGGCTCTTGATCATTTTTCTATTCTCACCACTTGAATTCTGCATATACACCCTCATTCTTGTTTTTTTAGGTGTTTATAACATTTTTATAGATGTTTGTTTTCTTTAGATTTATTTTTCATTTAAAAAAAATGTGAAAGGATATTATGAAAATACTTTTTTTTAAAAAAAAGGTTTTGTTGTAAATCTACTTGAATTTCTTTATGATTATTTTCTTTCTCTTGGATTTGAATTGGTAAATTTTCTTGAGTGGATTTTATCTTAGATCCACTTTCTTTTTCATCCTATTGTCTTTTGGTCGATGAGATCTCCGATTCATAGATTATTGGTTTTTGAAGATGCTTAATCTTCATTATTTCAAATATATGGATGAATGGTCATTTGGATCATTCTCCATACTTTGGAATCGTGATAGGTTGCCTTCGATAATCCAATGTGAAATCTCGATTAAGATTAGACCGCTACCTTTTTTCTTTTCGTGCGACATGTTTTCGGAGAATGATTCATCATATCATTTCTCTAACATGTATTAGCACAAATATTTTCCACCTTAATTGGTGGTGGCCGGCCTCATTTGTAGGGTAATTACTTCGTAAATTACTCGGCGATTGCTTAACATAGACCTAAACTTGTCCCGAATTCGGAATAAGATCCAATTGGATCTGGTTGCCTCTCGATTTTGGTTTTTTTTTGTGGTTGTGTTTGATTAAGTTCATCATACCATTTCTATGTAAA
Source organism: Lathyrus aphaca (assembly GCA_963966055.1). Classification (NCBI taxonomy): domain Eukaryota; kingdom Viridiplantae; phylum Streptophyta; class Magnoliopsida; order Fabales; family Fabaceae; genus Lathyrus; species Lathyrus aphaca. The sequence goes on along the minus strand of OZ014522.1, from coordinate 529,497,406 downwards.
TATTATTATATTATTAATATACTAACATTTTAATTCAATCTCTCGCACCTTATCCTCTTTATTTCAATCTCTCGCTCCTTATCTCTTTTATTATGCTTTTATTATACTATATCATTCATCATATTGTTTATGTTTATATCGTTATGTTTGTGATTTTTCTTTTGTCCATTTGGACACAAAAACATTAATAACGGATTAAACATCTAAAAAAGACTTGTGACTTTAATTCTTGGACTATGGCCACTATCCTTAGCATTGGACTTGGAGTTTGGACTTAGATTCTAGGATCATTCCCTTGCTTGAGCTATTATGGATTGAAGACTTTGGCCCAGATTGAGTTCACTTGTTTATGAAGATGGAAATCCCATTGTTCTCGAAGAATGTTCACCATATGGTTTGATTGTTCTTCCTTTAACTTTTACATTCAAGTCTTAGGATAGTCACTTCATCTCCTCCCACTTCTTAAATTTTCAAATCTTCTTCCTATTTTCAAATCTTCTTTGTTTTCAAACTTCAAACGTTTTCACAATCAAACCTTGACTTAGGTCAAGCGGTTTTACCTTTTCATTTCATTTCTTAATAAATGCTAAACCATATAAGCATATCAAAACTTTCTTCTCAAAAAAACTATAAAACATTCAAAACTCATTCAATTGTTTTGTGCCCTCGTGCACGTTTCTTTTTAACCATTTTCATGTTTAGATATGATTCATTCTTTCTAGCGGAATTATTCGCTAAAGAATGATGACTTATCTTTACATTTTAAAATCAATTCAACTCATTGTTTCTTTTCACATTTTGTACCACGAACTACGAGGTTTGGATCTCGTATTGCACTTTGTGGGTACGTAGGCATGAGACGTTCATCTTTTCAAACACAAAAATATTAAAAACCATTTCTCTTCTCACCTCTTCAATCTCTTTCAAACAAACCATTTTCAAACCAAAAAAGCAATAAATATTTCAAACGGCTCCCGTGGAGTACCACAGACATTTTGGTGCGTAAAACCTTCCCATTGTGTAACCTATCCCCTTACCCATTCTCTGTTCGATTCTTTTAGCTTTTGCTTTTAGATTCATTAGGTTTTATTCGCTCTTTTTCCCTTTTCCATTTGGAATAAAATAAAAGCGCGGTGGCGACTCTGTTTACCTTGAGTTAAGTTATCTAATAACTTACACTCACGATTTTACCGCTACAGAAAAGTGGCGACTCTGCTGGGGACTCAATCTCTAAGAGGATTCGGCCTACTTTGATTTATTTATTGCTTTAGTTTGATTTGTTTGTTACTTGGTTGTTCTGTTTCGGTTTTGGTGATCCTCTATGAGTGAGATAGATTCTAACCCGGATCTGAGTTGAACTTATGATAGGACGGCGATATTCGAAGCAATACGCAATGGAGTAGTCCAAAGCGATATCAATTTGATAATATCCACTCGGTTAGGCTCTCTTGGATTATCAATGTCATGATGAGTAATCGTACGTGGCATTATTTTCCGACCTTGAGCTGATCATACTGAGGACCGTAGAACCCTTAACCAATCCAAGCCAATTTAGGAACGTAGTGCGGAAACTATCTGAGTATAAACTTAAGGTGGTTGTCACGCGATACTACACTCGGACGAGGTCTATTCTAAGAATGTTATCGGTTGGGGAGTAATCCAATGTACCGATAAAATTCTAAAGATGGTTGTTAACTCCGGGAACCTCTGTTAGCACCCTTTTGGTTTTTTGCAGGTACAATGAAGAAAAACCTTAGTACATGCCTTTGTGGGTTGTTGGTTCTTATTCCTTGACTCCATGATCGTGATCCGAACCTTTGAACCTGTGTGCTTTGCGTGATCTTGTTTGTGGTTGTTGCATCTACATATTCATCATGATCATCTTCACAACCATTTTTCAAGGAAAACAATTCCGATTATTGCAAATATTGGAAAAAAGCAAATATTCCTTTTTGTCAAGATTTTTCATGACCGTATTCTCGATGTTGACCATGTTTGTAATAATCGAGTTTTTTTTCTTCTGAAAATGGAAGCGAGCATTGCATATCATTGTATCCTCGCATATTCTTGCGTTCATCCGAGTTGTATGGGAACTCATCCCGGTTGTTTCTTTCCTCGGTTGTCTGTTGATCTGTCAAGTTGTTTCCTCAACACAGATACGGTACTCGAGCTGCTAACAGATTGAGAGCTATCAGATTGAGAATGGAAAGCCAAGAACAGCATAACCTGGAAGTCAGAATGGAGATTGATGAGTTGAAAGTTAGTATGACCAGGCTCACTGAAATGATGCAAGTTCTGATTGCTCGAGGTGAACCACCTCAAAGGACTGTTATCTCTGAAGTTTTTACTGCTGTTGTTGACCCTCCTGTTATTCAGCAACCGACTTCTACTTGGCCAGAATTTGGATTACCTCCAGATTATGTGACAGTTTCTGCTACTGCTCAAATGGGTGGCCCATCTGTTGTGCCAGTCTTTTTAGCTCCAACCTTTGTCGAACCTCAACCTGTTGTGCACACTACTGCTCAGACTACTTATCAGAATTCTCCTTTTTTGTACCAAGCTGCTAGTCCACAAGCTGAAAGTCAGGGTGAACCTGGATATATGGATGAAGTTAGAGAGCAATGTTTGACTCTTGAGAAGAGGGTAAGAGGTCTAGAAGGAAAAGATGTCTTTGGTGTTGTTGCGATAGACATGTGTTTGGTTTCTGACTTGGTCCTTCCTGATAAGTTCAAAGTTCCTGTATTCGAGAAATACAATGGTCATATTTGTCCAAAGATTCATCTGTTGATGTATTGTCGCAAAATGGCTGCACATGCTAAGGATGACAAGTTGCTTATTCACTGTTTTCAAGATAGTCTGAGTGGTGCTTCTATGAAGTGGTATGTTGGACTTGAGAAGAGTCACATCCGAAGTTGGAAGGATTTATCTGATGCTTTTGTAAGACAGTATAAGTACAATCTGGACATGGCGCCTGACCATCGTCAACTTCAAAACATGTCACATAAAGATAAAGAATCGTTCAAAGAGTACGCTCAGTGTTGGAGAGAGCTAGCTGCTCAAGTGGAGCTACCTTTGGCCGAAAAAGAATTAACTGGTTTGTTCATGGACACTCTTCAACTGTTATTTTGGGATAAAATGGTAGGAAGTGTTTCATCTGGTTTTTCTGACCTAGTCACTATTGGAGAAATATTAGAAGAATGTATCAAGAAGGGTAAGATTACCAATTCTGAATCTTCTAATGCTGCAAGAAAGTCTCTGGGGAATTTTTCAGAAGAGAATAGATGGTGATGCTTATGCTGTTTCAACTGAGAGAAGGCCTTATCGCCCGCAACAACCATATGTTCAACCATACGTAGCTGCAGTTGCTCCTGTTGTCAAAACTCAACCTGCTCAAACTCAAGTTCAAGTTCGAGCTCAACCAGTTCAAGCTCAAGTGCAAGTTCGAGCTCAAGCTCAGGCTCCTCATCCTGCTGCTAAACAAAATCAGTATCGCAATAGGCCAAACTTTGATCCTATCCCGACACCTTACACTGATTTGTTTCCTTCCTTGATTAAGAGTGGTATAATTACTACTAGGCCTCCGCCTCCTGTTCCAAATCCTCTTTCGGTTGGTTATAGATCGGATCTTCGTTGCGAGTTTCATCAAGGTGGAACTCGTCATGACTTGGAACATTGCTTTGCACTGAAAGCTAAAGTGAAAGAACTTATCAGGAACAACATTTTTTCCTTTAATGACACAAATCCCAATGTTGTCAACAATCCTTTGCCGAAGCATGAGAAGTGAATCTTCTAGAAGAATTCAACAATCAAATTTTCTTCAAGGCCAGAATCTCAAAAGGGATAGCTCATCCTTGTTGCTGATGGATCACTCAACCATTGTTTTTTTTTGTTTGCAATTTTCTTCAATTGTGTTGACTTGTTTGCTTCTAAATTTGTTTGTACTTTCATGTTGATTTTAATGAAATGAGCATTGCTTTGTTTTGATTCAATTTCGTTTTATTATTTGCATCTTTATGCTTTACATTTCAAGTTCATTTATCTTTTCTCAAGCTTTTACAATGATTGGAGGGAGGATGATGAAAACGAGATACCCATAATTGTTGTTGGTATGTTTTCGATTGAGACGTGGCTGATGATATACAGGCATTGTTTCAAATCCCAAACACTGGAGAAATAAGGAAGTTAATCCCTTGTCAACCCCTTTGAGCCTTGAAGTTGGAGTTTCTTTCTATTCGAAAAAACCCGCAATTTTAACCCAGGGATGGGTAGTTCTCAATTAATTCGAATGTGCATTCAAGTACAAGAGAATCATTCAGGACACCTTTCAATAAAGGTTGCAATCTCAAGCTTTCCTTCATACACATCAAAGAAGTGTTGAAGATGTTTCTCAATTCAAAAGCCATTGATGATTCGTCGTCATCATTAAGCCATGTAGTTATTATCTTTAAAAAAATGATATTGAAAAAAATTATTGAAAAAAAATCAAAGCCCGCTAAGTCAAAACCTATGAAGGAGACTTAGGCAAAAACTGGGGCATCCCGCTGGCTGTAAGTTGAAATGACACAGTTCAGGCAAAAGTTAGGGATAATAAAAGAAAGATTTGTCAAGAGGTCATCAAAATCCTCAACAAAGGTAAGATGAGTTGACCAAAGTCCTCACCATAAATAACAAAAGGAAGAGATGACTGCTATCTCAAAATCTCTTGGCTTATGAACCATCTTCATCTGTGCAATCCCAAATATCTTGGAACTTGAATGCATAGGCTGAATTAATTGAATGTAGGACCGGAGTTCATCATGAAGTTGGGTTGGGTACAAATAAACTTTGAGCCTATGTCCTTTGTTTCATTAACCGTGAACTAGACCACGTTACAACCTTCAAAAGTCCTAATTGAATCCAGGTTTTTTTTAAAAGCATACTACAACGAGGTTGCGTAAACTGACTCCCAAGTTCATTACCAATCATTTGTTTTCTTAACTTTGCTCTATCATTCATTTTGTCTCAACCTCCGTGTTTTGACAATGTTTTCATTTACTTTTCATCAATAAATTTTCATTCCAAAAATGAATTTTGATTTCAAACTTTGCATTAAAATTCCCAGGTTTGTACAAACACTTTTATTTGCAAATAAACTTTCCTCATCAAGGAATTTTCAAACATTTGAGAAACTTGGTCAGTGATCTTATCAGGGGAAAGTCTTTCCCAGATCTTATGGTTCAAGAGTTGTTGCTCAGTGCAAGTTATTCTCAGATTTGGTTAGTCACAAGATTCTCTGCAAGATTCATACTGGGCTTATTTTCTCAATATTCATTTCAAGAACTGAAGCCATGATTAGTTTATTCTTTCAACAGTCATTTCAAAGATCTGATTATTTTATCCGACAGTAGTCAGGAACTGAACCCATTATCAGTTTACCCTCATTAGTCATTGAACTTGGGGCAATCTTCTTCAAGAATCTTCAAGCAGCCTTTCATGACTTCTCTCAAAAGATTTCTAACTTGGTACAGTTTACTGGTGTGACGGAGATTTGTTCAGCAGTAACATTTCTAATCTTCAAGCACAATGGCAGTGATCTCCGTGTTGAGGAATCAGTTTTCCATCTTTTCCACTCCTCTAAGAGTCTAAACTTGTTGTCAGCATTTTCTCGAATATTGTCTCCTTGGGTGTGTTATTCCCTATTCTTGTATACCTTTGCATATTTGAGTGTTTTAGTCCTCATTATGCGCGTTCTTGGGTGTGTTATTCCCCAGTTTGGTTTACATTTACATACTTGAGTGTGTTAGTCCTCATTATGAGTGTTCTTGGGTGGTTTAGTCCCCATTTTCGTAAATGTCTGCATACTGAGTGTTTTAGTCCTCATATGCATTTCTCGAGGTCCTGTTGTTTTCAACATTTTACCTTGTGATCAAAGTCCAACTTACTTGGCATTCCTCTCTGTCTCTCCATAACCTTTTTCTTCACCTACTTGTTGTTTCTTCTCAGATATTTCACCTTTTCCTTCCAATTGCTATTCTCGGATGTCCATAGTGAAGTCATCATTGATTTGATGTACTGTCCCGGACTTTTTTTTCCATCTCATTCAGTTCTGTTCCTGAACGTTGTGATTCACATTTTATCCGATTTCTATTCTTGGATGTTGTGATCACTTTCCTTCCGGTTTCCATTCTCGGATTTCCATGTTGGAGTCATCATTGAGTTGATATACTTTCTCGAATTTTTCCCATTTCATTCAGTTCTGTTCCTGGATGTTGTGATTCACATTGTTATCTGATTGCTATTCTCAGATATTGTGATTACCTTTTTCCGATTGCCATTCTCGGATATCCCTAGTAAAGTCAGTAATGTCATCCTTGGATGCTTCTGGTGTATTTTTTAAGGCCTTTTCTCACTTCATTCAGTGCCATTCCTGGATGTTGTGATTCTTTCTATCCAATTGTCATTCTTGGACATTTTTCGCCTCGGCTGAGCCATGTTGTGGTCTCTAGCATGTTGATTCTCCCCGTCAGAGTCTTATGCTCCTTATCCCCAGCGTTTATTCTTTTTGATGTGTCGTCTTGTCCCTCACGGATTTCTCTGCATTTCATATACATCTCATTTACTTTCATATCATTCTCATAACATTTTACATGCTTTCATAACATTTTCATATCATTTCATAACATTTCCATATGTTCTCATATCATTTCCATATCATTTCATACCGTTTGTTCATTTCAGTTCATTTCATTCATTTTTTTTTGGCATCTTAGGATCAAAAATTTGGGTTTTTGATATTTAACTATCTTCCATCTTGTCGAAATGAAGATTTCAATCTTCATTATCTCTGGATTGAAGAAACTTAAATAGGGGCATCTGTCATACCCTAATTTTTGACCCTAAGATTTTTCGCATCTCATCTGCATTTCGCATACAAACAAGATCACGTATTTGGTTCGTGTATCCTTCTCAGTTGCAGGTCTATGCTTTGCAGGGATCACCATGTTTATTTTCTTTTATCTATTTATATTTACTAACTTCTAACCAAAATACAAAAAAAATGTAGCAGTTTGCTTTTTCTTCTTCTCTGTGTTGCAGGATTTCAAAGACATGGCAGTGATTTTAAGTCAGGTGTGGTTGTTCAGTTATGATTTGATTCAGATGGACGTTTGACCTAATATTGGTCAAACTATCAGAAGATTGTTAAACTGCAAGTTATTTGTGCCAGTGGTTCATTTCTCAGACAGTACGTATTCAAAAGTTTAAGTTGTGTTGCGTGCTAAGATCATCGGTTTATCAGGCAGTGTTTTGTGTGAAGTTTGGTTCGAATCTTCAATGTTCATCAATTCATCAGTGATTTGTTTGTGGATTTATTTTCCTCAAATAATCTGGGAAATTTTCAGAGGATTCAAGTGGTTGTGGCTTAAGTGGCAAGTTATCCAGTGGTTCAAAATTGGTTGAATTCATTATCATCAAGATTTGATTTTGGGCTAAATAATCAATCTCATATCCTTTTCTACCATATTCATCCATTTAAAAAAATCGATCATTTCCATTTTTTCATTTTTTATATCCAATTCCCGATTATTTCATCCATTTTTTTATTTCCATTATTAATTTCTAAACCATTTTACCATTTTTGGCCCATATCCCATTACTATAAAATCATTCAAGAAAAATTACCAAAAACAATTTACAATTTAAGGCCTAATAATTTTATGCCCATCTCATTCTTTCTTTTTTTATATAGAAAGAAAATAAGAGACATAATATTTCTTTTTTCTTTCCATAACATTTTTTAAGACCACTACAAAAACAAATCATGAAGCTCATCCATACAAGGCCCACAACTTTTCCCAACTTTCCACTTCCTTCAACTCACCTCAGCTCCAACACACAACTCTTCCGCAAATTAGCCCAATTCAGCTTCCTCCAAGCCACTCCTTCACGTGACTTTCACCAAGCCAACTTGCAAGCCACAACATTTCATCAACACGCACGTCAACACTTCAAGCATCACGTGACTTCTTCAGCCCAAAACGCAGGCACTCCGTGAGCATCACACGCAGAAGGCACCTGCATAGAAGATCAAAACGCAGCCGAACATCAACAAAAAACGCAAGAAGCTTCAGTTCAAAACGCCGCAGCTCATATCACAAGTGAACTTCAGACTAGCTACAACACGCGAGAATGCCTCAACCAAAACGCAGGACATAAGCTGTGAAACGCCTTCAAGTTGCACGAAATTGCACGCACAAAGCCGGTACGGAACAAAACGCAATGAATTTATACATGAAACGCAGCACAAGGTCACGACGTGTTCATGACAAAAACGCAAATGAATAGCAAATAAAACGCACAAAATTCAGCAGCAAGACACGCGTTGGGGGCTGAACTGAAACGCGGACGAAAACATTACAAAACGGCAATCCAAATCCTCACTTTCTATCTATAAAAATCAGCTCACTTCTTCTCCAAATCCAAGCTTGAATAGCCTAAAAAATCCCTGCCAAATCCATTCTCAAGCTTCAATCTCCCAATTTATCTTCATCCGAACCTTCTCCCAAATTCAAATCCTTCATCAATCCTTCGTTATTTGCATTCTGCAAACAAATTTCGTAACAAAACCAAAGCAATTTCAGATTTAGATTCGAGAAAATGAAAAGAGGAAAATCGAAATAGAAAGGAGGATAGAGCTTTGTTTGTTATGATCTAATGGTGATTTAAGCAAGCCGCCGTCGGATTTCAGCGAGAGAGGAAGAAGAACGAGATCGAATTTTAGTGAAGAGGAAGTGAACCGCGGCTGAGAGAGAGGGCGATTCGGTGTCGTAAAGCTTCCATCGCCGCCGCGTTTGTTTTAGGAGAAGGTGAATAGTAGATCCATGCCCTGTTTCACGTGAAAGGAGAAGAAGTGTTATGTTGCTGACTTTGTTTTTGTTTTAATTTTTTATGTTTCATTTTAATTTTTTTTATATAAACTTGCATGTAGTTTAAGCTTAGAAGGCTCTTGATCATTTTTCTATTCTCACCACTTGAATTCTGCATATACACCTTCATTCTTGTTGTTTTTTTTTAGGTGTTTATAACATTTTTATAGATGTTTGTTTTCTTTAGATTTATTTTTCATTTCAAAAAAAAATGTGAAAGGATATTATGAAAATACTTTTAAAAAAAAAGGTTTTGTTGAAAATCTACTTGAATTTCTTTATGATTATTTTCTTTCTCTTGGATTTGAATTGGTAAATTTTCTTGAGTGGATTTTATCTTAGATCCACTTTCTTCTTCATCCTATTGTCTTTTGGTCGATGAGATCTCCGATTCGTAGATTATTGGTTTTTGAAGATGCTTAATCTTCATTATTTCAAATCTATGGATGAATGATCATTTGGATCATTCTCCATACTTTGGAATCGTGATAGGTTGCCTTCGATAATCCAATGTGAAATCTCGATTAAGATTAGACCGCTACCTTTTTTCTTTTCGTGCGACATGTTTTCGGAGAATGATTCATCATATCATTTCTCTAACATGTATTAGCACAAATATTTTCCACCTAAATTGGTGGTGGCCGGCCTCATTTGTAGGGTAATTACTTCGTAAATTACTCGGCGATTGCTTAACATAGACCTAAACTTGTCCCGAATTTGGAATAAGATCCAATTGGATCTGGTTGCCTCTCGATTTTGGTTATCTTTTTTTTTGTGGTTGTGTTTGATTAAGTTCATCATACCATTTCTATGTAAATATTATTATATTATTAATATACTAACATTTTAATTCAATCTCTCGCACCTTATCCTCTTTATTTCAATCTCTCGTTCCTTATCTCTTTTATTATGCTTTTATTATACTATATCATTCATCATATTGTTTATGTTTATATCGTTATGTTTGTGATTTTTCTTTTGTCCATTTGGACACAAAAACATTAATAACGGATTAAACATCTAAAAAAGACTTGTGACTTTAATTCTTGGACTATGGCCACTATCCTTAGCATTGGACTTGGAGTTTGGACTTAGATTCTAGGATCATTCTCTTGCTTGACCTACTATGGATTGAAGACTTTGGCCCCGATTGAGTTCACTCGTTTATGAAGATGGAAATCCCATTGTTCTCGAAGAATGTTCACCATATGGTTTGATTGTTCTTCCTTTAACTTTTACATTCAAGTCTTAGGATAGTCACTTCATCTCCTCCCACTTCTTAAATTTTCAAATCTTCTTCCTATTTTCAAATCTTCTTTGTTTTCAAACTTCAAACGTTTTCACAATCAAACCTTGACTTAGGTCAAGCGGTTTTACCTTTTCATTTCATTTCTTAATAAATGCTAAACCATATAAGCATATCGAAACTTTCTTCTCAAAAAACTCTAAAACATTCAAAACTCATTCAATTGTTTTGTGCCCTCGTGCACGTTTCTTTTTAACCATTTTCATGTTTAGATATGAATCATTCTTTCTAGCGGAATTATTCGCTTAAGAATGACGACTTATCTTTACATTTTAAAATCAATTCAACTCATTGTTTCTTTTCATATTTTGTACCACGAACTACGAGGTTTTGATCTCGCATTGCACTTTGTGGGTACGTAGGCATGAGACGTTCGTCTCTTCAAACACAAAAATATTAAAAACCATTTCTCTTCTCACCTCTTCAATATCTTTCAAACAAACCATTTTCAAACCAAAAAAGCAATAAATATTTCAAAGGGCTCCCGTGGAGTACCACAGAAATTTTGGGTGCGTAAAACCTTCCCATTGTGTAACCTATCCCCTTACCCATTCTCTGTTTGATTCTTTTAGCTTTTGCTTTTAGATTCATTAGGTTTTATTCGCTCTTTTTTCCTTTTCCATTTGGAATAAAATAAAAGCGCGGTGGTGACTCTGTTTACCTTGAGTTAAGTTAGCTAATAACTTACACTCATGATTTTACCGCTACACTCTCCACATGGAATACTTCTTAGGGCTATCACCCACAATGACTCCAAGGAATTTAAAAGGGAAATTCTCAACACAACACGACAGGAAATTCGAGGTTGCCTCTATGTACCACTCACCTACATTTACGTCACACAAATTACATTTATAGAAGTTTATCTTCAATCCCGCCATCAGTTTGAAACCTCTAAGAATAGATTTTAAACACCACTGGTTATTAACATCCCCATCCATCAAGAAGATAGTGTCGTCCTCGAATTGCAAAACATTAACCTCCTCCTCCTCTTTGATATACCTAAATACTGTCAAAGTTCCCAACTTTGTCGCGTTCTTTACAAAAGGTGTTAACGCTTCTATAACCATGACAAACAAAAAAATGAGATAGGGGATCTTCTTGATGAAGGCCCATTTCCGATCTAAAGTCTCTAGTCATACTATCATCGACGGTTACAGACATATAGCTAGAAAAATTGTTACTTCCATCCACTTAATCCACCTTTTACCGAACCCAATTTTGGCCATAATAATTATCAATAAATTCCAATTAAATGTGTCATAAGCTTTCTCAAAGTTGATTTTAAGAGCCACACAACTTCTCTTTTGTCTAATCATCATATCCAACACTTTGTTTACCAATAAAACTCCATCCGCTATGTTCCTTCCTGGAACGAAAGTCGTTTGATTACCGAAAACAAGAGACCCTAGAACTCTTTTTAACCTCAAAGCTAGAAACTTAAATATTATATTTTGAATGCTACTAACAAGACATATAGGTCTGTATTCGCATAGAGACTGTAGATTCTTTAGTTTCAGAATTAGGGCTAAAAAAGAAGAAGACCATGCCTTAATCAATTTACCTCTTTCGTAGAAATCCGTAAAAACGTTGGCCATGTCCTCCTTAAACACCTTCTAATTCTTCCTGAGAAATTCCAACGTAAAACCATTTAGGCATGGGATCTTGTTACTATCGTAAGACCAAATTGCCTCCTTGATTTCATCAAAAGTAAGAACTTTTTCCAACCTCCATGAATCTTCTTCAGATAATTTGCAAAAAACAAGCCCTTCTGGCTCAGGCCTAACCACTATAGGCTCTTTGAAAAAGCATTTGAAATGTATTTTCACCTCTTTCTTAACACCATTAACCTCTTCCACTCTCCCATTTGTACCATCAATAAGTGTTATGGCGTTCCTCATATATCTCTCCTTCATGACTTTATGAAAAAAGCATGAATTCTTGTCTCCATCTGTCAACCATAACTGGCTGGATTTTAGACGCAACATACTCTCCTTAGTATTAAGTAACTTCCAAAGGTTTTTGTGATATTTATCTCTAGCTTAAGAAACCTCTACCGCTTCTACCTCAGAATGATAAGCCAAAAAGGATTCAAACTCATTAAGTTTGTCCACATTCTCGTCCACCTTCAACTGTATCCAACCAAAAATCTCTTTGTTCCACAACTTAATACGATTTTTCATCGACTTTAGTTTCTCGTGCAACTTGAAATCCCCTCTACCTATCGAAACAAAACTATCCCAATTATCACAGATAAAAGTCTTGAAGCCTTTATGACTGAACGACACATTATTGAACCTAAACAGCAAAGGCCCATAACTTGCCCTCCCGAATTTAATCCACACCGGACAATGATTATATATGTATCTTCTTTCCACTATTTGATTAATTATTAATCATTCCTCTATCATCTCGCTGGTGATTAAGAAACGGGATAACCGACTCATGGCTTTACCATTATCTTTATACCATGTAAACCTGCCTCCAACACAAGGGACGTCCACCAAATTCATATCATCTATAAACCTCCTAAACTCCATCATATTACGGCTACATAGGTTCTGAACCACCCCTTTTCTTTCCATCCTAAAGTAAAAATCATTGAAATCCCCACCTAAACACCAATCCTCATTATTTCAACCCTGCTTCAAAGCCTTCAAACAATTCCATAAATGCCTACGGTCAGCCACGATACAAGGAGCGCGAACATTTATGAAGTTCTAAATTATTTCTTTCCACCCAACATTTATTCCTATAAACCCCAGCCCTCTGAAACTATAATTTAGAGAGAACATGTTTCTTCCCCACATAATGAGCATCCCTTCTGATGCCCCTCTAGAATCGCTTGTCGTCCATTCAACATCAGAGTTGCCCCGATATGCTGAGGCCAGGCCATTGTTGAAGCTAATGCATTTAGTTTATTGTGAAAAGCAAAGATCCACATTTCCATATTTAATTAAAATGTTGATTCTCCTCCTTTTCACATTGCTTCCTCCCCCTTTATGTTAAAAGTGACTAAATTCATAATACCGTCATTGTTTCCACCGTCTTAGCCAACATTCACACCTTATCTCTTTCCTCCACCGCCTCCACTAATTTAATCGCCTCTTCTTTATCAATTTTACTCGTTACCCCTAGCTTCTTTTTTGACTCCTATGACTTAGCACCTACCTATGACTTAGAATTATTGTTCAACCTTAAGTTACATCTCACCACTTATGAATCTGTTAAGGAAATAGCCTTAGAGGAAGATCCACTCGATATATATGTTATCTTCTTTTGAGATGCACGCTCTTGAAAGGCATTTTGAAGAAGGAAAACGTGTTTCATCTCCTTTAGTGGGCACGAGACAAGCATAATATAAGTAATTGATCACCACTTTTGCCCCCAAGTTTTTAACCTCCCTTCTTTTTCTATTCCTTTTTTTTATTTTACTATTAATGACTTTCTGGAAAGCCTAATCAAAGGTTACTAGGCCACCCAAAACTAAATCCACGTCCTCAGGTGCACTAGATACCTCCTAAAAATAGTTTTCCTTTTGGATCCCACCTAAGAGAGAGTCCACCACAAATGAGGCTGAGTCCCTCGTATAATCCATAGCATCTAACTCCTTGCTACATGTGCCCCCATTTATAAACCCCCAATGACACATCTACATCTCATTAATATCCTCCATAAAATATTTTGATGCTTTCGGCGCTGACTTGGGGAATCTGAACGTCATATGAACCTTAATTGGTGAAACGCTTGCACATCAGAGGTTAGACTTTTGCCTGAATTGACCTACTGACTTCTCCCCTCATATGATGTCTCCTTGTCGCTTCTGACACGAACATGTATTGGCCCTTCCAACCCCTCGTCTCCGGCTGACTCCATCTCGGTACTCTCTTCATCGGAACTGAATGCCTCTGTTGAAACTTCTGCATCTGGATAAAGTTTGAACAAATCCTTCTTGAAACCAAGTTTAAATGGGCCTAGAAGATCCTCCATCATGGTTATCTTAAAATATAATGATTTTTTAACGTTTTTATAAAATAAATGTGTTAATTAAATTGATATTTTCTTTAGAATTTTAAAATTATATTTAGTGGATAACCAACGAACTCAACTAGGGATGTAAATTAATATCCATGGGGACGAATATTATGATATTTGTATTTGTCCCATTAGATAATATTCGTCCCATATTCATGCGGGTATCCGTTAAGCGGGTAATCTGCGGGTTTTACGGTATCCGCATATATTTACAGATATCCATGGATAATATTTTTTTTTATAAAAAATTTAATTTTTGATAAAAAATTTAACTTCTTTTAAAAACACAAAAAGTTATTATCACATGACATCCATACAATTCATTCTTAATTTAACAGCGAACGACAAAGGAGTAGGAATGAGACATTGGTTCGACAAAGGAATGACGACACTAGTTGGTTGGACTATGAAATTGTTGAAATGAGGTATGAAGTATAGAATAGTTTAAATATGAAATGGCTAATATAATTTGAATGAAATGTGAAAGGTTTTCTTAAAATAAAATTTCAAAAAAAAAAAACGTAAAAAATATAAGACTAATTTTTTAGATGAAAAAATAAGGTATAATAAACTAATAATATTTAAATGATTTTTATAATTTATTAACGGATATGGATATCCACGGGTACGCATATCATTAAATCTGTATCCATATCCATTAACAAACGGGTATTTAAATATCCATTTATTTATCTGTGGATATCCATTAAGTTATCCGTCACATATCCATAACGGATTTTATCCGCCGATATCCGCGGGTACGGATATTTTATCCATCCCTAAACTCAACCCAACCTGATCAATTGATGAATGATTTGGTTAGTCCGAGTTTAGTCTTATAAGTATGGATTGAACATTTAACACAAATCAAAGACTATTTATCAGGTCGGGTACTGGATTTTATCAAATTAGACACAATTTAATCCGCGAGCACCCCAAATTTTAGGTCTTATAAAAGTACCCTCCCCTGAAGTTAGATGGTTCATCCTGTCCTATAAAAGTAACCAGGTTCTAAGGGATCTCAATATCATTAATCCTTCACAAGGATGGTTGATCAGAAGGCAACTTACTTGCCAACCAAAACCCTCCAAGTTTAAGATCTCAATGAGCGTAGCATCGAGTGTCAACCAACTTCAGTCTGCACCAAAGCCGGTTACCTCACTACTTTCTAAAGGCCAAGATGAGTTGACTAGGGTTCTAAAAGTTAGTTAGTGCATTGACAACATATGGCAGCCTCAATATTATCCTCAACTTGACTTAAGGAATATAAGCACCAACCAAGAAGTCGCACTAACTATGGCCACCAGATCAACCGTATCGATATACGTCGTACAGTTTCCTTGGTCTATTGCCATTTACCTAAGGTACACTAGATCCGGGTTAGGACCTTTCACACATAAGAGCACCCCAACAAGTAATATAAAACAAACAAGGCAAACAATTTAAAGTGATCTTAATTCCTAAGGGTACCCCTCTTAAATAGATCCCCAGCAGAGTCGCCAGTTCTGTAACACGGTGGGAGAACTGACTTTAAGTAATGTTGCGGATAGCAAGAGTCGCCACCGACTTTTATTTTATCCGTAAGGAAAGGTTATAAAAGAACAGGAAAGACCTTAAGAGAATATTTTGGGTCCGGGGGGTAGGTTATGAAAAGGGAAGGTATTAGCATCCTTTTCATCCATGGTTATCCATGGGCTCTTAGGTACTTAAGCTCACTTTAAATTGTTTTTGAAAGTGTAGTGTGTGAATAGAAAATTTTCAGAATAGTTAATAAATAATCCATGTACGGATGTGTAAAAACTTGTTTGAAAATTTGTTGGAAATTTGTTTAAGTGTGAAAAAGTTTTGAAGTGAGCAAGTACATAGGAGTAACCTACCCTAATGTTTAAAGTCTTTCTTGTTCTTTATCCTTTCCTTGGTAAGACTATCCCTACTATTAAGGAGTAGGTAGTCATTACTTTGGATGTAAAGGGACATATGAGGGACATTTTGTTTTATCAAGGCAACTGTGGGGTGTAATAAGCACATACGAGGGACTATCATCATTTTTCGAAAGGGACTCGATTCGTAAAGGCAACCATAAGGGACTTTGATGATTTTCTATTTTTAGGGACTTGCTTTATACACCCCACTTGACCATTATTCGTAGGCAACTTGAGGGATAACCTTAGGAATGTGAGACGGCGATTAAAAATCGACTTACGTGTGTGTGAGTGTTTATTTTAATTATCTTATATTAACATGATCTAAATTTATTTTAAATAACATACATATTAGCACTCCCTAATTACTAACCATAGCAAAAATAATTAAAATAATTACAAAATTACATCCGGGAAACAATTACAAAATTATAATAATAATAAATAAAATAGCAAATTAAATAATAAGCAATAAATAATAAAAAATAAATAATAAGGGGTTAGTAACAATAAAATAATAATAATAATGAACAAGGTTAGAAACATAAAATATAATAATAAATAATAATATGGTTAGTAAAAAATAAGAATAATTAGAAGGAATAAATAAGTTTAGAATAATAGAAATATAATATAATAATACATAACAATTTAGTTAGTAACATAAATATAATAATAAAAAATTTTAAGTACAATACAATTATAAATTTTGATTATTTACAAAAAAATATTTAGACATTATATAAACTTTAAGTATCATAAGAACATATTTACAAAACTTTATATTAAATATTTGCATTTATAAGATTTAATTTTATTTACAAAAAAAAAAGTTATAATATATACATGTTAACTATATTAAGAATTAGAAAAAATAAAAATCATTTGGAAAATAAAATTAGGTTAAAGTTCATTTAGAAAATATTTTATGGTTTGGAAAATTAGGGTTTATATTTTTTAGGGTTTTATTAGAAAATAATCTTAAGATTTAATTTATAATACAAACTCACATACATATATAATTTAATTACAAGAATAAAAATTCAAATTGAGAAAAACAAGAGTTTAGAATTTTAGAAAATATAATTGGTGTTTTTTAGACATTTTAAATATATATATATATACATTTATAATTTATTAATAAATAAGAAAGTAATTTAAGCCAATTATTTAAAATAAATAAAACAGAAAAATAGTAAAAAGGAAACTTACCTTGGCTGGGTTTGAACCCAGGACGTTCTGCCTGCAAACACCAAAACCCTCCACTAGGCCAGCCATGCGTAGGTGATAAGGAAACAGCTTCATTTTGTTTTGTGCCTTGACTTTGAAAAATCAGAAAAAATAATGAATAAGCAAAAGGCTTGGGGTAGGATTGAACCCAGGACCTTATGGATAAGAGTATGCGCGCGTTACCGCCTGGCTGGGAGAGCCTATCTGTTGGCTGAATAGCAATAATGCATAATATATTCTACTTTCTTTTATCCTGAAAAAAAAATAGAACAAAACAATGTCCTTGGCCAGGAATCGAACCAAGGTCTTTACAATATATACGGGCAAGGCTTACCACCAGGACACACATACGCATGTGATAACAAAACAGACAAACAACATAAAATAAGTTAATGTAAATTTGAATTCCTTGAACGCGCGGGAGACTTCATCTTCTTCATTCAAATTCGTAGGATTTTCCTGCGAAATCTTCCACCAAAATACCTGCGAAAACCAAATTGGCAGCAATACCTACAAATCTCATACATGGCCAAAACTGTAAAATTTCCAGAAATTAATCAGTCAAACATGATCACAAGACAATTTTGAATCGAACCATGGTTCTTGAATGAATTTATACAGCCTAGATCACAAAGCCCTAATGAAGGTCATAAACCCTAGTAATGGCCGAATCCGTATAAGGTCATGAAAATCCAATTGATTTGTCCAGAATCGTTCAAAAGCTTCAACTAACATCAAATCAACACACAAATTTCATTAATAGTGATCAAATAATGAGAATCGAAAAATAAAATTTCAAGAATAATAGGGCTACGGGTTGTTCATATACGCATGCTATGGACATGTATGGGCATTGGTTTTGCATCATGGAAGACCAAGGAACATCTCTATGATCATAGTTTACCTTATAATGCCTTGTAACTCAAAATCCGAATCTCACTTTTCTTATGAATTTTTGAACTATGAACTCACCTTTGGCTGCTGGAAATTTCGTGAGCTAGGGTTATGTTTATGATCTATACTTATATGGGAGTGAATTAGGTCAGAAATATGTCTTCATTGTGTGGAGATTTGGATCCAAAAATATTGAAAAAGATCATGTTGTAAAATTCAAATATTTGACCATGAAGACTTGCTATCTTTGGAGATTTCATATGATTCCTTTCTCTTTCTAATTCAATCACCATTTAAGAATTTCTAGAAGCAATATCTTCACCCAAAAATAGATTTTCATATTTTATATTTATTTAAAATGATTTTTATGAATTAAATCAATAATAAATAAATAAAAAATAATAAAAATGCTGAATTTTGGTCAATTGGGTCGTGCACAATGTTATGAGATGGATTGGGTCACAACTTAGCAAGCCCATTTGGAAAGAATTACTTCTAAGCCTCCATTTTCAACATAAACCATCACAAAATTTCCCAACTTTGCAAGGGCACATCTCCCTCAATTTTAAAGGTATGAGGATATTCTTGGACTTTTTGGAAAGCTTGAAGAGTCCTCTAAACAACCCCATTGGTTTCAGGTTCATATCATTTACCAATCTCAAGTTATGCCCTTTTGAAGCTGTTGACTTTTTGTTGACTTTTGAAATGACCTATAATGTCTTAGATCATATCTTTCAAATGAAGCATTTTTGGGCTTAACTTTCAACATCAAAGTTGTAGAGAATTCAATTTCCTTCAAAATGAGCTTTGGATGGAGACTTGGTGATGAAGTATGTGAAAGTTATGGCTGGTCAAAGTTTAGTTGACTTTTACTAAGGAAACCCTAATTTAGAAACTCCTGATTATTGATGATCTGGAATCTCCTTGATGAATCATGATCAACCCTTGATCAAATGATGAATTTTACTTCATATACTTGATGTTGGCAAAAAATCATGAAGTTTGACTTTGGTTTGACCACAGTTGACCTCAGTTTGACTTTTTAACTGCACTGACTGATTTTGACTTATCTGATCATCTGACTGAGCAAACTTTTGAGAAAAGTCTTGAAACTTGTCATGGGGGTTCTCATACACATATAAGATGTTATGAAACTCACTTGAGGTATTGGAAGTCCATTTAGCCTGATTAAAGTCAAAACCCTAGTTTTGGATGTACTGCTTAGGAGGTGCATTGTCTGAGGGAATTGTCAACTTCTTTGACCAATTGTGAACTTTGTGAACCTTGTGAATCTTCATAAAGTGTCTTGTGATCCTCATGGGAGGTATTGTGAAGCTTGTGAACCTTGTGAACCTCATGAAGTGACTTTGTAGACCTCATAAACCTCAGGAAAGCTTTGTAATCATTGTGAAACTTGTGAACCTTGTGAACCTTCATAAAGTAACTTGTAGACTTCATGAACCTCATGAAAGGTATTGTAATTGTTGAGAAACTTGTGAACCTTGTGAACCTTCTTAGCACACAAAGTCTTGTATTGTGAGGGCAAATTTTGGGGTGCAACAGCTGCCCCTGTTCAATTTTCTGAAACCTGAGGGGTTAGATTGGTATATTCGCCAGTTGTAACCTGGAAGGTTGAAGGGGATTGAACACAAAAGCCCAAAAATTTGCACTCACCAGTGCATAGAGTGATATTGATGGTTGGTTGAATATGATTAAGTAGGCTTAAAGATGCCACTAGGGGAAAACAGTCCAAAATATGGATGTATAATGAAAGCTGTCAGGAGTCTGGAGTAATACTGATGTAACAGCATGTCTTCATGAGGATAGAGCAATCAATAATGATAACCCTAAAGCAGTCTTGAAGTAATAATATGATTTCAGGAGGATAGAGCAACTAATGGCTCTAAAGCAGTCTTGAAATAATAAGATGGCTTCAGGAGGATAGAGCAATCAATAGCTCTAAAGCAGTCTTGAAGTAGTAATATGATTTCAGGAGGATAGAGCAATGAATAGCTCTAAAGCAGTCTTGAAATAGTAATGTGATATGTCTTCAGGAGGATAGAGCAATGAATAGCTCTAAAGCAGTCTTGAAGTAGTAATATGATTTCAGGAGGATAGAGCAATGAATAGCTCTAAAGCAGTCTTGAAATAGTAATGTGATATGTCTTCAGGAGGATAGAGCAATGAATAGCTCTAAAGCAGTCTTGAAGTAGTAATATGATTTCAGGAGGATAGAGCAATGAATAGCTCTAAAGCAGTCTTGAAATAGTAATGTGATATGTCTTCAGGAGGATAGAGCAATGAATAGCTCTAAAGCAGTCTTGAAGTAGTAATATGATTTCAGGAGGATAGAGCAATCAGTAGCCCTAAAGCAGTCTTGAAATCATGAGAAGTTATCAGGAGGATAAAGTAACCCTGAGGTGACAATAAAGCAGTCCCAAAATGATAAGAAGCTCATCAGGAGGATAAAATAACCCTGGGGTTATAATAAAGCAATCCCGGAGATCATAAGTTTGTTTGTTGGATAATTAACCTGAAACAAGGCAGCTTTTGTATAATAACATTAATTTATGCTTTATGTATGCATATATGATATGATGCACTGAAGTAATGTACTATATGTCTATGGATATGTATGCTATGGTATGATGTAAATGATGTATGTATGATATGATACTGCCGGAAGCATCTGGATATTCTTGTATAACAACTGCTGGCCAGGGAAAATAAATCCCGATTCGTTGTTGAAGAATATATAACCCTCCGTCTGCTGAGGATAGTAAGGCATAGATATAATCTCCCGTTGTTGGGGATAGTAAGGCATAGATATAACCTCCCGTTGTTGGGGATGGTAAGGTATAGATATAACCTCCCGTTGTTGGGGATGGTAAGGTATATATAACCTCCCGTATGCTGGGGATGGTAAGGTATAGATATAACCTCCCATTGTTGGGGATGGTAAGGTATATATAACCTCCCGTATGCTGGGGATGGTAAGGTATATATAACCTTCGTCTTTGTTTGATAGTAGGATAAGTATAACATCCCGTCTTCGTTCGTCGTACCCTTATTGGAAAGTAATTTCCCGTATATCCGTATGAGGATAAAAGAGATGGATATAAATTCCAGGGGAGATTAGACCTTATGAGGATGGATTAGTCCTACTGAGGGTTTGTAACTGTCTTGTAAAGATGAACCGGCGAAGCTTCGTTGAAATCCTCACCTCGTTCGTCCTTAGTAAATACTATTACTGCATTTTTATGTATTTCTGGTAAACATCAATCATATTAAAAGCATACATGCATTTCTGGTAAACATCAATCATATTCAAAAGCATACATACATTCAAACACAACCAATGGACGTTTCGCTTATGTAAATAGGGTAACAGTAAATCTGGATTCAAAAGATGGAATTTATTTATATCAAAAAGTGACCCATACACGGGTAATTTTGTACAAGGAGACATAAACCCTAATAAGAGGATTTTGCCATAAAGTTTTACAAAAGAGAATCAGCTATGTGGGAAACAATCCTATTGAGTTTCAATTCTACTATTGCCACTCAAGTATCTCATCTTCTTGCTGTTGAGACGGAAACGATTGAATTGAGCTTTATCTGTTCGAGCTTGAATAAGTAGTACAACTGGTTGCAATTTCCTGAGTGATCCAAACGAGACATAGTCATACGCTTTAATCCCTAACTTTTGCCTGGATTGCCCTTTCAGGTTTTCAATCCACCGGGATACCCTTTTTTGCCCAAGCCGCCTTTTCAGGTTTTCGACTTGCCGGGTGTACATCTTTTTATATATATCCCTAATTTTTGCCCAAACCCTTTTGGTTTGCCGGGATGCCCTTATTTTTGCCTAGGCCTGTCAACCTAGCGGGTCTCTTTTTATGCATAGTATTTTTTAACTATGTCTGCGTTTACAGGCTGTGGGAAGTCCTCACCATCCATTGTAGTCAGTATCATGGCACCTCCTGAGAACACTGTCTTGACTACAAATGGCCCTTCATATGTTGGAGTCCACTTGCCCCTAGGATCACCCTGTGGTAATATGATACGCTTGATTACCAAGTCACCAGCCTGATATACCTTTGACTTAACTTTCTTGTTAAAAGTTTTGATCATTCGCTTCTGGTACATCTGGCCATGATAAACTGCTGCTAACCTCTTCTCATCTATCAAATTTATCTGGTCCAGTCGAGTCTGAATCCACTCATCTTCATCCAAGCCTGCGTCCTTCATAATTCTCAAGGAGGGGATCTGAACTTCAATGGGCAGTGTAGCGGTAAAATCGTGAGTGTAAGCTATTGATTAACTTAACTCGATTAACACAGAGTCGCCACCGCGCTTTTCTTTATTTCCGAGGGGAAAAAGGTAAAAGAACGAATAAAAACCTAGAATTCTAAAAGCAAAGGCTAAAAGAAATAAACAGAGATTGGGTAAGGGGATTGGTTATGAACCGGGAAGGTTTTAGGCACCCGACTCATCCGTAGTACTCCACGGGAGCCCTTTGAAATACTTATTGCTTTTTGGTCTGAAATTGGTTTGTTTAAAATGACGGAAGAGATGAGAAGAAGAATATTTTTTAATAATTTTGTGTTTGATAAGGTTTTAAAGCCTTATGCCTACGTACCCACAAAGTGCAATGCGAGATCAAAACCTCGTAGTTCGTGGTACAAAGTTTGAAAAGAATAAGTGTGTTGAATTAATTTTGAGATGTAAAGATAAGTCGTCGTCCCTTAGCGAATAATTCCGCTAAAAGGGATGAATCATATCTAAACATATGGAAAAGAAGAAAGGTGCACAAGGCACAAAATCATTTGAATAGATTTGTATTTTTTAAAGTATGTACAAAAATGGTTTTGATATATTTACATGGCTTAATATTTGATTAAGAAAATAAAAGGAAAAGATTAAAAATCGCTTGATCGAAATCAAGGTTTGTTTATGAAAACGTTTCAAGTTTAGAAAACAAGAAGGTTTTGAAATAGGAAGAAGTTTTGAAAATTAAAGAATGGGGAGGAGATGAAGAGACTAGTCCTAATGCTTGAATTAAAAAAGCTAAGGAAAGAAAGTTACCAAACCAATATGTACAAATCTTCAAAGATCGGAATTTCATCTTCAAAAATTAATGACATTATTTGAGGCCAAGATTTCTAACCACTCCAACTTGAGCAAAGGGAATCCTAGAAGATCTAAGTCCAATCTCCAAAAGTTCGGGATAGTAACCATAAGTCCAAAGTTAGAAGTAACAAGTTTTTTAAGAGTTTAATCCTTTATTAAGTGTTTTAATATCCAAATGAACAAAATAGAAAAACAAGCACAATATGAATATATACAAGCATAATATGAATATATACAAGCATAATATGATATAATATGGCAAAATATAATAAGGAGATAAGGGAGCAAGAGATTAAAATAAAAGGATAAGGTGCAAGGGATTAAACTTAAACAATTATATTCACATTATTATATTATATACAATATAATGTGGTATGATGAACTTAATCAAACACAACCACAACAATGAAAATAAAATTGAGGCAACCGGATCCAAGTGGATCTTTAATCGAATCGGGACAACTTTAGGTCTATGTTAAGCAATCGCCGAGTAATTTACGGAGTAATTACCCTACAAATGAGGCCGGCCACCACTAATTAAAGTGGAAAATATTCGTGTTAATACATGTTAGAGAAACGATATAATGAATCGTTCTCCGAAAACATGCCACACTAAAAGAAAAGGAAGGTCTAATCTTAATCGAGATTATTGTTGAATTTCTCGATTAGCAACCTATCACGATCTCAAAGTATGAAGAATGATCCAAATGATCATTCATCCATAGATTTGAAATAATGAAGATTAAACTCATCGGAAATCAACAATCCCGAATCGGAAGATTGTCATCGACCAAAATAGAAAAAAAAGATGAAGAATATGGCTCCAAAAAGAATAAGTCCAATAAAGAATTAGAATATTTTTTTAAATCATTTTCTTAAAACTCTTTTCCTAAAAACCATTTCTAAAAAATATTATCTAAACACATTCCTAAAATTCTTTTTCCATAACCTCTTTTTTCTAAAATATAAACTCTAAAAATTCTTTTTCTAAACCATTACTAAAAATGAAAAATAAACTCAACTTATTTAAAGAATAAACTAAAAAAAAGAAAGAGGAAAAAATGGTGGAGGACGCATGGACTTAGGAGGTATGATAGCAACAGATGCAAACTAAACAAGGCCCAATATCATAACAGCTTCTCTTTTAAACACAAAAAATAAATAAACATAATTAAATAAAAAAGGAAAAGAAAGAAATGGAAGACAGGTCCTCTTCTTCTTCCTCTTGCGTACAAAATGAACAACAAAAACAGAGCACGAACGGCTTTAATCACGGCGAAAACCTCACCCTTAAGAATCAACCGAAACCGAAAATGTTTCCTCTCTTCTCCTCTTCGCCGATTTCGGATTCAATCCCTTTCCTATTCTCTTGCTTCAATTTCGGATTCACTCTTCCGATTCTTTTTTGATTTAGTTCTTGTTTGTTTCCGATTAGAGATTCGAAAGAGAGTAGAGGTTAGGGATTTGAAAGGTTAATTTGAAGATTGGAAAAGTTTGGAGGTTGATGAAGATGGAAAGGGGTTAGGGTTTTGAAATAGTTTGAAGGATTTCGGCAGGGATTCTTTGGCTTTCTGAAGCTTGAGATTTGAATGAGAAAAGGTTCATTTAAATAGAAGAAATGATGATGAAGGGGATGCCGTTTTGTTCAACTTGGAAGTGCGTTTCGGGATATCACGGTGAACGCGTGCTTGCTTGCGTTTTCGACTCTGAGTTTTGAATTTTCGTTTTCACTTTGCGTTTTATGCTGAGATGAATTGCGTTTTGTCTCGTAATGATTTGCGTTTCATTGTTGGTTTTCAGGTGGATTCCTCGTGCGTAACGCGTAGGCCTTGTGTTGGCTTCGGCTGATTGTTTTGAGAAGCTGATGGCTGGGTTTCATTAGCGTGAAGGCTTACGGTTTGAGTTTGTACGGCTTTGGCTTTGTGCAGGTTGACGTGAGGAAGGCTTGAACTGAAAATGATTATTGGGCAAAGCTGAGTTGATGTTGTCTTTGTTTGGAGCTGGTTGTACGGCGTGAATGCTATTTTGCAGAAACGGCTTGGTGTAAATTGTTTGTTGTTATGCGTACGGATGTGCAAGTTGTGAGACTTGGCTTGTGGGGGCTGAAGTGAGGTATTGCCTTGTTTCTTTGCTAGCTGTACGTTGGGTTTACGGCTTGGTATGTGAGACTTTGGGACTTGAAGCCTGGGCTGATGGCAAGCTGGGAGGTATTGCTTTGGGCTAGGCGTGTCAAAGGATTGTGGGGCCTGCGGCTTGGCATGAGGAAATCTTGGAAGTTGGGATGCCTTGCGTAAGGCTTTTGGTGAGTTGTTTGACTAGTTGATGGATGTGAGGCATATGCGGTAGGCGTGAGCTGGAGTGGGCAAAAAAAGCTTGTCACGTGGATAGTTTATTGTTGTAGCTTGTATTGTAAAGCTGGTTGGAAAATGTGGAAGCTTTGGCTTCTCTTTATTTTTTAAAACATGACTTTTTGTAATGGGCTAAAAAAAAAAGAACCTCATAATTTGTGAAAGTTGTTATATTTTCTATGGTTTAGAAGAAAAATAACAAAATGAAAAGTTGTAATAAAAAATAAAAATGAAATTAATTGTGGGGATTAGAATTGGAAAAAGGTATTTAGGCTAAAAAAATGATAATTGAAAATTGTTATAAAATGGAATGATTAAAAAAGAAAATGGATAATGGAGAAAATAAAATGATTTAAAGGATATTGGATATGAAATTTGGTCTAAGATGGTTTAATCAAGAAATGGATAATGGATAGAATTTGGTTCTCAAGCCCACAACCAGATCTGGATTATTTTTGCACAAGCTACTGATACACAGCCAACACGGAACCAATGAACTTCTTGCCAACACCACAGTCACTGATGATTTGAAACCGAACTGAGGAAAATAAATCCTCCGATGAATCACTGATGAACTAATGAACCGATGAACTGATAACCATTGAAGATTCGAACCGTAACACACTGCCTGATAACTGATGAACAAACCAAACTTTGCACAGAAAACAACTGTCACACAAACCAACTTGTACTTTGAAAACGCATTGCCTGAGAAATGAACCATTGGCACACATAACTGGCATTCAACACAATCTTTTGATAGTTTGACCAATATTATGTCAAACATCCATCTGAAAACACATTGTGATTGAACAAACGCATCTGAATGAAATTATTGTCTCATCTTCGCAAACCTGCAACACAGAGAAGAAGAAGAACACTGCAACATATTTTTTGGAATTTTGGTTAGAAGTCAATAAATATAAACAGATATAAAACAGTAAAAATAATGGTGATCCCCTGCGAAGCATAAACCCTATCTGAGGAGAAACTCGAAACCTGTGCGATCTTGCTTGATATGCAAAAATGCAGATGATATGCGAAAAAAATCTTAGGGCAAAAATTAGGGTACTACAGGTGCCCCTATTTAAGTTTCTTCAATCCGGAGATATGAAGATTGACATCTTCGTCTCTACAAGATGGGAGAGACTTAAATACAGAAAACCCAATTTTTGTCCTAAGAGAACAAATGATATGATATGAGTATGATATGCTAACCCAAGATCTCTGTAAAAAAAAAAAAAAAAAAAAAAAAAAAAAAAAAAAAAATGACTACCAGAGAAAAGCACAACTTGGGGACACAGAAGAAAATCCCGCTGGGGAAACAACAGACAAACAAAGAGTTACCAGGAAAATAAATCACTGGATAACAGACTCCACTTGGGGAAACGATATGATATAAACAGGGAACAATATCAACCAGGGAAAAATAAATACCCTGCCAGAAATATCAATCAATCACAATATTTGAATCCAAGAGATGGAGAAGTACTATGTTGGAAAAAAAAATCCTCAACTACCTGATTTACTGGGTAGGAAATATAACAGACTCGACTATCGATTTACTGGATAGGAGCGAAATGCGGAGGAATGACCTCAATTACCTTTTTACTGGGCAAACAATTCTCAACTACCTGATTTACTGGGTAGGAAATACAAATGACTCAACTATCGATTTACTGGATAGGAGCTAAATTCGGAGGAATGACCTCAATTACCTTTTTACTGGGCAAAAAATTCTCAACTACCTGATTTACTGGGTAGGAAATACAAATGACTCAACTATCGATTTACTGGATAGGAGATATAAAAGGACTCGACTATCAATTTACTGGATAGGAGCAAAATTCGGAGGAATAGCCTTCACTACTTTTTACTGAGCAGCAAAACTTTCAACTACCTGATTTACTGGGCAGGAGAAAACAAATGACTCAACTATCGATTTACTGGATAGGAGCGGAATAAAGAGGAATGACCTCAATCACCTTTTTACTGGGTAAGAAAAAATTTCAACTACCTGATTTACTGGGTAGAGAATAACAAATGACTCAACTATCGATTTACTGGATAGGAGTATGATCAACTACCTGATTTACTGGGTAGGAACTCAATCAAATTACCTTTTTACTGGGTAAGAGAAAAAAATATCTGATTTTATCACCTTTTTACTGGGTAAGAGGAAAAAATAACTTGACTACCGGATTTACTGGGTAGAACAAATCACGACTACCTGATTTACTGGGTAGGAAATATAAAGGACTCGACTATCAATTTACTGGATAGGAGCAAAATACGGAGGAATAAACTCAATTACCTTTTTACTGGGTAAGAAAACTTCTCGACTACCTGATTTACTGGGCAGGAGAATATAAATGACTCGACTATCGATTTACTGGATAGGAGTATGATCTACTACCTGATTTACTGGGTAGGAACTCAATCAAAGTGAAACAACTTCTATTACCTTTTTACTGGGTAAGAAATTTTCAACTACCTGATTTACTGGGTAGAGACTCAATCAAATTACCTTTTTACTGGGTAAGACGAAAATATCTGATTACATTACCTTTTTACTGGGTAAGATATAAAGGACTCAACTATCAATTTACTGGATAGGAGAAAACAAATGACTCAACTATCGATTTACTGGATAGGAGTATGATCCACTACCTGATTTACTGGGTAGGAACTCATTCAAAGAGAAACAACTTCTATTACCTTTTTACTGGGTAAGAAGAAGAAATATCGACTACCGGATTTACTGGGTAGAAACTCAATCAAATTACCTTTTTACTGGGTAAGAGGAAAATATCTGATTCTATTCGCCTTTTTACTGGGTGAAAGGAAAATAACTTGACTACCGGATTTACTGGGTAGAACAAATTCTCGACTACCTGATTTACTGGGTAGGAGCATAAGAGACTCGACTATCGATTTACTGGATAGGAGTATGACCCACTACCTGATTTACTGATAGCTAAATTCCAACATAATAATACTCAAGCTGGAGAAAATATTGCCCACTATCAAATAATGACAGCTTAATTCCAAAGCAAACATATCCACAAAAGGGGACCAAAGTTCAATCCAAGAATCAAATTGGAAAGAAACGGTCAAACAAGACTCATCCCGAGGAGGAAATATCTCAACTGGGAAAATCCATCCAGATAATAAACTGGGGAGGAAACTGAATCAATATCTTCCACGAGAAACAAACTCAGTGGGGAATTAGAAAGGATTAACTCTTTCTGCTTAATGGCCGACACTCTAAACTTGAGAGGAATACGACACACACACTCTGTGGGGAAAATCCACACCAAAGAGCAGATAACAATGATAAACGCAAGAATGCAAGCAAAACAATGCTATGCTTATGCGTATGAATATGCTTATGAATATGCTGACAAAACAGACATAAAGATAAGAAACGGGTGACATAAACACCACAACAACCGGATACTCGGCTAATCCCAAGGCAACAATGCAGGGAACAAACTGGAGATTCAATCTTGAAATCTGCAGGGGAATATCACAAGCCATCAAAGGAATACAATCCTACTACAAGGCTTAAATCATGATAGAACAGCATCTGCTAGGAGTATCATCCTACTGAGGAAAGGTAATAATCTGCTGAGGATGGAAATATTCTTGATAAAATCAAACTTCACGAGGAATAACTGTCATATCACTTCTGCTCCACCTGGGGATAGAGTGTAAGACTTGCTAAAAATCACATAGGAATCTGCTGGAAATCAACACATGCAGACCTACTGGGGATTCATATGGGGATATCAGAAGTTAACATCATAGTCACAACACAGTTGCGAGGGATTTTAAATCTATACCCAACATCAGGTAACAGAAAACCTCTAAACTGACTGCTATATCCATACTTCTATATTCAAAGATGCAAATAATCAGGCTGAGAAACATGAGCTCAGCTGGGAATCCCCGATACTTCTCAATTTAAAGATAACTGGCTGAGGAAAAGACAAACACTCAGCTAGGGATTCATAAGAACATCCCTTCCAACAACTCTTCTGGGGAATACATACACTCTCCATTCAACATCATGGTTGAGGAACAAAACATCATTAACATCAATTTGTCAAGATTATCCAGGAACAACCGAATCAAACCCTGCTTTGGGAGAGACGAGTTACACACATCCAAACTTTACCATTCTTGGAATCACTGTTGATAACCTTTCTTTGTTCATATATCAAAAGAAAAATGTTTTTGAAATCTTCAAAGATTAAATTTACAGCAAATGGCGTGACTCCATGGATCATTACAAGTTTGAAAAATGATAAATACATGGAAAGGGCTACATTGAGATACAATGATCACTATTCTCCCTATCAACTTTGAACTCCACTGTGTCCGAAACATCAGTCAAGGATAAGTGAATAAGAATCTTTGATGAATAATTCTTCTGAATGATAGAACCTGAAATCCTCGGTTACTACAAGTGATTCAGTCTGTCGACACAGTTACTTGCCATGATCCCTAACTTTTGCCTAGATTGCCCTTTCGGGTTTTCAATCTACCGGGATAATTATTTCTGTTTTTGTCTCTAATTTTTGCCTGGATCGCCCTTTCGGGTTTTCAATCCACCGAGACGCTCATTTTTGCCTAAGCTGCCCTTTCGGGTTTTCAACTTAGCGAGCTATTCTTTTATTTTTTTAGGCGAAGTATTTCTTGACTGCATCCGCATTCACAGGGCGAGTGATCTCCTCACCATCCATAGTTGCAAGAATTAATGAACCGCCAGAGAAGGCTTTCTTAACAACATATGGGCCATCATAGTTCGGAATCTACTTGCCCCGAGAATCTTTAAGGAAAGACTGAATCTTTTTGAGCACGAGGTCGCTTTCTCTGAATACACGAGGTTTGACCTTCTTATCAAAAGCTTTCTTCATTCTTTGCTGGTACAACCGACCATGACACAAAGCTTTAAATCTCTTTTCTTCAATCAAATTCAACTGGTCAAATCTACTCTGACACCATTCAGCCTCAGTCAACTTGGCTTCCATCAGAACTCTCATTGATGGGATCTCAACTTCGACGGGGAGCACTGCTTCCATACCATAAACAAGTGAGAAAGGGGTTGCCCCTGTTGAAGTGCGGACAGATGTACGATACCTATGCAAAGCAAAATGGAACATCTCATGCCAGTCTACTCAGAAATTAGAAATGCTACTGCTGAACAAATCTCTGTCCCACCAGTAAATTGCATCAAGTTGAAAATCTTTTGAGAGAAATCATGCAAAGCTGCTTGGAGATTCTTGAAGAAAGTTGCCCCAAGTTCAATGACTGATAAAGGTAAACTGATAATGGATTCAATTCTTGATTACTTCCGGAGAAAATACTCAGATCTTTGGAATAACTGTTGAGAGGATAAACTGATCATGACTTCAGTTCTTGAAATGATTGTTAAGAAGATAACCCAGAGATGAATCTTGCAGAGAACCATATCTGAGAATAACTTGCACTGATCAACAACTCTTGAACCATAGGACCTGAGGAGAAATTGCCCCTGATAAGATCACCGACCAAGTTTCTCAACTGTTTGAAAAATTCCTTGATGAGGAAAGTTTATTTGCAAATAAAAATGTTTGTACAAACCTGGTGATTTTAATGCAAAGTTCAATGCAAAGTTTGAAATCAAGAATCATTTTTGGAATGGAATTTATTGATGTAAAAAAATATTGTCAAAACACAGCGGTTGAAACAACATTAAAGATAAAGCAAAGGTAAGAAAACAAATGATTGGTAAAGAACTTGGGAGTCAGTTTACGCAACCTCGTTGTAGTATGCTTTTCAAAAGAAACCTGGATTCAATTAGGACTTTTGAAGGTTGTAACATGGTCTGGTTCATGGTTTATGAAACAAAGGATATAGGCTCAAAGTTTATTTGTACCCAACCCAACTTCGTGATGAACTCCAGTCCTACATTCAATTAATTCAGCCTATGCATTCAAGTTCCCGGACATTTAGGATTGCACAGATGAAGATGGTTCATAAGCCAAAGGATTTTGAGATAACAGTCACATCTTTCCTTTTTTTTATTTCTAATGAGGACTTTGGTCCACTCAACTTGCTTTTGCTGAGGATTTTGATGACCTCTTGATAAGTATTTCTTTTTATTATCCCTAATTTTTGCCTGAACTGCGTCATTTCAACTTACAGCCAGCGGGATGCCCCAGTTTTTTTTTTGCCTAAGTCTCTTTCATAGGTTTTGACTTAGCGGGCTTTAATTTTTTTCAATAATTTTTTTTTTTTTTTTTCAATATTATTTTTTTCCGAAAGATAATGACTGCATGGCTTAATGATTACGATGAACCATCATTGGCTTTTGAGTTGAGAGACATCTTCAACACTTCTGGATGTGTATGAAGGAAAACTTGAGATTGCAACCTTTATTGAAAGGTATCTTGAATGATTCTCTTGTACTTGAATGCACATTCGAATTAATTGAGAACTACCCATCCCCGGGTTAAAATTGAGGGTTTTTTCGAATAGAAAGAAACTCCAACTTCAAGGTTCAAAGGGGTTAACAAAGGATTAACTTCCTTATTTCTCCAGTGTTTAGGATTTGAAACAATGCCTGTATATCATCAACCAAGTCTCAATTGAAAGCATACCAACAACAATTATGGGTATCTCGTTTTCGTCATCCTCCCTCCAATCATTATGAAAGCTTGAGACAAGATAAATGAACTTGAAATGTAAAGCATAAAGATGCAAATAATAAATGAAATCAAAACAAAGCAATGCTCATTTCATTAAAACCAACATGAAAGTACAAACAAGCTTAAAAGCAAACAACTTAATATGATTGAAGAAAAATTACAAACATAAAGAAACAATGGCCTAATGATCCATCAGCAACAAATGATGAGCTGTCCCGTCTGAGATTCTGGCCTTGAAGAAAATTTGACAGTTAAACTCCTCTAGAAAATTCATTTCTCATGATTCGGAAAAGGATTGGTGACAACATTAGGATTAGTGTCCTCAAAAGTGATCATCCCATTTCTAACAAGCTCTCTTACCTTAGCCTTCAATGCAAAACAGTGTTCTAGGTCATGACCAGTTCCACCTTGATGAAACTCACAACGAAGATCTGATCTATAACCAAACGGAAGAGGATTTAGAACAGGAGGCGCAGGCCTAGTAGCAATCCAACCATTCTGGACTAAGTAAGGATACAACTCAGCATAAGTCATCGGAATAGGATCAAATTTTGGCCTACTCCTAGCATTACGATTCTGGTTCTGACAAATCTTTCCATGCGTAACGAAATCAAACATTTCTTCGTCTTCATTACACGCATTACCAGGACAACCATCAACCATATTCACAGACACATTACCATGCTTCGGCAACGGATTCTTCTGCACATTAGGATTAGCATCATTGAAATACAGAACATTGTTCCTCATCAATTTCTGTACTTCAAACTTCAGCGGGTAACAGTTCTCAACATCATGCCCCGGGGCACCTTGATGAAAAGCACAACGAGCTTCTGGCTTATACCACCATGGAATAGTCTCTGGAACCGGAGGTGGTGGACGAGTCTGCACAAGATTCTCTGCAATTAAAGATGGAAGCAAGTCTGCATACGGCACAGGGATAGGATCAAAGCTTGGCTTACTCCTAGCATTACGATTCTGGTTCTGGCCAACATTCCTTTGAATAGATGGACCATTGATCATCAGAGCGACTGCAGTAGGGTATGATTGTTCATGGTGTTGTTGTCTGCGACGAGTCATCTCAACAACACTTGTTTTATCAGCAGAAACATTGACTTGAGGCATGACAATCCTCTGAGGTTGAGTTTCCTTAATGATCAAAGCCTGTAGCATCTCCATGATCTGACTCACATTGCTTTTCAACTCATCAAGGTCTTCCCTAACTTTCTTGTTATGTTGGGCTTGACTTTCCATTCTCAATCTAATAACTCTCAATCTGTTAGCAGCTCTAGTACCGTATCTGTGGTGAGGAGTCAGCTTGACGGATCAACAGACAACTGAGGAAAGAAACAACCGGGATGAGTTCCCACACAACTCGGATGAACACAAGAATATGCGAGGATGCAATGATATGCAATGCTCACTCCCATTTTCAGAAAAACAACCCGATTATTGCAAACGTGGTCAACATCGAGAATACTGTCATAAAAAAAAAACCTTGACAAAAAGGAGAATTTACTTTTTTTTCAAATATTTGCAATAATCGGAATTGTCTTCCTTGGAAAATGGTTGTGATGATGATCATGATGAATATGTAGATGCAACAACCACAAACAAGATCACGCAAAGCACTCAGGTTCAAAGGTTCAGGTCACGAGCATGGAGTCAAGGGATAAGAACCAACCCACACAGGCATGTACTAAGGTTTGTCTTCATTGTACCTGCAAAAAACCAAAAGGGTGCTAACAGAGGTGCCCGGAGTTAACAACCATCTTTAGAATATCATCGGTACGTTGGATTACTCCCCAACCGATAACATTCTTAAAATAGACCTCGTCCGAGTGTAGTATCGCGTGACAACCGCCTTAGATTTACATCCAGACAGCTTCCGCACTACGTTCCTAAATTGGCTTAGATGGGTTAAGGGTTCTAAGGTCCTCAGTATGATCAGCTCAAGGTTGGAAAATAATGCCACGTACGATTACTCGTCATGACATTGATAGTCCAAGAGAGCCTAACCGAGTGGAGATTATCGAATTGATATTACTTTGGACTACTCCATCGCATATCGCTTCGAATATCGCCGTCCTATCATAAGTGTCACTCAGATCCGGGTTAGAATCTATCTCACACAGAGGATCACCAAAAACCAAAACGGAACAAACAAATAACAAACAATTCAAACCAAAGCGATAAATAAATCAAAGTAGGCTAAATCCGCTTAGAGATTACTCCCCAGCAGAGTCGCCACTTTTCTGTAGCGGTAAAATCGTGAGTGTAAGCTATTGATTAACTTAACTCGATTAACACAGAGTCGCCACCGCGCTTTTCTTTATTTCCGAGGGGAAAAAGGTAAAAGAACGAATAAAAACCTAGAATTCTAAAAGCAAAGGCTAAAAGAAATAAACAGAGATTGGGTAAGGGGATTGGTTATGAACCGGGAAGGTTTTAGGCACCCGACTCATCCGTAGTACTCCACGGGAGCCCTTTGAAATACTTATTGCTTTTTGGTCTGAAATTGGTTTGTTTAAAATGACGGAAGAGATGAGAAGAAGAATATTTTTTAATAATTTTGTGTTTGATAAGGTTTTAAAGCCTTATGCCTACGTACCCACAAAGTGCAATGCGAGATCAAAACCTCGTAGTTCGTGGTACAAAGTTTGAAAAGAATAAGTGTGTTGAATTAATTTTGAGATGTAAAGATAAGTCGTCGTCCCTTAGCGAATAATTCCGCTAAAAGGGATGAATCATATCTAAACATATGGAAAAGAAGAAAGGTGCACAAGGCACAAAATCATTTGAATAGATTTGTATTTTTTAAAGTATGTACAAAAATGGTTTTGATATATTTACATGGCTTAATATTTGATTAAGAAAATAAAAGGAAAAGATTAAAAATCGCTTGATCGAAATCAAGGTTTGTTTATGAAAACGTTTCAAGTTTAGAAAACAAGAAGGTTTTGAAATAGGAAGAAGTTTTGAAAATTAAAGAATGGGGAGGAGATGAAGAGACTAGTCCTAATGCTTGAATTAAAAAAGCTAAGGAAAGAAAGTTACCAAACCAATATGTACAAATCTTCAAAGATCGGAATTTCATCTTCAAAAATTAATGACATTATTTGAGGCCAAGATTTCTAACCACTCCAACTTGAGCAAAGGGAATCCTAGAAGATCTAAGTCCAATCTCCAAAAGTTCGGGATAGTAACCATAAGTCCAAAGTTAGAAGTAACAAGTTTTTTAAGAGTTTAATCCTTTATTAAGTGTTTTAATATCCAAATGAACAAAATAGAAAAACAAGCACAATATGAATATATACAAGCATAATATGAATATATACAAGCATAATATGATATAATATGGCAAAATATAATAAGGAGATAAGGGAGCAAGAGATTAAAATAAAAGGATAAGGTGCAAGGGATTAAACTTAAACAATTATATTCACATTATTATATTATATACAATATAATGTGGTATGATGAACTTAATCAAACACAACCACAACAATGAAAATAAAATTGAGGCAACCGGATCCAAGTGGATCTTTAATCGAATCGGGACAACTTTAGGTCTATGTTAAGCAATCGCCGAGTAATTTACGGAGTAATTACCCTACAAATGAGGCCGGCCACCACTAATTAAAGTGGAAAATATTCGTGTTAATACATGTTAGAGAAACGATATAATGAATCGTTCTCCGAAAACATGCCACACTAAAAGAAAAGGAAGGTCTAATCTTAATCGAGATTATTGTTGAATTTCTCGATTAGCAACCTATCACGATCTCAAAGTATGAAGAATGATCCAAATGATCATTCATCCATAGATTTGAAATAATGAAGATTAAACTCATCGGAAATCAACAATCCCGAATCGGAAGATTGTCATCGACCAAAATAGAAAAAAAAGATGAAGAATATGGCTCCAAAAAGAATAAGTCCAATAAAGAATTAGAATATTTTTTTAAATCATTTTCTTAAAACTCTTTTCCTAAAAACCATTTCTAAAAAATATTATCTAAACACATTCCTAAAATTCTTTTTCCATAACCTCTTTTTTCTAAAATATAAACTCTAAAAATTCTTTTTTCTAAACCATTACTAAAAATGAAAAATAAACTCAACTTATTTAAAGAATAAACTAAAAAAAAGAAAGAGGAAAAAATGGTGGAGGACGCATGGACTTAGGAGGTATGATAGCAACAGATGCAAACTAAACAAGGCCCAATATCATAACAGCTTCTCTTTTAAACACAAAAAATAAATAAACATAATTAAATAAAAAAGGAAAAGAAAGAAATGGAAGACAGGTCCTCTTCTTCTTCCTCTTGCGTACAAAATGAACAACAAAAACAGAGCACGAATGGCTTTAATCACGGCGAAAACCTCACCCTTAAGAATCAACCGAAACCGAAAATGTTTCCTCTCTTCTCCTCTTCGCCGATTTCGGATTCAATCCCTTTCCTATTCTCTTGCATCAATTTCGGATTCACTCTTCCGATTCTTTTTTGATTTAGTTCTTGTTTGTTTCCGATTAGAGATTCGAAAGAGAGTAGAGGTTAGGGATTTGAAAGGTTAATTTGAAGATTGGAAAAGTTTGGAGGTTGATGAAGATGGAAAGGGGTTAGGGTTTTGAAATAGTTTGAAGGATTTCGGCAGGGATTCTTTGGCTTTCTGAAGCTTGAGATTTGAATGAGAAAAGGTTCATTTAAATAGAAGAAATGATGATGAAGGGGATGCCGTTTTGTTCAACTTGGAAGTGCGTTTCGGGATATCACGGTGAACGCGTGCTTGCTTGCGTTTTCGACTCTGAGTTTTGAATTTTCGTTTTCACTTTGCGTTTTATGCTGAGATGAATTGCGTTTTGTCTCGTAATGATTTGCGTTTCATTGTTGGTTTTCAGGTGGATTCCTCGTGCGTAACGCGTAGGCCTTGTGTTGGCTTCGGCTGATTGTTTTGAGAAGCTGATGGCTGGGTTTCATTAGCGTGAAGGCTTACGGTTTGAGTTTGTACGGCTTTGGCTTTGTGCAGGTTGACGTGAGGAAGGCTTGAACTGAAAATGATTATTGGGCAAAGCTGAGTTGATGTTGTCTTTGTTTGGAGCTGGCTGTACGGCGTGAATGCTATTTTGCAGAAACGGCTTGGTGTAAATTGTTTGTTGTTATGCGTACGGATGTGCAAGTTGTGAGACTTGGCTTGTGGGGGCTGAAGTGAGGTATTGCCTTGTTTCTTTGCTGGCTGTACGTTGGGTTTACGGCTTGGTATGTGAGACTTTGGGACTTGAAGCCTGGGCTGATGGCAAGCTGGGAGGTATTGCTTTGGGCTAGGCGTGTCAAAGGATTGTGGGGCCTGCGACTTGGCATGAGGAAATCTTGGAAGTTGGGATGCCTTGCGTAAGGCTTTTGGTGAGTTGTTTGACTAGTTGATGGATGTGAGGCATATGCGGTAGGCGTGAGCTGGAGTGGGCAAAAAAAGCTTGTCACGTGGATAGTTTATTGTTGTAGCTTGTATTGTAAAGCTGGTTGGAAAATGTGGAAGCTTTGGCTTCTCTTTATTTTTTAAAACATGACTTTTTGTAATGGGCTAAAAAAAAAAGAACCTCATAATTTGTGAAAGTTGTTATATTTTCTATGGTTTAGAAGAAAAATAACAAAATGAAAAGTTGTAATAAAAAATAAAAATGAAATTAATTGTGGGGATTAGAATTGGAAAAAGGTATTTAGGCTAAAAAAATGATAATTGAAAATTGTTATAAAATGGAATGATTAAAAAAGAAAATGGATAATGGAGAAAATAAAATGATTTAAAGGATATTGGATATGAAATTTGGTCTAAGATGGTTTAATCAAGAAATGGATAATGGATAGAATTTGGTTCTCAAGCCCACAACCAGATCTGGATTATTTTTGCACAAGCTACTGATACACAGCCAACACGGAACCAATGAACTTCTTGCCAACACCACAGTCACTGATGATTTGAAACCGAACTGAGGAAAATAAATCCTCCGATGAATCACTGATGAACTGATGAACCGATGAACTGATAACCATTGAAGATTCGAACCGTAACACACTGCCTGATAACTGATGAACAAACCAAACTTTGCACAGAAAACAACTGTCACACAAACCAACTTGTACTTTGAAAACGCATTGCCTGAGAAATGAACCATTGGCACACATAACTGGCATTCAACACAATCTTTTGATAGTTTGACCAATATTATGTCAAACATCCATCTGAAAACACATTGTGATTGAACAAACGCATCTGAATGAAATTATTGTCTCATCTTCGCAAACCTGCAACACAGAGAAGAAGAAGAACACTGCAACATATTTTTTGGAATTTTGGTTAGAAGTCAATAAATATAAACAGATATAAAACAGTAAAAATAATGGTGATCCCCTGCGAAGCATAGACCCTATCTGAGGAGAAACTCGAAACCTGTGCGATCTTGCTTGATATGCAAAAATGCAGATGATATGCGAAAAAAATCTTAGGGCAAAAATTAGGGTACTACAGGCAGAACTGCTTCCATACCATAGACTAAGGAGAATGGGGTTGCCCCTGTTGAAGTACGTATTGTGGTACGATAACCATGAAGAGAAAATGGTAACATCTCATGCCAATCCTTGTAAGTAACAGTCATCTTCTGTACAATCTTCTTAATGTTCTTATTAGCAGCTTCAACTGCCCCATTCATCTTTGGACGATACGGAGAAGAGTTGTGATGCTTAATCTTGAACTGCGTGCAGAGATCAGTAATCATAGTGTTGTTCAGATTAGAGCCATTGTCAGTGATAATCCTTTCAGGGATGCCATACCTACATATGAGATTATTCTTGATGAACCGAGCCACAACATTCTTAGTCACAGATGCAAATGAGGCTGCTTCTACCCACTTTGTAAAGTAATCAATAGCAACCAAGATGAAACGATGCCCATTAGAAGCAGTAGGCTTGATCTCACCAATCATATCAATGCCCCACATGGCAAAGGGCCAAGGAGCAGTCAACACATTCAATGGTGATGGAGGTACATGAACTTTATCAGCATAAATTTGACATTTGTGACACGTTCTGGAGTGTTGATAGCAATCAGCTTCCATGGTAGACCAATAGTAACCTGCTCTCAAAATCTTCTTTGCCATAGTATGACCACTAGAATGAGTGCCAAAGGTCCCATCATGCATCTCTTTCATAATTTCAATTGCTTCCTTCTTATCCACACAACGAAGCATAGTTGAATCATGATTACGCTTGTACAGAATCCCATTACTCAGAAAGAACTTAGCAGAGAACCTTCTCAGGAACTTCCTATCTTTGACAGATGCCCCTTCAGGGAACTCCTGAGCTTCAAGATATTTTTTCACTTCATAGAACCAAGGCTTCTCCTCTGCCCCTTCAGTGTCAATCTCATTGCAATATGCAGGCTTTTCAAATCTATCAATGGTAATCTTGGGAGCTTCATCATCCCAACTGATCTCAAACATGGACGCCATGGTGGCCAATGCATCTACCAATTGATTCTCTCTTCGTGGAATATGTTCAAAGGTAATCTCTTTAAAATGTGGGATCAAAGACAACACATGCTCTCTGTAAGGAATGAGGTTATCATGCTTGGTGTCCCAATCTCCTTTAATCTGACTTACTACCAGGGCTGAATCTCCATACACATCAAGGAACTGAATCTTCATATCAATAGCAGCTTTAATACCCAAGATACACGCCTCATACTCATCCATATTATTGGTACAAAGGAAACAAAGTCTGGCAGTAATCGGGGTATGACAACCTTCGGGGGAACTAATCACAACACCAACACCATTACCAAGTGCATTAGAGGCACCATCAAAAACCATAGTCCATCGGGATCCTTGTTCAGGTCCGTCATATTGTCCAGATTCTTTGGTAACAGTCATAATATCTTCATCAGGGAATTCAAAATTCATTGACTGGTAATCATCTACTGCTTGATGAGCCAAATGATCAGCAACAACACTTCCCTTGATGGCCTTCTGAGTAGTATACTGTATGTCATATTCTGTCAAGATCATTTGCCACCTTGCAATTCTTCCGGAGAGAGCAGGTTTCTCGAATATGTACTTGATTGGATCCATCTTCGAAATCAACAAGGTAGTATGGGTCAACATATACTGTCTTAGTCGGCGAGCAGCCCATGCCAAAGCGCAGCAAGTTTTCTCGAGCAGTGAGTATCTTGTTTCACAGTCGGTAAACTTTTTGCTAAGGTAGTATATTGCCTGCTCTTTTCGACCAGACTCGTCATGTTGCCCCAACACACACCCCATTGAGTTGTCTAATACTGTTAAGTACATAATCAAGGGTCTTCCATCAACTGGTGGCATCAAAATTGGAGGTTCTAGCAGATATCTCTTGATTTCATCAAAGGCAGTCTGGCACTCATTATTCCATTCCATCACCTGATCTTTCTTTAATAATTTGAAGATTGGCTCACAGATGGTAGTTAATTGGGAAATAAATCTTGCAATGTAGTTCAGTCGTCCTAAGAAACCTCTAACCTCCTTCTCAGTACGGGGAGCTGGCATCTCTCGTATAGCTTTCACTTTTGCAGGATCCACTTCAATACCTTTTCCACTGACAATGAAACCCAGGAGCTTTCCAGATCTAACTCCAAAAGTACACTTGTTTGGATTTAATCTCAACTTGTATTTCTTCAACCTCTCAAACAACTTGTGCAGATGATCAAGATGTTGCTCTTCATTCTGAGACCTGGCTATCATATCATCTACATATACCTCTATCTCATGATGAATCATATCATGAAACAAAGCCACCATAGCACGCTGATATGTTGCCCCTGCATTCTTCAAACCAAATGGCATTACCTTATAGCAAAAGGTGCCCCACTGTGTCACAAATGTTGTCTTCTCCATATCTTCCGGTGCCATCTTGATTTGATTGTAACCAGAGAAACCATCCATAAAAGAGAATACCTTATGCTGAGCAGTGTTGTCTACCAGAATATCAATATGAGGAAGTGGAAAGTCATCTTTGGGGCTAGCTTTGTTCAAATCTCTGTAGTCTACACACATACGTACCTTACCATCTTTCTTAGGAACCGGTACCACATTTGCAACCCACTGAGGATAAGAAGTCACTGCTAAGAACCCTGCATTGAACTGTTTCATTACCTCTGCCTTGATCTTTTCTGACATTTCAGGACGCATGCGACGAACCTTCTGCTTCTTTGGACGACAATCTTCTTTCACTGGTAACCGGTGAACCACAATGTCTGTATCCAACCCTGGCATATCTTCATAAGACCAAGCAAAGATCTCCACATAGTCACGTAACATCTGAATCAACCTGCTCTTGACACTGTCCTCTAAATCAGCCCCTACCTTGACCTCTTTTCTGTTTTCTTCAGTTCCCAGATTCACAACTTCGACTGGCTCTTCATGTGGCTGTATAGCTTTCTCTTCTTGTTGTAACAACCTAGCAAGCTCTACAGGTATTTCACAATCGTCCTCATTTCCGTCTTCAGTTTGATAGATCGGATTCTCGAAATTGTAATTGGCAATAGTAGAACTGTTATCAACAGGATCCAGAGTGGATGAGGATCTGCATTTTAGTGATGTGGGTGTGTGTAAGAACACATAGCTGATAAAGCAAAAATAAAGAAAAGAAAGATAAAGAACACAATATTTACGAAAACGAAACGTCCACTGATTTTTATTGAATGAAGTATGCAAATGAAATGACAGCCCGTAACAAGCACACCATTGTGCCCCGGGTAAGGCACATGGCTTGAAAGTTTCATTGTTCAGAAATTACAAATTTAAAAACACAACACAGTAATAGTATTTACTCCTGACTAAAGGAGATAGGGATAACATCTTCAGCTTTCCAATTATTGAGTCCAGCACCCACAGTAGGAAAAATCCATGCATCCAAGTTGTAGTCTTCATCTTGATCTCCCACAGCATTGATAACCCCTTGATTGGTGATACGAGCAGCACGAGCACGACGAACAGCCTTCTGGGACTCTGCAGTGAAACCCAAACCAAACTTGTCAGACTTGTACGGAATATCAGGAAGCTGACCCCAAATAGTACAACCACCTTCATCCACCACAGCTCTAGCATCATTGAGGGAGGCCATTGCCATTGTTGGAGGTTTTCTGGTGACCACAGGAACTTTCTTCACAGCAGGAGGAGCTACACAATCATTAACAACCCAGGGAACCACTTCAAATGACTGACACGGAGTCTCAATGTATTCACCTTCCACTTCCAGATACTTGAAAGTGTTTACATGGCTGACAAAGTATTCTTCTTCTCCATAGACAGTAATAACCTTTCCATTCACCGGATATCTCAACTTTTGGTGCAATGTAGAGGTCACAGCACCTGCCCCATGGATCCAGGGACGACCAAGCAGACAAGAATATGAAGGACGAATATCCATCACATAAAATGTAGCAGTAAACATCTGAGAACCAACTTTGATTGGAAGATCAATTTCCCCATGCACTACTCTTCTAGAACCATCAAAAGCCTTTACCACAATATTACTGGGCTTCAGTACAGCATCTTCAGGACTCAGCTTGCTCAGGACTTCTTTAGGCAACACATTCAAAGAGGAACCATTGTCTATCAGCACATGAGACAGGGTAGTGCCCCTGCATTCAATCGAAATATGCAAGGCCCTGTTATGATCCCTCTTGGCAGGGGTCAAATCAGCATCAGAGAATCCTAACCCGTTGTCATAGGTCAGGTGAGCAACACAGTTCTCAAATTGGTCCACAGAAACTGCACTAGGCACATGAGTAGCCTTTAGAAACTTGATCAAGGACTTGGCATGAGCCTCAGAACACAGCAACAAGGACAACATAGAAATCTTTGAGGGAGTATGCCCCAACTGATCCACAATGTCATAATCACTCTTACGAATGATTTTCAATACTTCTTCCATCTGCTTAGAGAGATCATCAGCAGCTGGTACATCAGTAGATACAGGCTCAATAACAGGACCCTTGCCCCGAGCATCAGTGGTGGAAGTAGCAGCAGGAGTAACTGCATTCTTAGAAGCAACTGGAGGAGAGAAGACTCTTCCACTACGAGTGATCTTGCTAGATCCAGCAATATTATCAATGTCAACAGGCACATCAGCTAAAGGCTCCTGCTTAACACCATGGATGTAAACGTCAGACCCATAGTGCCAAGGTACAGCTTTGTCAGATGTATAAGGAATAGGACCAGGAGTGGTAATGATCAGAGGAGCCACTCTGGCTTCAGCAACAACTTTCACAGGACCTTCAGCAGTGATCTTGATTGGGCCCTGATGAGTGATTTTAATGGGACCCTTTGAAGTGATTCTCACTGGTACTTTGTCAACCATGTCAACCTCTTCAATCTTCTTACCCCGAGTCAGATGATCCACCATACTTTCTACAGATGCTGGTCTTCTTTCAAACACTATAGTATACTTATCCATAAGACGTTGAATTCCATCTCTCAGAATGAAGCAACTATCTGGCTTATAGGTACAATACAGACAATCTTCACGACAACCTGGAAAGATCCCAGCTTGTACTAACCTCTTTTTGATAACAGACAGTGGTGTACTCAACTCCATTACTGAATAAACATGCAAGTCTTCATCAATGGCATTGACAGTCTTCTCGTGATTTGGCATTGGAGCTGTAATCACATTTGGAGTACCTGGTGGATCAAACTCAATTTCTCCAGCATCAAT
Organism: Lathyrus aphaca; assembly: GCA_963966055.1. Lineage (NCBI taxonomy): Eukaryota > Viridiplantae > Streptophyta > Magnoliopsida > Fabales > Fabaceae > Lathyrus > Lathyrus aphaca. The sequence goes on along the minus strand of OZ014522.1, from coordinate 529,453,199 downwards.
CATATCTTGAATTTTGTTCTTCAAGACCCAGCAGTTATTAGTATCATGTCCTGGACAGTTTGAATGATATGCACATCGCGCATTGGGATTGTACTTGGGAGAAGTAACATTGGGATTCTGAGGAGCCTCCCTCAGGGTAATAAGTTCAGCCTTCAACAAGTGTTGCAATGCCTGAGCCATTGACATGTTGATCTTCGTGAACTGTCTTCTAGCCCTCTGTTGGTTGCCTTGAGGCTGCTCTGTTGTTGCAGGAGTTGGATTTGAAATATGAACTACACTAACAGACTGATGCCTTCTGTTACGATCAGGTTGACCATAAACAGCATTAGATTCTTTCTTCCCAGTGGGAGGCTTCTTTGCAGCACCTGATGAAGAAGTGCCCACTTGGATCTTACCACTCCTGATACCATTCTCTACCCGCTCTCCTGTCATGATCAACTCAGTGAAGCCAGATGATGAGCTTCCAATGAGATGACTGTAAAACGGACCATTCAGCGTACACATGAACATATCAACTAGCTCCCTGTCAGTCAAAGGGGGTTGAACTCTTCCAGCTAAATCTCTCCACTTCTGAGCATACTCCTTAAAACTTTCTTTGGCGCCCATAGACATGCTCTGAAGCTGCATGCGAGTGGGGGCTAAGTCAGCATTGTATTGATACTGCTTATAGAAAGCTTCAGCAAGATCATTCCAGTCTCTGATGTTGACACTCTCCAACTGATAATACCACTCCAACTGAGCTCCAGATAAGCTCTCTTGAAAGAAATGGATCCACAACTTTTTATCAGCAGTGTGAGGCTGAATCCTTCTGACATAAGACCTTAAGTGCAGCTTGGGACAGGAGACCCCATCATAAACAACAAAGGTAGGAACCTTAAAACCAATGGGTATCACAACCCCAGATATCAAACTCAAATCCTCAAAATCCAGCCCAGATGATTTCTGTAATTCCATAGCATCCATCCTATCCACCAGCCTCTTAAATTTGTCTTCATCAGGCTCATGATAGTAATTAGCCTCAGAATCAGAGTCCCCCATAGTGTTGTGGAGGCTGCCTCCCTCTTTATCAGATTCCTCAGATTCATAGTCATCAATTTGTTCCTTGGTCTTGACAGGACCCTTGAACCTTCTTCCCATGTTGAGCAACCCAGCAGACCTTCTAGTCTTCTTAGTCTTCTTGGCCAGCAGTGCCTTCAAATCATCTTGCCCCTTGGACAGGTTCAAGATCAGCTCTTGGAACTGTGCATTTTGTGCCTGAAGATCCTTAACTGATTGTTCAAGAGCCATTGCTGAAATAAACAGCGAGAAGATGAGAAACCTGTGCACAATTATAAACCTGTGATGCAATGAAATGATATGGGAATGCATATGCAATGTTTTCAAGGACCGCAGGATTTAAATTTGCTTAAACAAACAAGAAAGTAACTTTTTATTAGTAATAACTTGTTTTGCCTTTTAGGCTTACAAAAAATGAAAGTGAAATAAGTACAAAAGATGGGGTTTTAAGTCTCCCATGGACGTTTCCTCTTTGTGTTGAGATATGAGTTGAGGTTTCGTTCCTCGTGAAGTTGCTTTGTTAGCTCCAGAATTCTTTCCTGACTTACTTTGTAATGAGTCTCTTACAAAGTTGGTCCTGATGGTGTTTCTACGAGTAGAAGCCATGACCCTGCAACAAAGAACAAAGATAAATCCTTTGGTCCTTGAAATGGTTAGGGAAAATGCTATGCTCATGATGCATGATGATGTCATGATGTTATGCTCAATCACAAACATGTGGCACACACAAACAAGTCACACCATAGCCCTAGGTTTAAAGGCTTGCATGAGGTTCAAAGGTAAGTACCCTCCCCTGAAGTTAGATGGTTCATCCTGTCCTATAAAAGTAACCAGGTTCTAAGGGATCTCAATATCATTAATCCTTCACAAGGATGGTTGATCAGAAGGCAACTTACTTGCCAACCAAAACCCTCCAAGTTTAAGATCTCAATGAGCGTAGCATCGAGTGTCAACCAACTTCAGTCTGCACCAAAGCCGGTTACCTCACTACTTTCTAAAGGCCAAGATGAGTTGACTAGGGTTCTAAAAGTTAGTTAGTGCATTGACAACATATGGCAGCCTCAATATTATCCTCAACTTGACTTAAGGAATATAAGCACCAACCAAGAAGTCGCACTAACTATGGCCACCAGATCAACCGTATCGATATACGTCGTACAGTTTCCTTGGTCTATTGCCATTTACCTAAGGTACACTAGATCCGGGTTAGGACCTTTCACACATAAGAGCACCCCAACAAGTAATATAAAACAAACAAGGCAAACAATTTAAAGTGATCTTAATTCCTAAGGGTACCCCTCTTAAATAGATCCCCAGCAGAGTCGCCAGTTCTGTAACACGGTGGGAGAACTGACTTTAAGTAATGTTGCGGATAGCAAGAGTCGCCACCGACTTTTATTTTATCCGTAAGGAAAGGTTATAAAAGAACAGGAAAGACCTTAAGAGAATATTTTGGGTCCGGGGGGTAGGTTATGAAAAGGGAAGGTATTAGCATCCTTTTCATCCATGGTTATCCATGGGCTCTTAGGTACTTAAGCTCACTTTAAATTGTTTTTGAAAGTGTAGTGTGTGAATAGAAAATTTTCAGAATAGTTAATAAATAATCCATGTACGGATGTGTAAAAACTTGTTTGAAAATTTGTTGGAAATTTGTTTAAGTGTGAAAAAGTTTTGAAGTGAGCAAGTACATAGGAGTAACCTACCCTAATGTTTAAAGTCTTTCTTGTTCTTTATCCTTTCCTTGGTAAGACTATCCCTACTATTAAGGAGTAGGTAGTCATTACTTTGGATGTAAAGGGACATATGAGGGACATTTTGTTTTATCAAGGCAACTGTGGGGTGTAATAAGCACATACGAGGGACTATCATCATTTTTCGAAAGGGACTCGATTCGTAAAGGCAACCATAAGGGACTTTGATGATTTTCTATTTTTAGGGACTTGCTTTATACACCCCACTTGACCATTATTCGTAGGCAACTTGAGGGATAACCTTAGGAATGTGAGACGGCGATTAAAAATCGACTTACGTGTGTGTGAGTGTTTATTTTAATTATCTTATATTAACATGATCTAAATTTATTTTAAATAACATACATATTAGCACTCCCTAATTACTAACCATAGCAAAAATAATTAAAATAATTACAAAATTACATCCGGGAAACAATTACAAAATTATAATAATAATAAATAAAATAGCAAATTAAATAATAAGCAATAAATAATAAAAAATAAATAATAAGGGGTTAGTAACAATAAAATAATAATAATAATGAACAAGGTTAGAAACATAAAATATAATAATAAATAATAATATGGTTAGTAAAAAATAAGAATAATTAGAAGGAATAAATAAGTTTAGAATAATAGAAATATAATATAATAATACATAACAATTTAGTTAGTAACATAAATATAATAATAAAAAATTTTAAGTACAATACAATTATAAATTTTGATTATTTACAAAAAAATATTTAGACATTATATAAACTTTAAGTATCATAAGAACATATTTACAAAACTTTATATTAAATATTTGCATTTATAAGATTTAATTTTATTTACAAAAAAAAAAAGTTATAATATATACATGTTAACTATATTAAGAATTAGAAAAAATAAAAATCATTTGGAAAATAAAATTAGGTTAAAGTTCATTTAGAAAATATTTTATGGTTTGGAAAATTAGGGTTTATATTTTTTAGGGTTTTATTAGAAAATAATCTTAAGATTTAATTTATAATACAAACTCACATACATATATAATTTAATTACAAGAATAAAAATTCAAATTGAGAAAAACAAGAGTTTAGAATTTTAGAAAATATAATTGGTGTTTTTTAGACATTTTAAATATATATATATACATTTATAATTTATTAATAAATAAGAAAGTAATTTAAGCCAATTATTTAAAATAAATAAAACAGAAAAATAGTAAAAAGGAAACTTACCTTGGCTGGGTTTGAACCCAGGACGTTCTGCCTGCAAACACCAAAACCCTCCACTAGGCCAGCCATGCGTAGGTGATAAGGAAACAGCTTCATTTTGTTTTGTGCCTTGACTTTGAAAAATCAGAAAAAATAATGAATAAGCAAAAGGCCTGGGGTAGGATTGAACCCAGGACCTTATGGATAAGAGTATGCGCGCGTTACCGCCTGGCTGGGAGAGCCTATCTGTTGGCTGAATAGCAATAATGCATAATATATTCTACTTTCTTTTATCCTGAAAAAAAAATAGAACAAAACAATGTCCTTGGCCAGGAATCGAACCAAGGTCTTTACAATATATACGGGCAAGGCTTACCACCAGGACACACATACGCATGTGATAACAAAACAGACAAACAACATAAAATAAGTTAATGTAAATTTGAATTCCTTGAACGCGCGGGAGACTTCATCTTCTTCATTCAAATTCGTAGGATTTTCCTGCGAAATCTTCCACCAAAATACCTGCGAAAACCAAATTGGCAGCAATACCTACAAATCTCATACATGGCCAAAACTGTAAAATTTCCAGAAATTAATCAGTCAAACATGATCACAAGACAATTTTGAATCGAACCATGGTTCTTGAATGAATTTATACAGCCTAGATCACAAAGCCCTAATGAAGGTCATAAACCCTAGTAATGGCCGAATCCGTATAAGGTCATGAAAATCCAATTGATTTGTCCAGAATCGTTCAAAAGCTTCAACTAACATCAAATCAACACACAAATTTCATTAATAGTGATCAAATAATGAGAATCGAAAAATAAAATTTCAAGAATAATAGGGCTACGGGTTGTTCATATACGCATGCTATGGACATGTATGGGCATTGGTTTTGCATCATGGAAGACCAAGGAACATCTCTATGATCATAGTTTACCTTATAATGCCCTGTAACTCAAAATCCGAATCTCACTTTTCTTATGAATTTTTGAACTATGAACTCACCTTTGGCTGCTGGAAATTTCGTGAGCTAGGGTTATGTTTATGATCTATACTTATATGGGAGTGAATTAGGTCAGAAATATGTCTTCATTGTGTGGAGATTTGGATCCAAAAATATTGAAAAAGATCATGTTGTAAAATTCAAATATTTGACCATGAAGACTTGCTATCTTTGGAGATTTCATATGATTCCTTTCTCTTTCTAATTCAATCACCATTTAAGAATTTCTAGAAGCAATATCTTCACCCAAAAATAGATTTTCATATTTTATATTTATTTAAAATGATTTTTATGAATTAAATCAATAATAAATAAATAAAAAATAATAAAAATGCTGAATTTTGGTCAATTGGGTCGTGCACAATGTTATGAGATGGATTGGGTCACAACTTAGCAAGCCCATTTGGAAAGAATTACTTCTAAGCCTCCATTTTCAACATAAACCATCACAAAATTTCCCAACTTTGCAAGGGCACATCTCCCTCAATTTTAAAGGTATGAGGATATTCTTGGACTTTTTGGAAAGCTTGAAGAGTCCTCTAAACAACCCCATTGGTTTCAGGTTCATATCATTTACCAATCTCAAGTTATGCCCTTTTGAAGCTGTTGACTTTTTGTTGACTTTTGAAATGACCTATAATGTCTTAGATCATATCTTTCAAATGAAGCATTTTTGGGCTTAACTTTCAACATCAAAGTTGTAGAGAATTCAATTTCCTTCAAAATGAGCTTTGGATGGAGACTTGGTGATGAAGTATGTGAAAGTTATGGCTGGTCAAAGTTTAGTTGACTTTTACTGAGGAAACCCTAATTTAGAAACTCCTGATTATTGATGATCTGGAATCTCCTTGATGAATCATGATCAACCCTTGATCAAATGATGAATTTTACTTCATATACTTTATGTTGGCAAAAAAAATCATGAAGTTTGACTTTGGTTTGACCACAGTTGACCTCAGTTTGACTTTTTAACTGCACTGACTGATTTTGACTTATCTGATCATCTGACTGAGCAAACTTTTGAGAAAAGTCTTGAAACTTGTCATGGGGGTTCTCATACACATATAATATGTTATGAAACTCACTTGAGGTATTGGAATTCCATTTAGCCTGATTAAAGTCAAAACCCTAGTTTTGGATGTACTGCTTAGGAGGTGCATTGTCTGAGGGAATTGTCAACTTCTTTGACCAATTGTGAACTTTGTGAACCTTGTGAATCTTCATAAAGTGTCTTGTGATCCTCATGGGAGGTATTGTGAAGCTTGTGAACCTTGTGAACCTCATGAAGTGACTTTGTAGACCTCATAAACCTCAGGAAAGCTTTGTAATCATTGTGAAACTTGTGAACCTTGTGAACCTTCATAAAGTAACTTGTAGACTTCATGAACCTCATGAAAGGTATTGTAATTGTTGAGAAACTTGTGAACCTTGTGAACCTTCTTAGCACACAAAGTCTTGTATTGTGAGGGCAAATTTTGGGGTGCAACAAAAGTAAGCAAGTAGTCATGTTCAAATGCACTGAAATGCAACATCACTTAGAGATGCACAAATGGACCTATAAAAGGGGATATAAATATTTCAATTCAGGTTTAACCAATGTGCATATGTGTTTGACATTTAAAAAATACCTTAAAATCTCACAAAGTTATCATGGCAACATACTTTCAAAGACTAGTTCAAGTAGGAGACAAAGTTAACCCTAATCTTCCTTTCTAAGCATGTGAAGTCTTAATCATGTACAAGAATTAAAAGGTCATGTCAAGTAGGTATTGTCGTACCTCGAAAAATACGATCCTAAAATAAACAACAGAGTCGCCACCTAATTCTATTTATTCTACGAGAGAAAAGGGAGATATAGACACAACCTAAATAAAGGATAAGAATGGTCGACGAAACCACTAATCTAAGTTCGGGAGTCAGTTACGCAAGGGGAAGGTATTAGGCACCCCTCACGTCCGTTGTACTCAACGGGAACCTCTTAGTCTAGTTTGCGCTTAAAATGTTAACTTGTTATTATTGTCTTCTTTTACTGATTAAAGTATCGATATTTGTTTATTATTCGCTATAAGGAAAGGTTGAATTTTTTATTATTGTGACGGAGAGATAGTTAATTTTTTATTATTGTGCTCGCGAAGGATTAAAATCCCCGTGCCTACGTATTCCCTTGTGCAATGGGAAAGTCAGAGCTTCGTAGTTCGTGCTACTACGATTTGTAATTTTTATTGAACGATTGTTTAAAATGCATTCTACTATTAAGCATTGGCTTATACTCGCAGTAGGAGGCTGAAGCAAGCTTGTTTGAGAGATAGAATGATCTAAACAATGTTCGCTTTGAGAAAAGATGTTTGATCTTTGTTAGGGGTGTTTTAAAACGAGAGGGCGAATGAACCACGCGTGGGGCTAGCCCATGTTGCGGTTGCATTCAAGAACGTGCGGAGTGCGAGACTCCGGAGTTCAGTTACTCGCTAATTAATTATGAAAAATGATTTGAATTGGTTGGTAAATTTTAATTTGTATTTGAAAGAAAGAGACAAGTCGTCATCTTTAAGAGAAGTATCTCACCTATTCCACCACAAACGTTTGAGAAATGTGAAATCGAAAGAAGCTTTAAACTTGGATATAAGATCGACAAGCAATGCCACATTCTTTCTTTGAGAATAAATAAAATCGGAAGAAGCTTTAAACTTGGATATAAGATCGACAAGCAACGCCACGTTCTTCCTTTGAAAGTAATTGTTTTGTAAGATTTTTGTTTGTGTTTGTGGGGATAGGAGGAACAACTTTCCTATGGAGATGAATCATGCCTGATCCTTTAAGATTGTTGAATTGTTTTGAATACGAATGGTGATTGAACCATCGCGTGGGGCTAGCCCAATTGCGGTCCAATCCAGAACGTGCGGAATGCTAGACTCTGGAGTTCTGTTTTCGTAATTTAATTTAAATGAATTGAATATTTTTTATACGAATGGTGATTGAACCAACGCGTGAGGCTAGCCCATTTGCGGTTCAATCCAGAACGTGCGGAATGCTAGATTTCGGAGTTCCTTTTTTCGTAAATTAATTAAGATGAATTGAATTGTTTTTATACGAATGGTGATTGAACCAATGCGTGAGGCTAGCCCATTTGCGATTCAATCCAGAACGTGCGGAATGCTAGATTCCGGAGTTCCTTTTTTCGTAAATTAATTAAGATGAATTGAATTGTTTTTATACGAATGGTGATTGAACCAACGCGTGAGGCTAGCCCATTTGCGATTCAATCCAGAACGTGCGGAATGCTAGATTCCGGAGTTCCTTTTTTCGTAAATTAATTAAGATGAATTGAATTGTTTTTATACGAATGGTGATTGAACCAACGCGTGAGGCTAGCCCATTTGCGATTCAATCCAGAACGTGCAGAATGCTAGACTCCGTAGTTCCTTTTTTCGTAAATTAATTAAGATGAATTGAATTGTTTTTATACGAATGGTGATTGAACCAACGCGTGAGGCTAGCCCATTTGCGATTCAATCCAGAACGTGCGGAATGCTAGACTCCGGAGTTCCTTTTTTTCGTAAATTAATTAAGATGAATTGAATTGTTTTTATACGAATGGTGATTGAACCAACACGTGAGGCTAGCCCATTTGCGATTCAATCCAAAACGTGCGGAATGCTAGACTCCGGAGTTCCTTTTTTCGTAAATTAATTAAGATACAAGAAAGTAGTGTAGATGGCGATCACAAATGACCGACTTACGTGTGTGCAAAATGAGTTTATGAAATTATCCGATGTATTTTTTAAAGTGTTTATTTGGCGTTGGACCAAACGATTAACTTTTCTTTCGAAATGATTATCTTAAACGTGAGTGTATTCACTTTGATTTCGACCAGTTATAACGAAAAATGTAAAAATGACAAATAGGTCCATACGAGTCATATATTGTCAACACGCGACCAAACGGTGATTAGAAGCAGAAACATACAACGCACGCATAAATAAATAAAAGAATCAAAATATAAATAAGTGACTTATAAAAATCATATATTTTTGAAGAAATAAATAATAAGTTTAAATAATTACTATTATTAATAAGCCAAATGTATTTAGAAAAATCTAAGAATTTTGTTAAAATTATGAAATAATAATGGGCGGTGGAAAAGGGTCATTGGGCAGTGAGAAACTGTCATGGGGAATCCAAACTATTAAATCCTTTTTTTTCAAAAACGATTATTAAGTGAATGAATAACAAGAAGAAAAAAATTTAGGACTTTGACATGGTCAGGTTTCATTTTGAAACGAAAACAGGAGCGTATATCGTCATCATCCTCGCGTGAAGAAGAAAACGAAACACCAATAAATAAAAACTGACAGAGGCTAAACATAGCCCTGAATTTGGAGAAAATCTATTTCAACATTCATTCAAATGGATCGGCTGAGGATAACATGCAAAATCGAAGAATGACGAATTGATGCTCAACAACAACAAATAGTGAAAACAAAAGAGGAGAAGACAATAAATATTATACCTGCCCTGAATGTTATCAGAGAGACGAATTCCTCTTCAGGTAATACTTACTTTAGCTCGAATTTTTTACTCCTCTTTCCGATCGAAACTCCTACTTCTTCTCTTTGAAAATTTTGCCGAAGAACGCAAAGAGGCTTCAGGGTTTTCTTTGGGGAGTCGCGGCTAGGGTTTTTGATTCTGGATGCGGCTAGGGTTCAGTTTCTTCAGATGTTTTCTTTTGTGAAATTTTTCCGCCGTTAGGGTTTTTTATGAACTTAGGTTTTTTTTTCTCCTCTCCTGGTCCCATAGTGTCCTTAGGAATGATTATGGTAAATTGTAGTATTTCTTCTAATTTCAGGGTTTCACAGATTCGCAAACCGCGTGATAAACGTGTCGAAAAAGTCATAGCTTTAGCACCACAAGTCAGGCCAAAGGAGCTGGAGAGATTGCAACGAGGCATTTCACGGAATTCTGATTGATTGGCTTGTGGAAGTGTCGGACGAATAGGCTGGTTCGTAACTTTTTGTTGTTAGCTTTGCCTTTTTTTTAACACTGATCTGCTTTACTACTGAAAATGGCTATTTGAATTATTCCTCTTCAGGTTCCCGACGAACTTCCTTAGGCTTACTTTTTGAAGATTACAGACAGGTTCAAAGATGTTGTCGTGCTTCGCCGCCTCTTGTGACTGCTGATAGACATCTGAGCTATATTCTGTGGAGGGTGTCATTGTGACAAGAGATTTGTTTACAGGTACTCTGGATGGAATTAGATACTTCAAAAATTTATTGGTCTTTCTACATTGTCAATTCTGATCTTGCTTTTAATGACAGGAAATCTATCCGTGGACATTGGTCTTTTGGTTGTGGTAACTTAAATAGTGGGAGAGCCGAAAATGGTCAAGGAATCAATGTCCACCTTCTCTAAATTGAGAGAAAACAACTGCGGATGATTCGTGTGGATTTTTATTGTCGCAAAGTTGTTATTATTTTGCCATTGTGTTGCTTCTATGGTGAATCTCGTTGTGGTTGAGACTGGGATTGCAGCCATATCAGGTCCTGCAATTCAGATAGCTATTGTTGCTTCTGAGACATTTTGTTGCGGCATTTGAGCTACCAAAATATTTGGCGTCGAATGGATTAGGTTCCAATTGAATCACTTCCTTCATACTGTAAGCCAACGACACCTTTCATCCTTAAAATTCACAAAAGAAAGCTTGAGTTTGATCATTGATTTTGTTGAACAAATCTCTCCCTTTTTGTACTGCATGTAAACACGCCGGATTGATGACAAGGTAGCTGCAGCAAATTGAGCACGACTTTGCTTCCTCTTGGGGTTGGATTATTGACAAGGTAAAACTCTGACCCTCCCATGTTTGCTATCATGAATTGGCTTGTTATAATCCTCTGAAAAGCATTTGATTATTCCTGAATACTTCAACACATTTTCAATGTAAAACACGTTTGCATCATTCAATTTCTTCTCAAATCACATCCTAACATCAGTATTGATTTGGTCGCAGGTACCATTCCATGGTGAACTGGGATTCCGTGAAGACATTTTCGAGCTCCTAGGTAGTCATTCCTCTCGGGTGGATTTTCATGATCTCTCCATCTGCAACAGATAACCGAAGCACCGTGGGGGGAAACTGGTCGACCAAAACCTGTGAAAAGCGCGGCTGGAGCTTGAGATTTGGAGTTAGAGTTTGCACTTATGGACTTCTTGGCGCAAAGTTTGCAGCTGATGATTAAGTGATAAAAGATGGATGATAGGCTATTCGACCAACGAAAACACTGTTTGATTGTGGTAACATGTTTCGGCCTAGTACAGGAATCTTCCTATCGGTACAAGATGCTCAGCCTCGGGACCCTTTTTCGCAACTGGTGCGTCTACTGTTTTAGTATCCTTTTTTTTTTCTGTCAACTATATTGATACTGGGTGTTGAGTGATTTCCAATTTTGCATTTGCATTGTTAAACTGAGGTACTAAGAGCATATTCGATGTGCCTTCGCGTTGAAATGAAAGTAATAGCTAGCAATCACCAATTTTCTATTGTGGAAACACTACAGACTTCGCATTTGCCGTCACAACGAAGCATTCTTACCAGCGCTAGGAACATTCATAGCAGAGCGAGGAATTCGACATTTTCTGGTAACTATATCGTCGTCCATTATCTCCATCAGGATATGCTTCAGACACTACTGAACTAGACATTTGTGGTTCCATCTGGATTTTTCCTAAAATGACTGTGTTATCTTGCAGGAATTTTCAGAAGGTGGCGGACTACGAAAGCTGGTAGATTAGGTGTTACTCTTGGTGGTACAAGAGTTTGAAGAAAGGCACCTGCTATTTTACTTTGAACCAACATGGTTCCTTGAAATTAACCCATTTTTGTAGTACTACTGGTGTAATGCATCCTAGTGTTCCCGGCATAGCCCATCTTCCATGGATCACCTCAAGAGCCCGGTTCTTGGCAAATACTTCTGGATCAGCCGATAAACCAGCAGTGTCCCAACCATAATTACCAGGAAATTCTCCAGTTAAGTATGAAGGAGCTTGAGTTAAAAATGGTCCTAAATATTTCAATATGTCCGGTCCATACCATAAATCATTTCTCATGGTGGATTTGGAAGAACCTACGGCAACAACATCTCTAAGAGGATCGGCATCCTTCCTTTGACCAAGGAAAGTAACAATTACTGAGCTTGTTGTGGCTGCCATCAATGCCATGACTTTCTTCTCAATTATCGAAACGCTCGGACGCAATTGCGTGGTCTTGGAGAGCCACTCCATGTTGCCGATTACAAATGGTAGAATCACCTTTCTATTACTGTACTGAATTTGCAATATATCCTCCACTATACTGCAAATCCAACGGGGTTGAGTTTCGCATGATGGATGAGCTGATACAAAGGCAACGTTTGCAAACCGTTTCGGACAATAAACAAATATGGTAGCGACAAAGGCGTTTCTCCGTTTTGGTTAAAAGATAGTACAGGCTGAAAAACTTGGGACTTTGAATTTTATTAGTGTAACTGTAACAATTTCATATGCCAACAGCTGCTCGACCATTAACCTTGTAGCAATGTAACTATAATAATTCTGGAATTGCTTTTGTAACATTTTATGATGTGATCCTGAAAAATTCGCCATCAACTGCTCGACACGACTGAATATTGCTTCCTGGATTTGAATCCTTTTAGATGAGTAGCAATATATTCATGATGTGATCCTTTGATTAGTCATTTGCCCGTTTAACAATTAGACTTATTCCTTGAAATTGATGATATAAACCTTTGACTTAGATAATCCTACTTTACCTAAATTGCAGTTTTGAATGCAACCATCTTGACAACACTCAAGTCCTAATATTGTTAAACTGGAAAATATTCTGGCAACACAATCTCCAATTCTTTGTATGATATATTGAACTTGAAGATAATTTGTAAAATATGAATAATCATTTTTACTTCAAAATCAAACCTCAAAAGAACGTGACTTGAAAGCAACATGCATCAACTTGACAACGACCAACAAAAAATCTCTTATGACAAAAGGAAAAACTTCAAAATGACCTTGAAAATAATAATAATCCCAAGACTTTAATAACTTGAATGAGGAGGCAAATTTTGGTTTCTTAAGACCTAAAAAAAATGATTTCTCAATTCAAAGTGCCCTAGTCCACAGTTCATTCTCCTCAGTCTGATCATAAGTTTGCATGTTAAATAATCAGAGAGGTGATAGTTTCGGTCATAATGCGTCTTCAAACCATTTCTTTTATTACCGATCAATCTCCCCATAATCCCAGGTTACACAACCTCAACCTGACGATTCGGGTGAACTATATCCCGATGTTTGAAAAGTAAAGACCATCTTGACCATTTGATGAAACATGATACGAATATCTACGATAAAGCTCTTTAAAGCCCACCTCCAAAATTTGAGTGGAATAAGACCCCCGAAATTCAGCAAAACCTAACCAATAGGAATCCCTGATCTCAAACTTTGAGGAAAACAAAAGTGAAATCATGGCTATGATTTAATATAAATGCGAATGCAATGTATGAAAGCAAAAGATCGAAACAACAAAAGGAGGGCAAATTTTGGGGTGCAACAGCTGCCCCTATTCAAACGGCTTAAACCTGAAAGGCAGAAGAGGTTTGAATACCAAAAGAACCAGAAAATTGGCGCTCCGAAAAATAAAAGAAAAATAAACGGTGGAAAAGCTGTAAAAGAAACTATAAAGCCAAACTCCAACGAGAGAAAAGATGGCTTTACTGGGGATAAAGCACACATAGCCGTGACATAAATCCCTTCAAGGAGTTTTAAAATACAACTAGACGATAAATGATCAACAGATAACAACGTGCATTGGGGAGACATCATTGATAGAACTTTCACCATACTTCCCTTCTTCTGAAAGGGACTGCCATATGATGGAGAACAACTTTATGCTCAAACTTCTCAACTTGTATTGAAGAGATAGCCATTTGACGAAACTTGGAAAAATTCACAACAAACTTCTCAACTTGTCTGGAAGAGATAGCCATTTGTTGGATAAGTAAAGAGATTCATATCAAACTTCTCGACTTGTATGGAAGAGATAGCCATTTGATAGAACATTCATCATACTTCCCTTCTTCTGAAAGAGACAGCCATATGATGAAGAAACAACTTCACGCTCAAACTTCTCAACTTGTATGGAAGAGATAGCCATTTGACGGAAATTGGAAAAATTCACAACAAACTTCTCAACTTGTCTGGAAGAGATAGCCATTTGTTGGATAAGTAAAGAGATTCATATCAAACTTCTCGACTTGTATGGAAGAGATAGCCATTTGATAGAACATTCATCAAACTTCCCTTCTTCTGAAAGAGACAGCCATATGATGAAGAACAACTTCACGCTCAAACTTCTCAACTTGTATGGAAGAGATAGCCATTTGACGGAAATTGGAAAAATTCACAACAAACTTCTCAACTTGTCTGGAAGAGATAGCCATTTGTTGGATAAGTAAAAAGATTCATATCAAACTTCTCGCCTTGTATGGAAGAGATAGCCATTTGATAGAACATTCATCATACTTCCCTTCTTCTGAAAGAGACAGCCATATGATGAAGAACAACTTCACGCTCAAACTTCTCAACTTGTATGGAAGAGATAGCCATTTGACAGAAATTGGAAAAATTCACAACAAACTTCTCAACTTGTCTGGAAGAGATAGCCATTTGTTGGATAAGTAAAGAGATTCATATCAAACTTCTCGACTTGTATGGAAGAGATAGTCATTTGATAGAACATTCATCATACTTCCCTTCTTCTGAAAGAGACAGCCATATGATGAAGAAACAACTTTATGCTCAAACTTCTCAACTTGTATGGAAGAGATAGCCATTTGACGGAAATTGGAAAAATTCACAACAAACTTCTCAACTTGTCTGGAAGAGATAGCCATTTGTTGGTTTACTGGGAAATCCATGGACAAGAAAACAAGCTTCTCAAATAAAGAGATGGCCACTTGTTAATTCCAACTTAGAAGTTCAAAGACAAAAACAAGCTTCTCGGATAAAGAGACTGCCACTTGTTGTCAGGTATAGGTATTCCAAAAGGATGTTGCAGTAAGACCGCTGGAGAGCAGAATTTGTTCTTAGTGGAAACCTCCAACAAGTTCCTTCTGGGAAACTAAGCATCCAGAGGTGCAAAATAAATGCACTTTCCAATTGGTAGTTCAATCATCAAAGTTGCCAAAGACCAAAATTCAAATCTAGGAACGAGCTGGAAAGAAACTGTCAAGCAAGACACTAATCCATGAGGAATGAACTCAATCAGGATTTATCCTATCCAAGTGTGGAAAGGAGAACTAAAGCAAAATCTTCCACGAGGGTAGAATCTCAGTGGGGAATCAGAAAGAATGTACATTTTCTGCCTAAGGCTGACAACTCTATTTGGAGAGAGACATATCACTTGGGGATACATGTGACCAAGGTAGGAGGTACGCAATAATGAACGCAACTTGAATATGAATATGAATCAATTATGATGTACATGTATGTATATGCGTTATGTTTATGCTGACAGACAGACAAAACAAACACAAGAGGTGAACTGTTGAGAAGAACACAACAACCGGATGCCCGACCAGTCTCAACAAGACGTGAGCGACCCATAACGCGGTTGGCTTTGACAAGGATGAAATATTTTATCTTCTGCCGGGGAATCAAACCAACAATCTACCCAAGTAAATTTAATCAGGCTCACACAGGTACATCAGGCTTACATCTCACCAAAGGCGCTGAGTAACAAAAAACTCTATCACAGAAAAATGAGTCACATAAATAACACTCCAATGACCCATATTGGAGAAACATGAGCATGCCACATTTAACGAGACAATTATTTCACATCTTTCATTTTAACCATTCTTGGAACAACCATTAACGTCCATCTTTCGGTTCGCCAACTTAGTAAGTACACACACATTAAAACAAATATAGTAAAAGGCTTTTTGTTTCGAAAATCATTATTAATAACAGTGTCATTTTTGAGATGAAGATAGAATAAGAATTGCAAGCAAAGGCATAGGCTCAAATTTTCATTAATGGAATGGTAATCTGCCAATAGCGGGATTCCATAGATCTTTACAAAAGTGGAATAAATGGTAATTAAATGGAAAAGACTACATTAAAATTACGATGACCAATATTTCCTCCAACTACTTTGAATCCCCGGTATTCTTGAGCTTGAGTCAGATTTGAGGAAATCTTGGCACACGACGTTGTCATCATAGCCCGATACAGTTACTTGCCTTTACCCCTAACTTTTGTCTGGACTGCCCTTTCAGGTTTTCAATCCAGCGGACGATTAATTTCTGTTTATGTCTCTAACTTTTGCCTGAGTCGCCCTTTCGGGTTTTCGACCCACCGAGACGCTCTTTTTTTGCCTAAGTCGCCCTTTCAGGTTTTCGACTTACCGAGCTGTTCTTTTTATTTTTATTAGGCGAAGTATTTCTTGACTGTGTCTGCATTTGTAGGACGAGCGAATTCCTCGCCATCCATCGTTGCGAGGATTAGCGTGCCGCCTAAAAAAACTCTCTTGACAACATACGGGCCATCATAATTAGGAGCCCATTTGCCCCTAGAATCTGATATAAAAGGCTGGAGTTTCTTAATCACGAGGTCGCCTTCCTTGAACACACGAGGATGAACCTTCTTATCAAAAGCCTTCTTCATCCTTTGTTGATATAACTGCCCATGGCATAAAGCTGTCATCCTTTTCTCTTCAATCAGATTCAAATCATCGTACCTACTTTGGCACCATTCGGCTTCTGTTAACTTGGCTTCCATCAAAACTCTCATTGACGGGATTTCAACCTCCACGGGGAGTACAGCCTCCATACCATATACCAACGAGAAAGGAGTTGCCCCAGTCTATGTACGGACTGAAGTGCGATATCCGTGTAAAGCAAAGGGGAGCATCTCATGCCAATCCTTATAAGTGACGACCATCTTCTGAATGATCTTCTTGATGTTCTTGTTAGCGGCTTCTACTGCCCCATTCATCTTAGGCCTGTAGGGAGAAGAGTTATGGTGTTCAATCTTGAACTCCGCGCATATTTCCTTCATCATTTTGTTGTTCAGGTTTGACCCATTATCAGTGATGATCCTACTTGGGATACCATACCGGCAAATGAGGTTGTTTTTGATGAATCGGACTACCACCTGTCTAGTCACATTGGCGTAGGAAGCTGCCTCTACCCATTTTGTAAAGTAGTCAATGGCCACTAGGATGAAACGATGTCCATTGGAAGCTTTCGGCTCAATCATACCAATCATATCGATGCCCCACATGGAAAAGGGCCACGGAGAAGAAAGAACGTTGAGAAGAGTCGGAGGGATATGGACCTTATCAGCGTAAACCTGACATTTATGACATTTCTTCACATATTTGCAGCAATCGGATTCCATTGTCAACCAGTAATATCCTGCCCTCAGCATCCTTCTAGCCATAGCATGTCCATTAGCGTGAGTGCCGAATTATCCTTCATGAATTTCCCTCATCAGTATTTCCGCTTCACGCTTATCTACACACCTGAGTAAAACCATATCGAAATTTCTTTTGTACAATACATCTTGGCTCAGAAAGAAGTTACTGGCCAACCTCCTCAGAGTCTTTCGGTCCTTGCTGGATGCCCCTGGCGGATATTCTTGGTGTCGTAAGAAACATTCGATGTCGTAGTACCATGGTTTATCATCCACAGCCTCTTCCAAGGTAAACACATAAGCAGGTCTGTTAAGGCGCATAATTTCAATTTTCGGCACATCATTCGGCCGGTTTACAACAATCATGGAGGAGATGGTAGCTAAAGCATCAGCCATTCTGTTCTCACTGCGAGGTACCTGGTGAAACTCAATTTTATTAAAGAACGTAGAGATCCTTCTCGCATAATCCCTGTATGGAATCAAGTGAGGTTGTAGGACTTCCCACTTCCCCTTGATCTGATTGATTACCAAGGCTGAGTCACCATATACATCTAGGTTCTTGATTCTTAAATCAACTGCTTCTTCCAAACCCATTATACAAGATTCTTACTCGGCTTCATTGTTGGTGCAATTGAACGTCACCCTTGCGGCGAAAGGGATATGAGCTCCTTGGGAAGTTACAATCATTGCCCCAATTCCTTTTCCGTACAAATTTACAGCTCCATCGAAAACTAATCCCCATCGGGACCCCGGTTCTGGCCCTTCGTCGAGGGGAGGCTCGTCACAATCTTTCATCTTCAAGTACATGACATCTTCGTCTGGAAAATCAAACTTTACGGGTTCGTAATTGTCAATGGGTTGATGGGCTAGATGGTCGGCTAAAATACTTCCTTTAATAGCCTTCTGAGTGTGGTACTCAATATCATATTCTGATAGTAACATCTGCCAACGAGCAATTCTTCCTGTCAGGGCCGGTTTTTCAAAGATATACTTAATCGGATCCATCCTTGAAATCAACCAAGTAGTGTGATTAATCATGTATTGTCGGAGACGTCGAGCTGCCCAAGCTAAAGCACAACAGGTTTTCTCGAGCATAGAGTATCGGGACTCACAATCTGTAAATTTCTTGCTTAGGTAATAGATGGCGTGCTTCTTCCATCTTGTTTCGTCTTGTTGCCCGAGCACACAACCCATGGAATCTTCTAGTATCGTTAAGTACATGATCAGAGGTCTTCCTTCAACTGGAGGGACCAAGATAGGCGGCTCCAGTAAATAATCTTTGATGTTATCAAAAGCCTTTTGACAATCTTCAGTCCACTTGCAATTTTGATTCTTTCGCAGGAGTTTGAAGATCGGCCCACAGGTCGCAGTCATATTAGAAATAAATCTGGAGATGTAATTCAGACGACCTAAAAATCCCCTTACTTGTTTTTCCGTCTTTGGTGCGGGCATCTCTCGAATGGCCTTGACTTTGTCGGGATCTACTTCAATACCTTTCTGGCTGACAACGAAACCCAACAACTTCCCTGACCGAACACCAAATGTGCATTTGTTGGGGTTCAGGCGAAGTTTGTACTTCCTCAAACGTTGGAACAACTTCAACAGGTACTCCACATGCTCTTCCTCGGTTCTGGATTTAGCAATCATGTCATCAACGTATACTTCGATTTCTTTGTGCATCATGTCATGGAACAGTGTTGTCATTGCTCTTTGGTAAGTCGCGCCTGCATTCTTCAAACCGAAAGGCATTACCTGGTAGCAAAATGTTCCCCAAGGTGTAATAAATGAAGTCTTCTCCATATCCTCTGGGGCCATTCGAATCTGGTTGTATCCGGAGAAACCATCCATGAATGAGAAAACTTTGAACTTAGCTGTACTGTCGACCAACATGTCGATATGGGGTAGTGGGAAATCGTCCTTAGGACTGGCTTTGTTCAGATCTCTGTAATCGACACACATTCTGACTTTCCCATCTTTCTTCAGCACGGGTACTATATTGGCTAACCATTGCGGATACTCGGAAGTGACAAGGAATCCTGCATCAATCTGCTTCTGAACTTCCTCCTTAATTTTGATAGCCATGTCGGGTCGTGATCTCCTCAACTTCTGTTTGACCGGCGGACATTCTGGTTTCAAAGGAAGGCGATGTTCCACAATACGGGTATCCAATCCTGGCATATCCCGGTAGGACCAAGCAAACACATCCGCATACTCTTTCAAAAGTTCTATCATTCTTTCCTTGACGTCGGGGATGAGTAGCGCGCCGATTTTGACTTCCTTCCTATCATCTTATGTCCCCAGATTAATTACCTCCACTGCTTCTTTGTATGGCTGGATAGTCTCCTCCTCATTCTCCAGCAGCCGTGAGATCTCATCAGGGACCTCTTCATCATTATCTTCTTCAGCCTCAAACACCGGGAACTCAAAGTTGGGAGTAGGTAATGGGTCATGCTTTTCAATGGGGTTTTTTTATGATTAATCTGCACATATGATTGATGTTTTTATTTTAGCACTAGACAAATGGAAGCGTATGCAGATATTTAAAAAATGAAATTTTTTATTTATGCAAACATGTAGATGTGTTTTTTTTTTTAGGATTACCACTTTTCCGAAAGGCAAAAAGTAAAAATGACAAAAGATAAAGGAAGTCGAAAAATAACACTTTCATTAATGATTGTTTAATTTCCGAAACAAAAGGGCCCAACAAAATTACTCTCTTGCTTTGGGCAGGGCAAAGAGGAAACAAAAATTCTTAAATTACATAAAGAGAAAAACCCTACAAAAGTAATCTCTCGCTTCGGGCAGAGCGAGAGGTTAACACAAAATCTTTACTTAGATAGGCGAACGACAGATGGGATATCAACAGCAGTCCAATTCTGGCACAAAGCTCCATGCACAATAAAGTTTGGTAAATCTTCTTCAAAATCGTCCTCGGTAATTGCGTTCACTTCTGGTGGAGTTGGACTCATGAATCCTCCACTGCGGAAAATTTCTTGTATTGGGCAGATGACACCTTCATCCCTTGTAAGTCTTACAGATTCGGGCGAACGACCGACTCCTTCACGGGCCTTATTCTCGTTTAAAACCACAACCTTTCGCCACCCTTCAGCCGAACCACTCTCAACAACCTGCCGAGCATCTTTGAAAGAAGAAATGGATGCCCCTTTCTTCTTTACTTCTTTATCAGCAATGGTTAGGGCCTGGAAACGAGTTCCAATATCATCTTCTGGTTCCACATATGAAAAAGAGGAGAGATGACTCACAATCATAGCCTGCTCCCCAAACACTGTCACCAACTTTCCTTGACTTACGAACTTGAGTTTTTGATGTAAAGTTGAAGTTACGGCACCTGCTTCGTGGATCCAAGGGCGGCCCAATAAGCAACTGTACGTAGCCTTGATGTCCATTACTTGGAATGTGATCTGAAAGGTATGAGGTCCAATCGTTATAGGCAAATCCACTTCTCCGATAACAGTCTTCCGGGACCCATCGAAAGCTTTGACAATAACCCCACTGACTCTCATAGGAGTGCCCTGAAAGGCTAACATTGAGAGTGTTGACTTTGGCATAACATTTAGCGAAGAGCCAGTGTCTATCAGCACACTAGACAAAGCGTCGGTCTTGCAATTAACAGAGATATTCAATGCCATGTTGTGGTTTCTTCCCTGCTCCGGGAGCTCTTCGTCACAGAAGCTAAGATTGTTGCAAACAGTTATATTCGCAACAATATTGTCGAATTGGCGAATGGTGACATCATGATCCATAAATGCTTGCTCTAAAACCTTCTGCAAAGCCTCCCGATGCGCCTCAGAGCTCATCAGAAGAGATAAGATTGAAATTCTTGAAGGCGTGCTCAAAAGCTGATCCACTACGTTGTAATCGCTTTTCCTGATCAGCTTTAGCACTTCATCATCTCCCTTGCTATGATTTGTATTGCTTGACTGGCCTACTTGCTTAAAAGTGTTCTCCGATGGGGTTTCTTTATGCATCACAGTTTCTTTAGCTTTGTTAGGGAATACCCTCCCGCTTCTGGTAACTCGGCTGACATCAGCAATGTTGACAATGGATGGCAATGGAACCTCCCTCCCGTTTTCAATCATGGTTGCATTATATCTGTATGGTATGGCCCTTTCAGACTGGTATGGCATTGGTCCTGGTACAGCAATGACCAATGGAGTTGCAGCGATCCTCCTACTGTCGTAGGTGATCTCTATGGGTCCTGGTTCATTAAATTGTGGTATTATGACAAATGCATCTTCATCAATTTCAACATCATTAAGGTTTCTAGGATACATTATTCTGATAGACCTTTGATCCAACATCCTCTGAAGATCTTCTTGCACTAAGCGATACCCCCGTTGATTAATGGAACAGATTCTGCACGCCTCGTAATCATGTATCCCGTTGTGGAAGTAGATAAGCCCTGCCAATTCTGCATGTTTTTGTACTAAGGACCCTCGGATCAATCTGACGTCATAAACAGCATATTCTCCTGGACAACCGTGCACCATATTTACCGAGGCCCTTCCGTGTGGAGGCAAAGGATTCACTTGAATATTCGGATTGGTATCTTTAAACGTTAAAACACCATTTTTAATCAAATTCTGGACATCGGCCTTAAAACCAAAACAGTTTTCAATGTTGTGGCCCGGACCGCCTTGATGATAAGCGCAAAATTGGTCAGCTTTGAACCCATAAGTGGGATTCCTGGGCGGAGGGAGGGGAGGCCTTGTTTGAATAAGCCCTTTTTGCAGTAGAGCTGGAAATAACTCTGCGTAAGTCATTGGTATGGGGTCGTTGACGGGTGTTCTCGGAATACGATTGTTGTTGTACTGGGGGTGAGCCTGTTGTGGAGGCTGTTGTTGCCGCTGCTGGAATTGTTGAGGTTGATGCTGATGTTGGTGTTGTGGAGTGGTTTGTTGGTTTTGAGGGAAAAATGGTTGGTAATTGGGACCGGAAGCTGGATTGACAATTGGGGTGATTGCAGCCACCTGCTGCTGATAACTTCTTCTCTGGTGAATGGCACTAACGTCCTGCTATTTCTTTTTGTGGAAACCATTTCCGAATTTCCTGATACCGCTAGATGACCCTGCTTCTTTTGCTAAACGCCCTTCTCTAACAGCCTCTTCAAGCCGCATTCCCATATTTACCATTTCAGTAAAGTCACTGGGCGCGCTTGCGATCATGCGGTCATAATAGAACGTGCTCAACATCTTCAAATAAATCTTGGTCATTTCTTTTTCTTCCAGAGGTGGGGATATTTGAGCCGCGACCTCACGCCACCGTTGAGCATATTCTTTGAAACTTTCCTTGTCCTTCTGCGACATGCTCCGGAGTTGATCTCTGTCCGGGGCCATGTCAAGGTTATACTTATATTGTCGGATGAAAGCTTCTCCTAAATCGTTGAAGGTCCGGATTTTTGCGCTGTCCAAACTCATATACCACTTGAGGGCAACACCTGCCAAGCTGTCCTGGAAATAATGGATCAGTAACGGGTCATTGTCCTACTGGGTGGACATCTTTCGGGCGTACATGATTAAGTGGCTCTGAGGACATGAGTTTCCTTTATATTTTTCGAACTCCGGTACCCTGAACTTGTGCGGAACCCTGACATTGGGGACCAAGCAAAGATCAGAAGCCTTTCTTCCAAACAGATCCTGGCCTCGGAGTGCTCTAATCTCATTTTGCATTTCTAGAAAACGATCCTGGAACTCATCCAATCTCTCGTCTACTCCTGCATTTTCGCTTGGTGCCGTGTGGAAAGGGGGATCTTCGTTGTAATGGGCAGTGTGTATTACAGGCTGAGGAGTAGTCATTACAGCAGCGACGTGTGAGACATGTGGTTGATGATTCTCTGGTATGAAATCACGAGGGATGCCCCACGGGAAACCAGTGATTACGACATGTTGGGAATCATTGCTAGGGGTCGCGGTCGTTGGGATGGCCATGGCCTCGGTCCTCTGTCCAGTCTCCTGAGAATTTTGAGACGTCTGATTCTGCACAGCGGCCATTGTCTCCATCATATTGGTAAGCCTTTTCAAACTATCCTTCAAAGCAGTCACTTCTCCCCTGAGCTCTTGATTTTCCTGCTCGAGTCTTTCCATCCTCCTGCGACGGTCGGCTCCGGTTTTGTATGGACGAAACAATTTGACGACTGGGTAAAAAAACACGCATGAGCCTCATGTTTTATCAAAATGCAACAAATGATGGAAATGTATGAATGTCATGCCACAAAATGTTAATTTCAGGAAAAACAATCACCAATATCAAAATTTTAAATGTGCAACATTCAAAACATCACAGAAGTCAAGGACTATAGGAAAAACTCCAAACTTCATTCATTCTTAAATAATCAAGACTTAAAATATCAAGTACAAATATTCTGGTTTGTTAACTATTACAAAATAACGCCAATTCTCTTCTGAAATGAACAAAATAAATAAAGCAAAATAAATTACAACTGTAAGACTAATTCTTGGGTCTCTGGGTACTACATTCTTTCACCTCTTCCTTGAAAGTCTTCAACATGTTTTGGCACATTGAGAGAAAGTAACTCACAGCTGGGTAGGATCCATCGTCTTCGAATTCCCCTCTTGCCATAGAGAGTCGGAAAGGTAGTTCTTCTATCTGCAAGTTGCACCATTCAATAAGCTGATTAAGCTTATCACGGTACATGTCTCTCTCCTTAATCCGATCTTGTACAGCTTGCTGGTATCCTTGGAAGTGACCCTGTACCTCATCTCTTGCTGACTCCCAAATGTCACGATCTTTGATCAAAGCCTCGTATTGTTCCTTCCAATACTGGGCGTTTCCTTCAGCGCGATTCACCTCTTGGCATTTGAAATCCCAATCTTCCACGGTGAACCTTGAGACATTCATGGCTTGCATCCTAAGCTCATATTCCTGATTCGAACTTCTCACTGCCTCCTCAAGTGCTGCGGTAAGCTCTGCAATTTTCTTCTCGAATTCAGCTCTTTCGATCTTTGCCTTTTTAGTCGCCTGGACATACCAATCCTCGTTATTCGCGCTCTTCCTGCAAACCCTGTTTAAATCCTCCTTCAAGTGAACCACCGTTCCATAAGTCTGGTCCAGACACCCTTTAACATTATTCTTCTTTCGCTCTTCTTCGTTGGCCTTTTCTTGAATTGTTTCGAATTGAACATTTTTACGAGCCAAGTCATACCTCAATTCATTCCTTTCGTGGGTGACCCGGTGCAGTTTTGAACTGAGCTCTTTGTTTTCTTTCCCAAGATTGGCTACCTTCATTCGAAGTTCCTCTACTTCTTCCAGGGATATTGGTTCATGCACAGGAGGTTTGGGGAGTGCTTCTCCAGAAAATGGTAATTTGACGATTTTGACCCTTTCAAGAACCCACTGTCGGTAGGGTATCCTGACCATTCCATCTCTTTTCCTTAGCTCGGAGCCTTTGGTGTGAACTTTTTCCCAGGAACGACATATTCTGAAGAGCAATGCTGGATCATCCACACCTCTGTTGTGAAGTATCATCTCTTCCAATTCGGCGTCTTCTGGTTTTCCTAGCATAGGGTATTCGTGCTGCCGTATAGCTAAAATGGGATTATAACTAATGCACCCTTTTGATCCCATTAGTGGCACATTTCTGAAATTCCCGCAGCTCATAATGATTCGGTCAACATCCAACTTGTTGGGATACCAGGCGATGTCTCTTTCAGTGAGGGAAGCTAACATTTGGGACTATTCCCCGCCTGTCATCTTGGGAATTAAAGCATTGCGTTTGAAAACATGAGATGTGAGCCATTTATACAGCAATGGGAAACAAAAAGTCAAAACAACACCTTTCTTCTCGTGACGGAGGTGGAGATTATAGAACACGTCTGCCAATAACGGATATACTGGGCTTTGACCTTCTTTCCAAACCGCCCAGAATATATTAATCGCCGCCGTATCAATGAAATCTTCGAAAGTGGGAAATAAAACCAGACCGTAAATGAGGAGAGCTAATACATTGACTAAAGCAGCCCATTGACATTCCTTTATTAATTTCTTGCTTTCCTGCTCTAAAAATAGCTTATGGAAACCCCAAAATTCTCTCTTCTGCTTCCAGTTAGCTTTAGTTGTGGCTATGGAGATCTGAAGAGCTTCCGCTAATACCTCCACCTTAAGATCCCGACTAACGAGGGTGTAAGGTGCCTTTCCCTTCATAGAAAATCCCAAGAACCCTTCAAACTCTCCCAGAGACGGTGTTAGCTGAAAGTCCTTAAACAAGAAGCTTCGCATCGGCGGATCATAGAATTGGGCCAAAGCTGTGAAACCCGGGATTTGTACGTCGACTTCCAGAAGATGAAGCACTTGACCAAACCTTACTTCAATAGCCCTTTTGTAGGAAGCAGGCATTTTCTCTAAGCAGTCCATAAGAACAGTGGTATTTGGTGAGAAGGCTTTCAGCTGTAGAGCCTTCCTTTTTCCTGAACTCATGACTGTTTTGAATGCGAAACAACAAATAGGTGTGTTTTCCTGAAATAACAAGATGTGTAAGTTATGATGCATATGCTACATGATTATGAATGCACAAAGCTGGATCCGGGATAACAATGGGAGCTTGGAACTCCTAACATGTAGGCTCTAGAGGGTCGGTCTATATCTTTCTACCCATAATGCCCACTCACATGATAGCTTTCTATGGTGACGGTATAGGGAAACCCAAGGTCATGGACGTTTATCGTACTAACGCCCCGCCGCAGGCTAGCTGCATTGTGACGATAATAACGATAAGGTCTACCTTGAGTGGAGTTCTCATGCTAGGCGTGCAAGAAACGAGTCCTTGGAGCCTAACATTACACAACTACCAAAATTGAAACAGGTTCTAAGGGGGTCCTAGAATCACAGCCCTTTCATGAATCAGGTCCCGCGACAGGCTAGCTGCGTTGTGACAAGATCTATGAAAAGTCTAACTATCTGGGGGAGCTTTCATGCTAGGCGTGCAAGGAGCGAGTCCTTGGAGACTAACACTAATAACATCCAAATCTAAACTTAGGTGTTTCCTCTTCTTTTTCAAAACTCGGATTTCAAGATTCAAATACACATTCACCCGTGGCATAATCCCGAGATCCAACAGGCAGATATAAATAATGAGCAATATAAGGAAAGCAATAAACGTAAATAAAGAGGACAAACAAATAAACCAAACAAACGCAAACTATCCTAAGCTAGGCTCGACTCTCTTATGCATAAGCATTAGTCCCCAGCTGTCGCACCTCGAAAAATACGATCCTAAAATAAACAACAGAGTCGCCACTTAATTCTATTTATTCTACGAGAGAAAAGGGAGATATAGACACAACCTAAATAAAGGATAAGAATGGTCGACGAAACCACTAATCTAAGTTCGGGAGTCAGTTACGCAAGGGGAAGGTATTAGGGACCCCTCACGTCCGTTGTACTCAACGGGAACCTCTTAGTCTAGTTTGCGCTTAAAATGTTAACTTGTTATTATTGTCTTCTTTTACTGATTAAAGTATCGATATTTGTTTATTATTCGCTATAGGGAAAGGTTGAGTTTTTTATTATTGTGACGGAGAGATAGTTAATTTTTTATTATTGTGCTCGCGAAGGATTAAAATCCCCGTGCCTAAGTATTCCCTTGTGCAATGGGAAAGTCAGAGCTTCGTAGTTCGTGCTACTACGATTTGTAATTTTTATTGAACGATTGTTTAAAATGCATTCTACTGTTAAGCATTGGCTTATACTCGCGGTAGGAGGCTGAAGCAAGCTTGTTTGAGAGATAGAATGATCTAAACAATGTTCGCTTTGAGAAAAGATGTTTGATCTTTGTTAGGGGTGTTTTAAAACGAGAGGGCGAATGAACCACGCGTGGGGCTAGCCCATGTTGCGGTTGCATTCAAGAACGTGCGGAGTGCGAGACTCCGGAGTTCAGTTACTCGCTAATAAATTATGAAAAATGATTTGAATTGGTTGGTAAATTTTAATTTGTATTTGAAAGAAAGAGACATGTCGTCATCTTTAAGAGAAGTATCTCACCTATTCCACCACAAACGTTTGAGAAATGTGAAATCGAAAGAAGATTTAAACTTGGATATAAGATCGACAAGCAATGCCACATTCTTTCTTTGAGAATAAATAAAATCGGAAGAAGCTTTAAACTTGGATATAAGATCGACAAGCAACGCCACGTTCTTCCTTTGAAAGTAATTGTTTTGTAAGATTTTTGTTTGTGTTTGTGGGGATAGGAGGAATAACTTTCCTATGGAGATGAATCATGCCTGATCCTTTAAGATTGTTGAATTGTTTTGAATACGAATGGTGATTGAACCATCGCGTGGGGCTAGCCCAATTGCGGTCCAATCCAGAACGTGCGGAATGCTAGACTCCGGAGTTCTGTTTTCGTAATTTAATTTAAATGAATTGAATATTTTTTATACGAATGGTGATTGAACCAACGCGTGAGGCTAGCCCATTTGCGGTTCAATCCAGAACGTGCGGAATGCTAGATTCCGGAGTTCCTTTTTTCGTAAATTAATTAAGATGAATTAAATTGTTTTTATACGAATGGTGATTGAACCAACGTGTGAGGATAGCCCATTTGCGATTCAATCCAGAACGTGCGGAATGCTAGATTCCGGAGTTCCTTTTTTCGTAAATTAATTAAGATGAATTGAATTGTTTTTATACGAATGGTGATTGAACCAACGCGTGAGGCTAGCCCATTTGCGATTCAATCCAGAACGTGTGGAATGCTAGATTCCGGAGTTCCTTTTTTCGTAAATTAATTAAGATGAATTGAATTGTTTTTATACGAATGGTGATTGAACCAACGCGTGAGGCTAGCCCATTTGCGATTCAATCCAGAACGTGCGAAATGCTAGACTCTGGAGTTCCTTTTTTCGTAAATTAATTAAGATGAATTGAATTGTTTTTATACGAATGGTGATTGAACCAACGCGTGAGGCTAGTCCATTTGCGATTCAATCCAGAACGTGCGGAATGCTTGACTCCGGAGTTCCTTTTTTTCGTAAATTAATTAAGATTTATTGAATTGTTTTTATACGAATGGTGATTGAACCAACACGTGAGGCTAGCCCATTTGCGATTCAATCCAGAACATGCGGAATGCTAGACTCTGGAGTTCCTTTTTTCGTAAATTAATTAAGATACAAGAAAGTAGTGTAGATGGCGATCACAAATGACCGACTTACGTGTGTGCAAAATGAGTTTATGAAATTATCCGATGTATTTTTTAAAGTGTTTATTTGGCGTTGGACCAAACGATTAACTTTTCTTTCGAAATGATTATCTTAAACGTGAGTGTATTCACTTTGATTTCGACCAGTTATAACGAAAAATGTAAAAATGACAAATAGGTCCATACGAGTCATATATTGTCAACACGCGACCAAACGGTGATTAGAAGCAGAAACATACAACGCACGCATAAATAAATAAAAGAATCAAAATATAAATAAGTGACTTATAAAAATCATATATTTTTGAAGAAATAAATAATAAGTTTAAATAATTACTATTATTAATAAGCCAAATGTATTTAGAAAAATCTAAGAATTTTGTTAAAATTATGAAATAATAATGGGCGGTGGAAAAGGGTCATTGGGCAGTGAGAAACTGTCATGGGGAATCCAAACTATTAAATCCTTTTTTTTCAAAAAAGATTATTAAGTGAATGAATAACAAGAAGAAAAAAAATTAGGACTTTGACACGGTCAGGTTTCATTTTGAAACGAAAACAGGAGCGTATATCGTCATCATCCTTGCGTGAAGAAGAAAACGAAACACCAATAAATAAAAACTGACAGAGGCTAAACATAGCCCTGAATTTGGAGAAAATCTATTTCAACATTCATTCAAATGGATCGGCTGAGGATAACATGCAAAATCGAAGAATGACGAATTGATGCTCAACAACAACAAATAGTGAAAACAAAAGAGGAGAAGACAATAAATGTTATACCTGCCCTGAATGTTATCAGAGAGACGAATTCCTCTTCAGGTAATACTTACTTTAGCTCGAATTTTTTACTCCTCTTTCCGATCGAAACTCCTACTTCTTCTCTTTGAAAATTTTGCCGAAGAACGCAAAGAGGCTTCAGGGTTTTCTTTGGGGAGTCG
This sequence comes from Lathyrus aphaca, assembly GCA_963966055.1. Classification (NCBI taxonomy): domain Eukaryota; kingdom Viridiplantae; phylum Streptophyta; class Magnoliopsida; order Fabales; family Fabaceae; genus Lathyrus; species Lathyrus aphaca. Next base: position 529,423,614 of record OZ014522.1, on the reverse strand, counting down.
CGGCTAGGGTTTTTGATTCTGGATGCGGCTAGGGTTCAGTTTCTTCAGATGTTTTCTTTTGTGAAATTTTTCCGCCGTTAGGGTTTTTTATGAACTTAGGGTTTTTTTTCTCCTCTCCTGGTATTAATTTGTTCTCTCCTTTTATAGTGTCGAAAATTAGGGTTTCTCAATTTCAAAATCTGCTGAGTTTTGCCTTTCGGGTTATGCCTGCCATGAAGTTTTTGCATCAAAAGTTGTTTTAGCCAAAAATGTGAAAAACTCGATCCTGAAACCTTGCTGACATCTCTATTTTGCTTTTGCTCCTGTGGCTGTACTATCCTTTGACTTAGAAATTTCTTAGTTTGAAGCAACTGAGTTAGTTGGATTTTGGCGGAATTGAGTTTTAATCAGTTACCTATAATTTGTCTGCTTGTTAGTTTGAAAGTTCAATTTTCACTGTGGTAAACTTTGGTTTTTTTAACTAATGTGCAAAGATGCCTTTCATCGCTTGTTTTTTTTAAACTTGTCTTGTTTGTAACATCCTGCTTTATCCTTCTTGCCATGCCATTACATACTATCCTACACAACTTAGCATTTAATTATCAGCCCCGAAGGTCCCATAGTGTCCTTAGGAATGATTATGGTAAATTGTAGTATTTCTTCTAATTTCAGGGTTTCACAGATTCGCAAACCGCGTGATAAACCTGTCGAAAAAGTCATAGCTTCAGCACCACAAGTCAGGCCAAAGGAGCTGGAGAGATTGCAACGAGGCATTTCACGGAATTTTGATTGATTGGCTTGTGGAAGTGTCGGACGAATAGGCTGGTTCGTAACTTTTTGTTGTTAGCTTTGCCTTTTTTTTTAACACTGATCTGCTTTACTACTGAAAATGGCTGTTTGAATTATTCCTCTTCAGGTTCCCGACGAACTTCCTTAGGCTTACTTTTTGAAGATTACAGACAGGTTCAAAGATGTTGCCGTGCTTCGCCGCCTCTTGTGACTGCTGATAAACATCTGAGCTATATTCTGTGGAGGGTGTCATTGTGACAAGAGATTTGTTTACAGGTACTCTGGCTGGAATTAGATACTTCAAAAATTTATTGGTCTTTCTACATTGTCAATTCTGATCTTTCTTTTAATGACAGGAAATCTATCCGTGGACATTGGTCTTTTGGTTGTGGTAACTTAAATAGTGGGAGAGCCGAAACTGGTCAAGGAATCAATGTCCACCTTCTCTAAATTGAGAGAAAACAACTGCAGATGATTCGTGTGGATTTTGATTGTCGCAAAGTTGTTATTATTTTGCCATTGTGTTGCTTCTATGGTGAATCTCGTTGTGGTTGAGACTGGGATTGCAGCCATATCAGGTCCTGCAATTCAGATAGCTATTGTTGCTTCTGAGACATTTTGTTGCGGCATTTGAGCTACCAGAATATTTGGCGTCGAATGGCTTAGGTTCCAATTGAATCACTTCCTGCATACTATAAGCCAACGACACCTTTCATCCTTAAAATTCGCAAAAGAAAGCTTGAGTTTGATCATTGATTTTGTTGAACAAATCTCTCCCTTTTTGTACTGCATGTAAACACGCCGGATTGATGACAAGGTAGCTGCAGCAAATTGAGCACGACTTTGCTTCCTCTTGGGGTTGGATTGTTGACAAGGTAAAACTCTGACCCTCCCATGTTTGCTATCATGAATTGGCTTGTTATAATCCTTTGAAAAGCATTTGATTATTCCTGAATACTTCAACACATTTTCAATGTAAAACACGTTTGCATCATTCAATTTCTTCTCAAATCACATCCTAACATCAGTGTTGATTTGGTCGCAGGTACCATTTCGTGGTGAACTGGGATTCCGTGAAGACATTTTCGAGATCCTAGGTAGTCATTCCTCTCGGGTGGATTTTCATGATCTCTCCATCTGCAACAGATAACCGAAGCACCGTGGGGGGAAACTGGTCGACCAAAACCTGTGAAAAGCGCGGCTGGAGCTTGAGATTTGGAGCTGGAGTTTGCACTTATGGACTTCTTGGCGCAAAGTTTGCAGCTGATGATTAAGTGATAAAAGATGGATGATAGGCTATTCGACCAACGGAAACACTGTTTGATTGTGGTAGCATGTTTCGGCCTAGTACAGGAATCTTCCTATCGGTACAAGATGCTCAGCCTCGGGACCCTTTTTCGCAACTGGTGCGTCTACTGTTTTAGTATCCTTTTTTTTCTGTCAACTATATTGATACTGGGTGTTGAGTGATTTCCAATTTTGCATTTGCATTGTTAAACTGAGGTACTAAGAGCATATTCGATGTGCCTTCGCGTTGAAATGAAAGTAACAGCTAGCAATCACCAATTTTCTATTGTGGAAACACTACAGACTTCGCATTTGCCGTCACAACGAAGCATTCTTACCAGCGCTAGGAACATTCATAGCAGAGCGAGGAATTCGACATTTTCTGGTAACTATATCGTCGTCCATTATCTCCATCAGGATATGCTTCAAACACTACTGAACTAGACATTTGTGGTTCCATCTGGATTTTTCCTAAAATGACTGTGTTATCTTGCAGGAATTTTCAGAAGGTGGCGGACTACGAAAGCTGGTAGATTAGGTGTTACTCTTGGTGGTACAAGAGTTTGAAGAAAGGCACCTGCTATTTTACTTTGAACCAACCTGGTTCCTTGAAATTAACCCATTTTTGTAGTACTACTGGTGTAATGCATCCTAGTGTTCCCGGCATAGCCCATCTTCCATGGATCACCTCAAGAGCCCGGTTCTTGGCAAATACTTCTGGATCAGCCAATAAACCAGCAGTGTCCCAACCATAATTACCAAGAAATTCTCCAGTTAAGTATGAAGGAGCTTGAGTTAAAAATGGTCTTAAATATTTCACTCTGTCCAGTCCATACCACAAATCATTTCTCATGGTGGATTTGGAAGAACCTACGGCAACAACATCTCTAAGAGGATCGGCATCCTTCCTTTGACCAAGGAAAGTAACAATTACTGAGCTTGTTGTGGCTGCCATCAATACCATGACTTTCTTCTCAATTATCGAAACGCTCGGACGCAATTGCGTGGTCTTGGAGAGCCACTCCATGTTGCCGATTACAAATGGTAGAATCACCTTTCTTTTACTGTACTGAATTTGCAATATATCCTCCACTATACTGCAAATCCAACGGGGTTGAGTTTCGCATGATAGATGAGCTGATACAAAGGCAACGTTTGCAAACCGTTTCGGACAATAAACAAATATGGTAGCGACAAAGGCGTTTCTCCGTTTTGGTTAAAAGATAGTACAGGCTGAAAAACTTGAGACTTTGAATTTTATTAGTGTAACTGTAACAATTTCATATGCCAACAGCTGCTCGACCATTAACCTTGTAGCAATGTAACTATAATAATTCTGGAATTGCTTTTGTAACATTTTATGATGTGATCCTGAAAAATCCGCCATCAACTGCTCGACACGACTGAATATTGCTTCCTGGATTTGAATCCTTTTAGATGAGTAGCAATATATTCATGATGTGATCCTTTGATTAGTCATTTTCCCGTTTAACAATTAGACTTATTCCTTGAAATTGATGATATAAACCTTTGACTTAGATAATCCTACTTTACCAAAATTGCAGTTTTGAACGCAACCTTCTTGACAACACTCAAGTCCTAATATTGTTAAACTGGAAAATATTCTGGCAACACAATCTCTAATTCTTTGTATGATATATTGAACTTGAAGATAATTTGTAAAATTTGAATAATCATGTTTACTTCAAAATCAAACCTCAAAAGAACGTGACTTGAAAGCAACATGCATCAACTTGACAACGACCAACAAAAAATCTCTTATGACAAAAGGAAAAACTTCAAAATGACCTTGAAAATAATAATAATCCCAAGACTTTAATAACTTGAATGAGGAGGCAAATTTTGGTTTCTTAAGACCTAAAAAAAAATGATTTCTCAATTCAAAGTGCCCTAGTCCACAGTTCATTCTCCTCAGTCTGATCATAAGTTTGCATGTTAAATAATCAGAGAGGTGATAGTCTCGGTCATAATGCGTCTTCAAACCATTTCTTCTATTACCGATCAATCTCCCCATAATCCCAGGTTACACAACATCAACCTGACGATTCGGGTGAACTATATCCCGATGTTTGAAAAGTAAAGACCATCTTGACCATTTGATGAAACATGATACGAATATCTACGATAAAGCTCTTTAAAGCCCACCTCCAAAATTTGAGTGGAATAAGACCCCCGAAATTCAGCAAAACCTAACCAATAGGAATCCCTGATCCCAAACTTTGAGGAAAACAAAAGTGAAATCATGGCTATGACTTAATATAAATGCGAATGCAATGTATGAAAGCAAAAGATCGAAACAACAAAAGGAGGGCAAATTTTGGGGTGCAACAGGTATCCATGCATACAAGTCAGTAGAAAATGACCTCTAACGTTTCACATTTGAGTCTAAAAAAGATTGGATAAATGAAGCACATAAAGGCTCAAGTGAAGTTGTCAAAGTTTGATGCACAATCATGTTCAAATGCCTGCATCCCGCATCCCCCATGTGGATCCTCGTCATCTCATCACCCTAGGGGCTCACGCACCTCACATTCCCCATATGGATCCTCGACATCACATCATCCTAGAGGCTCATGCACATCACATGTACCCTCTCCAGTCCATCAGAAGTCAAATGACCATATATTTTTCGATCATGAGGAGGAGGAGGATATTGAGAACGTTAATGTGGTTGCGATGGAAGTTCAATATAAGAAGTTTGATGGAAGATGAGTTATTAGGCCTGTTGGAAACTCATAAGTTTCTTTCTTATATTTAAAGCATTTGCAAATGATTCCATTTTTGAAGTTTAATTAATACTTATTCAAATTATTATTGTCTAGTTTCTTGCCAAGTAGGCCTACTGCAGTTAGCATAAAAGAAGTTATTCAAGAGTTATACAAACAATCTTGGAAGACTTTTGGACAACTTATGAAGAAGGATTATGAGTTGTATAAAAAATGGTTTGAAAAATTTCGGGTATAATATTTTCCTTAAGCAATTATTTTTTTTAATTATTAACTATCTTGTGTAAATTATCTAATAATTTTTTCAATATTACGGGAGAAATGTGTATGGGAGACACTAAATGATGAGATTGTTGAGCGTAATTTTAAGAAAAGAGCTACAACCCGACTTTCTGACATGCTTAGGCGTGTCAGCCCCATGTTTGGTTGGGAAGAAAGAGGAATCTTTCCTCCATGGATGGGAGATAATGTATTTAAATAAATGCATGCGTGTTGGAATACATATGAGTTTAAGAAAAAATCTGAAGAAACAAAGAAACGTAAAGTATCATAAAAGGGAGCCGCTCTTCGTAGAGCTAGAAGCATTAGTATTATCGATCATGCTGAACAGATGGTAATTATATTTTCATATCACTACTTTTTTTAAATTATATTCTCAATCGTGATATATTTTTAATTGAAGTTCTATGTGTATTAGTTAGACTAATGCTAAAGGAAAACCTCATTAATGCAAGAGCTTCAGAGAGGACTTATTGGGGAAGAGATTGAGATTATAGTGATGATCGTACTAGAAATACTCAAGTAAGATGATATTAATATTTAAATGTTATATTTAATTTTTTTATTTAAATGAATTGCCTAAACTCTATTATTTAATTTAATTTTTTTTGTATGTGTATGCGGAGTACCAAAGATTGAAGGAAGAATTTTTATCTCAAAATCCTGATTTAGGTGGTCCATGGGGGCAACATCCTCTTGATCCAGCAATTGATCAATTTCTTTGGTTGAAAGCTGTAAACACCCCAAATTTTCCCTCACCCATTCACACCATGGTTTGTGATCATTTCATATGCATAAACTCAAAAATAGCATCTCATATTGTACTTTTGATTCACTGCATTGGTTCTAAGTCATCTGCACCTAGGGTTTGTGATCTGAGCAATCCAAGATCTTCTTGAGCCACACCAAGGGTCACCAATCACTTCAAAGAGGTCCATTTATGTTCAAGCATCATATTATATCCTCTCAAAGTCAAGAATGTCAAAGAATCACAAGAACTGAGATTGGCATGGAAGCAGAGCCAGGCTTGACTGCATAGATGACCTAGAATTAGGGTTTTGGTTTCAAAGGCCATAACTCCAAATTTTTTGGTCATTCTTGTTTCTATTGGTCTCTATATGGTATAGGGAGTATGCATATCAATTTTCATGAATAAATTCCATGGGGAATTCATCTGATCAAGAGTTGACTTTTCAAGCAAGTCAGTGCAAAATCAGGGCATCTGAGACCCCCAATGACCCAACCAAAGGGTGTTCTTCATCATTTTGATTGTATATGATCTTTATTTGATCATAGAAGATGTTGGAAGTTCACAAAATTCAAAATTTCAAGTCTTTTGCAAAGTTGACTTTTTGGGCAAGTTTGACTTTTAATGAAATTGCCATTTTAGGAAACTTTTTCAACCTTTACTTTTTGAGTCAAAAAAGCTTCAAATGGAAAAACTTTGGTCATGAAAGTTATAGAATAGATCTTTCCCTTTTCAAAAAGTACAAGAACATGACCTAATTCATTTTGGATCAAAAGTTATGGCTTGTCAAAGTTGGCTAAAATCACAAAATTTAAGGTTTTCTACCAAAGAGGTATTTTGCAAAATGACTTGATCAAGTGTTCTAAAGGCCTCAAATGTGTGTCATTTCTTCTCAAAATGATCATACAACTTCTAAAATTCAGAATGGGCCAAAGAACTTTGCATTTTCATGCCTTGGATTTCATGAATTCACAAAAGGGCCAAACCTTGTGCAACTTGCAAAACTCATCATAAGACACAACCCACTTGCTTGCTGACTTGCTGAACCATCCTAGGGTTCCCCCCACATCATGTTGCGCAGGACATACCTTTTGTCCTTGGCTAGAAAGTAGCCCATGCCCCTCTTACACAAACATTGACATTTTGGCAACTTGAGCCATACCTATCAATAAAGCACACATCACTTCTTCTGACCAATCCCAATTGTTTATACTAATCAAATGCAAGCCAAATATAACAAGAAGCAAGCCTGAAACCTCCCACAACACAGCATACTCAAAAATCCTCTCATTTGCAAAAGCCTTCGAATCTCTTGATTCAGCCATCAAACCTTCAAACTTTTTTCACCATTCAACTCCACAAACCTTGCTGATCATTTCCCTGCCCTCATTTTTCCCTAACACCTCCACAATCAAAAACACGATTTTCACATTTCATGAACTGAGATTCTGCAAACTCTCTCCAGAGGCTATTTAAACTCCAACCAAGCATTGCAAGCTTCTTAGGAGGAACATTGGAGTGGTTTTGAGCCAAAGAAATAGCCAGAAAGCTCCTGAATCGAAAGCTCCATCTCAGGTATCATCCAAGCACATTTTTCCAGAACTCTCATTTTATGTTATAGAATGATTCTACATGCCTCACTGATCATCATGATGTTTTTATTTTTGAAAATAGTTGAGTATTGAACATGTACTGATCTTCTGAAATTCCTGCCATTTTTTCTGTTTTGCTTCGATTCTTGATTTTGAGTTTGAATAAATGATTTTTGGTGAGTGATTCTTGTTAGGGATGTTATGGGGATCATTTCTGGAAAGTTAGGGGGTTTGGGGATGCGTAGAGAGTGAGATAGCATAAGTGGCCTGCCGGAGAAGATGACCGGAACACTGTTCCGGTCATCTGAAAGTCATTAGGGTTTCTGGATTAGGGCTAATCATAATTAGCGAATTTTGAATCTTGGCCGTCCAGATGCGCGCCAAGTCCACTCCCGCGCGTGTATCTTTGAATGTCATCCATTGATTGTGCTGACTTTTTCTTTTTTCAGTTTATTTCATTTTTATTTTTCATTTAATTACATTGTTTTCTCCATTTTATTTAAAATAGCAAAACAATTTTAAAAATTCTGAAAATTTTTGTACAAACTTTTATTAATTTTCAGAAACCAAAAACATTTTTATTTTTATTTTTTGCATTAAAAAATATTTTTAAATCATTTAAAATTTTATTTTTAATTAATTAATGAGAATTAATTAATTAAAAATACCTTTAGGTATTTAAAAATCACTAAAAAATTCATGAAACATTTAGAATCATTTAGAAACATTGTCCAACCCTCAAACCAAATTTCTTTTTTGATCTTGATGTCTTTTGAGAATTTTTCATGGAATTAAAATCATTTCAAGGCATTATTTTGATCCAAACTTCAAAAAATCATTTCTGCCTAACCATTGAGAGTTGGACATTGATTCTTTTTGCATTGCATTTTATTTAGTATGTAGCTTGTGAGATTAAATTGGCATGATTTGATCTTTCATTTTCAACTTTTTTGACATTTTTCTTGTTAAGGTACCCTAAAACCCTAGAAAACTTGGGAAATTCATAACTTCCATTAGGTTAAGAGTTAGAACCCCTCCTTTGGGGAGTGACTTTGTGTAGGGTTAAGGTCCCTTTGAATGCATTTTCAATTTTTTATCTTGATGTTTGCTTCTGATTTTGGTTTTTGTTTGATGCATTGATCATAAACCCTAATTTGGGCTTCCTTTTGCATTCATCTTGCATTTGCATTCATACCTTGACTTGCCATAGCATTTTGTGCATCCATTTGATTCATTAGACATCTCAAGACATGTTGGAAGCATGTTTGATCATTGCATCATGTATTTGCCATGTTGTATGTCATTTGCATTTCATAACTTTTCATGTATGATCATGGTTCTAATCTTGCTCCATTTGCATCCATTTGTTCATATGATCATCCTCATGCCTTGATTCATGTTTGCACCATCTCATAGTATCATTATCATCTCATATATGCTTCTGGTTTTGATTTGCATCATGCCATTTCATCTCATTTTACATTGCATTGCATTTCTTTCATTAACTTTTCAGGTGGTAAGTAACTTTGAGAAGTAAATTTGCCTTCACTTCTCATATTTCCTTTTCATCTCTTTTATGCATCCTTGCTGCATTTTGTTATGTGTTTGAGATTGAGCTTGCTCATTCTTCTTCTTCTTACTTTCTTTCCTCAAGTGACTTGTCTTCTTAAATGAAGCAAGTTACTTTGCTTCTCTTTGCTCCTTTCATTTGCTTCCTGGTGGTTCCTCTGAAGATTCTTCTTGCAAACCTCAAAAACCTTAGGAACAACCAAGCATGACAATGATTAGGGTTTTGATTAGTCCCCCACGTAGTTTTACCTTTGTGTCTCTTTGAGTTTTCTCTTCTCATCTCACAATCAGGGACTAAACCCTAAAGGCTTTAAGGCTTTGTGATTAAGCTTATGCCTGTATCCTTCTATTAGGATGGAGTGTATAACTTTAATCCTAAGTGTTAAACCCTTAATGTGTTTAAATCTTTTAATCAATTCACTCAATAATCACCAAGACATCAGGCTTGTAACTTGGGCCTTGCATTAGGGTTCTAATTCTTCCTTAATTGGTTAAGAAGGACTAACCCTAGTGTTAATGGACAAGTCCCCCTCAAGTTGTCTTACAAACCCTAAAAATCACTTCTTCATCATATCAATAAATAAAATCCACTTAATAAAGGCTTTGTTTTGTCATGAGTTTAATCCCTAATCATGGATTAAGTTGAGGAGCTTTCCTCAGCTTAAACATTCTCATCTATTATCCTTCTATTAGGATGGTGTAATGAGTCTGTTTAATCCCTGATTATGGCTTAATCTCATTACTTAACACTAAACAAAAACACCAAAAACATCTAAATAATCACAAGTAGGTTAATGATCTTAATCCTACATCATGGTGATTAAGTGTGAGAAGCTGACTTCACACTTAAGGTACTCTCATTACCCCTAATCAGAGGGAAGATGTGATGAGTTTACTAAATCCATTGGTTTAGGCTTGAGCTCATTAACTTATGACAAACTCTCAAAAGCAATAAAAGACTGAAAACACCAAAAACAAACAATAATCGTCTCCTCCGGGATTCTTTTCTCATCATCTTCACTCACAAACGGGAACTTGCTTCTTCCGTCTAATGCAAGACAGTTTGCACCTGAGCCAGACAGGTCATACACTTGAGCATAGACAACTAAGCAGTTCACAAGTCAATTCATCTTTCAGTCTCTTTGGGTCGAACTACGGTGTTCTGACTTCCTCATTGCACGAGAGGATACGTAGGCATAACTTAACGGTTATCGAACAAAAAGTCTCTGTACATCCCCCTCCTTCCAGCAATTAATCCTTAAGCCTCATGATCATGAGCATACTCTTTCCTTACACTGACACTTCACTTATACCCCTCACCTCTCTTACACTGACACTTGTACATCATTTTCCAGCTCTTTTATACACAAATGGCACTGACATTACCCCTTTAAAACACAAAATCTTTTAAGCGTGGATCCCGTCGAGTACGACGGACAATCTGGGTGCTAATACCTTCCTAGGTTGTAACTAACCCCCTTTCTCAGTCTCTCTGGTTCGCAACCGTCTTATCTATGTCTTTCTAGGTCTATGCAGCATTGCCTTTCCTCCGGGATAAAAATGCCTAGCTGGCGACTCTATTCATTCCCTGTGAGTTCACTCCTGTGTGTTCTCGCACCTCCTTTCGCCGACCGTTCGCGTCTGTACCATATTTGAGCCCAGTCTCATCTTTTGGGAGCGACAGCTTGGCGACTCTGCTGGGGAACCTTATACTGTAACCAGGGCTTCTGGTTCTTTTTGTGGGTTCCTCCTAGCGCTTGATTGATTTGTGTTCACTGGGGTGTTATGTGCTATTTGTGTTTGTATATTTGTATTTGCTTTTGCTCTATGTACAATTGTTTTATTGCTTTCTTTATAGCTTTACATATATCATACTGTGCTAGCTGGATCTGGTTTTGTTGCTTTGATGGGTGGGTGTTCTATTGAGAGTTAAGGTCCTATACCTGGGACCTGAGTGACACCTAGGCTAGAGTGGTTCATGTTCTTTCCCATTCCATTTCGGTCTGGTGCGGGAACATGAAACATAGTTCAGATATGGGTTTCTTCTTGAGAACTCTGTGCTGCAGATTTCCTGTAGTGCTAGGGCTATCTGGGAAGCCTGCTAAGTCTGGATGACCTTTAGTATTGACCTTCATAAACTGAGGTGAATTAGAGGATGATCTTTTATGGTTATTGTAAACACTGTACCTCCGGGTTAGAAGTGTTTACACTTCCCATAACTGATCCAAGTCTGAGGATCCTTGTTTTAGAACACCACCTGTGAGGGGGTTGGGCTGTTTACAGGTTTGCAGGTACCCTTGACCTCAACATACCCTGTTACTAAGTTTTGATTAAGAGTACTCCATTTTGGAACAGTTCTTGTGATTTTAACCCTGGACATGTGACTCTTTATTTGAGTCCCCCACCTTGGTTACTGGACTTATGAACCTCCATCTGGATTTCTTAGACATACTTGGACTTATATCAAAGCACTTGATCAGATCCAGCTTGATCACAAACCCTTGCATATCATTTGCATACATTATCATTGCATCATTTAACATGTGTTTATTTGTTTTTCAGGGTATCCATATTACCTTTTTGGCTTGGTTTTGACCCCTTCTTCAGCATAGACCCCTGTTCACCAGCTATCTGCTTCAGCTATCCCCATCAGCTACCTACTTCAATCACTTGCATCACTAGCATCAGCCTGTCAGTGGCCCATCTTCAGTATTTTTCTCAGCATCTGTTTCAGTTCTTCTTCAGCAGTATGGCACCTAAGAAGAGCAATATCTCCTACCATTTCTTTGAGCCTGAGTTAGCTGGCATCAGGAAGATCCAGGCCCTGATTACTCCAGACCATATACCACTGTTCAGAGAACATTATGGAGGCATACTTGATGTGGTTATGGATTTGGACCCTTCCCAGAGGAGCTTGATTCATACTTGCCTGCAGTTCTATGATCCCCCTCTGAGGTGCTTCACCTTCCAGGATTTTCAGTTGGGGCCTTTATTAGAGGAGTATTCATCGTTGGTTGGCATACCTATCAGGGGTGGAGTCCCCTTCAACCCTGAGATGGCCTTTCCTAGTAATGAAGAGGTGGCAAAGGCTTTGTATCTGGAACCAGTTCTGATTGGGCAGAACATGACTACTAAAGCTGGAATCTCTGGCCTCCACTTGGATTTCTTGACTTCTCAGGCTACCTTGAAAGCCTCTTTGGGAGATTGGAAGGCAGTCTGTGCTTTATTGGCCCTTAGCATATATGGGGTCATATTATTTGCAAATGAGCCTAAATTTATTAGCAAGAATGCAAACCATCTTTTCATCCTGAGGAACCCAGTACCCACCTTACTGGGAGATCTTTACTACTCTATTCACCAAAGGAATGAAAAGCAAAGGGGAAGATTAGTGATGTGCTGTGCTCCCCTGTTCCATACCTGGCTGCTCAGACATTTGCCTAAGACTGATGCATTTCTGAATCCTCATCAGCAAAAGAATTGGGCTAGAAGACTCACTGCTTTGACCTCAGCTGACATCAGGTGGTGCACTCAGAGCACCAAGGGCAGAGACATCATTACCAGTTGTGGGCAGTTTCCCAATGTACCCCTGATGGGAGTAAAGGGTTGCATCAACTACAACCCTCTGCTTTTCAAAAGACAATTGGGCTATGCATTGGTCCACCCTCCCAGAGCACAAGATTTGGCTGAGACCCTTTATTGTGAGATTAAGCCTAATCTGGCTATTGTCAGGCAAGCATCTTGGGCTTGGGACAATGTCCAGGCCAAGGGGATGGCCATTTTGGGAAGATGCAACAATGTAGCCTCAGCTCAGTACTATGAGTGGTCTCATGCCAGGGCTCAATTCTCTGGGATGCCCTTCACCATGGAAGATATACCTGGACCATCCTCAGCACCACTTCCTGCCACTGTCAGTTTAGAGGAGTTTGAGAAACTGAAAGAGAGGAATGAGAAGTTGACTCAGGCTCTACAGAAGACCCTCTAGGAGAGGAGTGATGGTCGGCTGGACATTGAAAGGTTGGAAAAGCTAAAAGTGGAGCATTTAGCCAGGATTGAGAAGTCAGAGGACTACATTAAGAAGTCAAGGGCGGGAGAACAGATCTTGAAGAATGCCTGCAAAGAGGCTCAGTTCCAGAAAGCCAGGACTGATTTGTATCTGAAAGAGAGTCAAGCTAGGTGGGTCAGGATCACCGAAGCTCGTACTCTGGAGGATAAGAGGACTCAGGATAAGATTGAGCAGTTGGAGGTTAGTGCAAAAGAGCAACAGGAAGCACTGCTAGCAGCCCAGAGAGAGATCTCAGAGTTAAAGATTAGAGCTGGTGTGAAGAGGTCAAAGGACCAGAGTCAACACAAGAAGCTAACTGCAGCTGTTGCTACCAGAAATCTTCTCATCAGGAGCCTTACAGAACGTCCAGCTGATCCTGTGACTGAAGCACTTCTAAAGGAAGTTCAGGAGGATGAGTTTGGTCTTGTGTCGCTCCCAACAGATGAGACTGGCTCAAATATGGTACAGACGCGAACGGTCGGCGAAAGGATGATGTGAGAACACACAGGAGTGAACTCACAGGGAATGAAAAGAGTCGCCAGCTAGGCATTTTTATCCCGGAGGAAAGGCAATGCTGCATAGACCTAGAAAAAGATGGATAAGACGGTTGCGAACCAGAGAGACTGAGAAAGGGGGTTGGTTACAACCTGGGAAGGTATTAGCACCCAGATTGTCCGCCGTACTCGACGGGATCCACGCTTAAAAGGTTTGTGTTTTAAAGGGGTAGTGTCAGTGCAATTTGTGTATATAATAGCTGGAAAAGATGTACAAGTGTCAGTGTAAGACATGTGAAATGTACAAGTGAAGTGTCGGTGTAAGGAAAGAGTATGCTCATGATCATGAGGCTTAAAGATTAATTGCTGGAAGGAGGGGGAATATACAGAGACTTTTGTTCGATAACTGTTAAGTTATGCCTACGTATCCTCTCGTGCAATGAGGAAGTCAGAACACCGTAGTTCGACCCAAAGAGACTGAAAGATGGATTGACTTGTGAACTGCTTACTTGTCTATGCTCAAGTGTATGACCTGTCTGGCTCAGGTGCAAACTGTCTTGCATTAGACGGAAGAAGCAAGTTCTCGTTTGTGAGTGAGTGAGGTGAGAAAAGAATCCCGGAGGAGACGATTATTGTTTGTTTTTGAGTTTTCAGTCTTTTATTGCTTTTGTGAATTTGTCATAAATTAATGAGCTTAAGCCTAAACCAATGGGTTAGTAAACTCATCACATCTTCCCTCTGATTAGGGGTAATGAGAATACCTTAAGTGTGAAGTCAGCTTCTCACACTTAATCACCTTTGATGTAGGATTAAGATCATTAACCTGCTTGTGATTATTTAGGTGTTTTTGGTGTTTTTGTTTAGTGTTAGGTAATGAGGTTAAGCCATAATCAGGGATTAAACAGACTCATTACACCATCCTAATAGAAGGATAATAGATGAGAATGTTTAAGCTGAGGAAAGCTCCTCAACTTAATCCATGATTAGGGATTAAACTCATGACAAAACAAGCCTTTGGTTAAGTGGATTTTATTTAATGATATGATGATGAAGTGAATTTTATGATTTGTAAGACAACTTGAGGGGGACTTGTCCATTAACTCTAGGGTTAGTCCTTCTTAATCATTTAAGGAAGAATTAGAACCCTAATGCAAGGCCCAAGTTACAAGTGTGATGTCTTGATGATTATTAAGTGAATTGATTAAGAGATTTAAACACATTAAGGGTTTAACACTTAGGATTAAAGTTATACACTCCATCCTAATAGAAGGATGCAGGCATAAGCTTAATCACAAAGTCTTAAAGCCTTTAGGGTTTAGTCCCTGATTATGAGGTGAGAAAAGAAGACTCAATGAGACACAAAGGTAAAACTAAGTGGGGAGACTAATCAAAACCCTAATCATTGTCATGCATGGTTGTTCCTAAGGTTTGTGAGGTTTACAAGAGCAATCTTCAGTGGAACCACCAGGAAGCAGATGAAAGGATCAGGAGAAGCAAAGTAACTTGCTTCATTCAAGAAGTCAAGTCACTTGAGGAAAGAGAGTAAGAAGAAGAAGAATGAACAAGCTCAATCTCAAACACATACAAAAATGCAGCAAGGATGCATAAAAGAGATGAAGAGAAGTTATGAGAAGTGAAGGCAAATTCACCTCTCAAGATAACTTACCACCTGAAAAGTTAGTGAAAGAGATGCAATGCAATGCAAAAATGAAATGCAATGACATGATGAGGAACAAAACCAGAAGCACATACATGATTTTAATGATGCTATGAGATGCTTCAAACATGTGACAAGGCAAGGGGATGATCATACAAGCTCATGGATGCAAATGAAGCAAGTTAAGAAACATGAACTTACATGAAAAATTATGAAATGCAAATGGCATACAATCATGGCAAATGCAAGATGCAATGATCAAACAGGTTTTCAATATGTCTTAAGATGTCACATGAATCAAATGGATGCACAAAATGTCATGGCAAGTCAAGGTATGAATGCAAATGCAAGATGGGTGCATATGGGAGCCCAAATTAGGGTTTATGATCAATGCATCAAACAAAAACCAAAATCAGAAGCAAACATCAAGATAAAAAATTGAAAATGTACTCAAAGGATCCCTAATCCTATACTAACTCACTGCCCAAAGGAGAGGTTCCAACTCTTAACCTAATTCAAGTTATGATTTTCCTAAGTTTTTTAAGGTTTTAGGGTTCCTTAACAAGAAAAATGCCAAACAAATGGAAAATGAAAGATCAAATCATGGCCATTTAATCTCACAAACTACAGGCTAAACACAATGCAATGCAAAAAGAATCAAGGTCCAACTCTTTAGGGTTAGGCAGAAATGATTTTTGGAAGTTTGGATCAAAATAATGCATCAAAATGATTTTAATTCCATGAAAAATTCTCAAAATGCATCAAGATCAAAAAAGAAATTTGGTTTGAAGGTTGGACAATGTTTCTAAATGTTTTTAAAGGTTTCATGAATTTTTTGGTGATTTTTAAATACCTAAAAGTATTTTTAATTAATTGATTCTCATTAATTAATTAAAAAGAAACTTTTAAATTTTTAAAAATACTTTTTTAACGCTAAAAATAAAAATAAAAATATTTTTGTGTTCTGAAATTAAATAATACCTTGCACAAAAAATTTCAGAATTTTTAAAGTGTTTTTGCTATTTTTAATAAATTGTAGAAAACAAATGAATTAATATGAAAATAAATTGAATTTTAAACTGAAAAAGGAAAAGTCAACAGATCTGATGGCCCTCATTCAAACTCACACGCGCGCGCTTTGACTTGGCTCCACATCCAAAGGCCAGAATTCAAACTTGCTAATTACACTGATTAAGCCCTAATTCGTGCCCTAATGACTTTCAGGCGACCGGAACACTGTTCCGGTCGTCTTCTCCGATCAACCAAAATCACCAACTCACTCTACACGCAATGAAAATGAAAACTAACTATCCAGAAATCATCCCCACCCTAAAACGAATCAAAACCCTCACTCAAACATCATTTATCATTCATAATCAGAGAGAATCGAATCAAAACAGTTTCTAGGGCAAAAATTCAGAAACAGATTAAACTCTCATCTCTCCACCATTTTCAAAACCAAAGACATATTCATGATCAGGAAGGCATGTAGAAGCTATTAAGAACTTAAAAATTCATTTCTGGAAAAAAAGTTCTTGAGCTACCTGAGTTTTGAAGCTTTCAGTTTTGCAACTTTTTGGCCTCTTCTCTTGATGCAATCCACTCCCCTTGGTCCCTTGATGATGTCTGAATGCTTAGAAGGAGTTTATGTGGGCTGGTTTGAAAGTTTACAGAAGTTCTGCTCAGTGGAGTGAAGGAATCGTGTTTTTGATTCAATGGCTTTCAGGCTGTTTTGAGGGTTGCTTTGTGTTCAGTGAAGCATGGTGAGAAGGTTTGTGAAGTTTGTTTGAGTGTTTATGGCCTGTGGAGTGAGTTTCGAATGCTCTTGCAAGTGTGAGTGAAAATGTGAATGTGATGTGCTTGCTGGTTTCAGGCCCTTGTGTTATGTTGTTTGGCTTGCATTTG
Organism: Lathyrus aphaca; assembly: GCA_963966055.1. Taxonomy (NCBI): domain Eukaryota; kingdom Viridiplantae; phylum Streptophyta; class Magnoliopsida; order Fabales; family Fabaceae; genus Lathyrus; species Lathyrus aphaca. Next base: position 529,406,526 of record OZ014522.1, on the reverse strand, counting down.
ATTAGTATAAACAATTGGGATTGGTCAGAAGATGTGACATGTCCTTTTGTGATAGGTATGGTGCTTTTTGCAAATTGTCAACTTTATGTAAGAGAAAGCATGGGTCATGTTCTAGCTTGGTACAAGGGGTGTGGGCTGCGCAGCAAGGTGAGGGGAAAGGCTAGGGCTGGTCAGCAGGCTAGGCAACAAGTGGATGAGGAGTTATCATGGTTTTTGCAAGTTGGTTCCCTTTAGTTCTCATGGAAAGATCTTGCTCCAAAGGCCACACAAACATGTGATTCCTTTGGTTCAATCTGAACTTTAGGACTTGTGTGATGCTTGTGTAATGGTTTGATACCAATTAGAAGTCACAAATGCCTTTGGTACAAGATTTTGCAAATTTCTCATTTGGTGCATAACTTGAAATTTAGTGATTTTAGCCAACTTTGATGCACCATAACTTTTGATCCAAAATGAATTAGGTCATGTTCTTGTACTTTTTGAAAAGGGAAAGATCTAATCTACAACTTTCATGACTAAAGTTTTTCCATTTGAAGCATTTTTGGATCAAACAGTGAGGGTTGAAAAAGTTGCATAAAATGACATTTCATTAAAAGTCAACCATGCCCAAAAAAGTCAACTTTGCAAAAACTTCAAATTCTTGAATTTTGTGAACTTAAAACTTCTTCTATGATCAAATAAAGATCAAATACACTCAAAATGATGAAGATCACCCCTTGGCTGGGTCATTGGGGGCCTCAGATGCCCTGATTTTGCACTGACTTGTCTGAAAAGTCAACTCTTGATCAGATGACTTCCCCATGGAATTTCTTCATGAAAATTGATATGCATACTCCCTATACCATATAGAGACAAATAGAAACAAGAATGACCAAAAAATTTGAAGTTATGGCCTCTGAAACCAAAACCCTAATTTTAGGTCAACTGTGTAGTCAAGCCTAGCTCTGCTTCCATACCAATCCCAGTTCTTGTGATTCTTTGGCATTCTTGACTTTGAGAGGATATAATATGATACTTGAACACATATGGATCCCTTTGGAGTGACTGATGACCTTTGGAGTGGCTCAAGAAGCTCTTGGATTGCTCAGATCACAAACCCCAGATGCAGATGACTTTGAACCAATGCAATGAATCAAAAAGGTGGCATGAGGTGTTATGATTGTGTTTGTGCATATGAAATGATCACAAGCCATGGTGTGAATGGGTGAGGGAAAATTTGGGGTGTTTACAGCTGCCCCTATTCAAACATGAGTTAGCTGTGCAGGATGTAAGCGACGGCTTAACAGGCAAACAAGATAACTTGTGGTTGAATACCAAAGACAATCCAAAATTTGCACGAAGAAGAAAAGGGATATAGATTGTAAAAGAAAATAAAGTATATGGTAACGTGTGGGCGACGGAGGATGACCGTCGAGCAGAGGACGACTGCTGGGTAAAGAGCAATGACGGGGACGGCCGACATGCTGAAAGTGCGGAAAATAAAAGCAATGACGGGGACGGCCGACATGCTGGGAATAAAAGGTATTACGATGGGGACGGCCATCAAGATAAAGTTGTAAGATTCTCTGGGAATTAATGAAACATGACGGGGACGGCCATCAAGTTCATAAAGTAAAGTAACCAACGATGGGGATGGCCATCGGGCTAAAAAGAAAAGGAAAAGGGACCACGCCGGGGACGGCCATCGGGTTAAAGAATAAATGGAATAAACAGATGATGAGGTACGGTCATCAAAGGTGAAGGACGATCACCTAGCAGGGGACGGCTGCTCTGTTGGGGTTAAGATGAGGGACGGTCATCTAAGGTGGAGGACGACCACCTGGCAGGGTACGGCTGCCGAAAATATCACAGCATAGGACGAACACCGGATGAAAGGTCAATGATGCGTGTTTTTCGCAAGTGTACGAATCACGTCAAAGTAATATAAAAGATTATCGAATCCACAGAGACCAAGTGTCAATCTATCAAACCTGTTGTTATGGTGTGTATCTAAGGCAACTATTTTTAAGGGTTTTAATAAGGGTGCAATGGTAAATAAAATTATAATTTTAAATAATAAATAAAGACAGGCTCGAATGTAATTCACGTAATCAATGATAATCCAGTACTTGTTAGTGGAACTACTTATGGGCAGTGTTTTCTTCTTTGAAAAGAACTAATTTAACAGGAACTGTCGCTTTCGCGTATTCAGAACCGAGTTGTACTCTCTAATCAACCCCTCCTATTGTCACAGATAAAAAGGTGCGTACTGCGTTAGAGTAGTAAACCTATTTTTAAGAAATATAGTATCTTAACTAAGTTGAAAAGTATTTTAACCTGGACTTCTTAGCAAAAAGAGGTTCTTGCGAACCAGAGTTTAAACTTCCTAACGCGTCCGAAAATCGTTTTAAAATCTCTTTTCTTTTTAATCTAAAATCTCCTAATGAACTATACAAAGCGCTTTTGGCTGTTTTTGAAATAGTTAAAAACAATTATTTGAATTGAAAGATAAAATAGCCCTTAGGTGTTTCCACGAACAATTATACTGATTACTGGTTTAATTACGATCCTTACATTCTAACCTTTATGGAATTAGTTAGACATGATAAAGTAAATATTCTTTTTTATAGTTTTTCATAAAAGTAATTTAAAGCGAGTGCAGGAAATAAACAACGTAAATGTGCGAGTGCAGGAAATAAACAACGTAAATGTGCGAGTGCAGGAAATAAACAAAGTAAATGTGCGAGTGCAGGAAATAAACAACGTAAATGTGCGAGTGCGGGAAATAAACAAAATAAAAGCGAGGCAGAAATAAATAAAAGTAAAGTACGAACTTGAATTAAAATGGCGGCAGGATTAACTTCCTCCAGAGTGCTCCAAAACTCGAACCACAGACAGATTACAGACTCGATCACTCGATTGCAGAGGCACCCCGATGTGGAATGGCAACTGCTTTATAACTGATATATGCCTAGAGAATTCTAATTCTGGATGAAGAAAAACGAAAATCTAAGGTCCTATTTATAGTAAAAACTGAAAGCATGAAATGACCGGGACGCCCCTCCACTAAAAAGTGGAGGTTATGGAATTTGGCCTTGTGGCGCCCGCCACAGGCCTATGGCGCCCGCCATGGTCCCTACAGGGGATGATGGAGTGGGGAACGTGGGTCTTGGAGGTTGAGGAGTGGTCTTGAGACGTGGCCACGTCATGGCTAACCCCATGGCGCCCGCCACGGTGGGTGCCGTAAGTGCAAAATGCTGAATTTCTAGGTTTTCGTCCGTTTTCACTCCTTTTTCGCTCCTTTTCCCGATTCAAGCTCCGATTATTATAAAAACCTGAAAACATAAGAAAACAAAGCAATAACAAAGCAAAACAACAATAAAAGCTAAGAATGCATGCGAAATCGGAGTCAGAAATACGGTGAATTTTAGTGTGATCAAATTCTCCCACACTTAAACCTTTGCTTGTCCTCAAGCAAACATTAAAGCTTAAAAAAAAATATGGTGTCAACACTTGTCTTTGGGCTAAAGGGATTCTAAGTTCAAGTCAGGATGCAGTGACAGATACTAACTAAGTGAACCAAGGGTACCATAGTAACACAAACACAAACTTCAATCCTATATTAACCACTCCATATCATCCCACAATACCTAGGCCTATCTTCTCATCTTTTTGTGTCCTTTTCATTCAGGCGCAATCACATTAAGCCCGTTATCCGTACATGCTTCATAGTAGAGTGACCGGTTAGTGATTCTGATCCATAACATAAGGTTTCTGGCACATAAGCATGTGTAAACCTGTTTTTATTTCGCCTAAATGTAGCTGCGGGGGATCGGATCGTAATCCGCCCTACCAAGTTCAGTGCCAGATACCTCTGAACCAACTAACAATAGGTGACTTGCAATTTTTCTCTTTTTGTGGCAAAAATTTTTTTCTTCTCTTTTTTCGGTTTAAATGACTTTGTGAGGGTCACCTATACCAGAGTTTGCCTTTTTTTTTTCTTTTTTTCTTTTTTTTTTTTATTAGAACTGGATCATTCACTTATATTCATCGACCCCCTACGTAGAGCATGCTTAAGCCGGAGCTGACTGCTAAGATAAACTACTTAGGACAAATTTTAAAATGATAGTAAAGGCCATGGTGGTGGGGTTTAGGAGTGATTCCTATATTCAAGAGGTCTATGGTGCTAAAATGGTTCTGATGTTTCAAAAAGTTGACCTAAGTCACCACATCCTAATTTAAACCTGTCTCAAAGCCCAAAAAACATGTGAAACAACATTATTTTCTTTTAAAAATTTTTCTGGTAAGGCTAAGGAAATGGGAAAAAATGAAGATGTACTAAAAAGACACTATACTGGTGACTCGTCAGACTCATGCATTATCTAGGAAAATTAAATTACTGAAAGGGAAATAACTGAAAGGAAATAATTAACTAAAAAGGAAATAACGGAAAGCAATAAAATCCCCTCCCACACTTAAATCGAACATTGTCCCCAATGTTTCGAAATAAGATAAGGGGGGTAACCTGGAAAAGACTACTGAGGAGGGGCACTGGTGCCTTCGCCGTCCTGATGTGATGGTCTGGAACGACGGGATCTACTACGATGCTGGTCCCTCCGGTCGAGTCGTGCTGATAAAGCAGCCTGAGCACTCCGGACCTCTCGAAGGTTACCCAAGATGGAACCCTGAGTAGCCTCTACAAGCTGGTAGTGTCGGCTGTTGAACTCTCTCTGACGGTTCTGCTCTAATGAGATATCGTTCAAGGTACGGCAGACGTTGCTATAAGCACGATCCGAAACCAATCGCGATTGTTGCATGAAGCTCATGTTGTCCGTCAGCTGTTGTGAAATAGTAGAGAGAAGGCCATCACGCCTTTCTTCTCTAGCTGTCATATCACGCCACATCTCCTCGGTGACAAAGAATCCAGGAGCAGTACCTGTAACAGGGTTAGAGGAAGATGGTGCAGTGTGTGACTGTGAAGGACGATGGGGGGACATGTGAGGGATGGGAGACTGCTCTCTCCGATCATACTCGTCATCAGTGTCATGTGCCTCCCCATCGGGAATATTAGGAGGAAGTGGACCCAAAATATGTGGAGCATTAAGATCATAGGTCCAGTTCCTTTCATCACGTACATCAGTACGTCTACTGCATGGTAAAGCAACAGATGGGATAGCTACCCCATGAACCATCAACTCATAACCACCTTCTCTCCTCGTTCGGCACAATTTCATGTCCTTCAGAAATTTTAAATTAATTGTGCGAGGAGGTAGTGGTTCAAGTGTAGCTATCTCATCATTCAGGCCAAGGGCCCGAGCAATAGACGTAACAAGCCCTCCAAAAACAATCGGTCCTGTTTTGTTAGTAAATAAAGTCATATGAGCAAGCATAAACGGGACCGGATTGATGTGGGTTCTAGTGAGGCATCCTTGCAAAAATAGGAGTTCACGAGCATTTACCTTGTTTGGACTTTCCCGGCCAAAAATAGTACATGCCAAAAGAAGTCTAAAAACTCTTATGGCCGGGTTGTGAATGGTCGACGCAAGTATCCCTTCAAAAGAATTAATTGAAGTACTTGAAAGCCTTTGCCAAAAGGTAAATACCTCGGCCGACCACTCAGCATCCAAAGGTGCCTCACAAATTGCACCTTCCCTATGAGGGATTCCTAACAAACCTGCTAGATCGTCGGTACTGAATTCATACTCAATTCCGAACAGTCTAAAAATAACAGTACCAACAGTGCTAGCAGTGTTAGGACTGACAGTGTATATCAAAGAACTCAAAAACTCAGTTGTCAGTCGCTCATAGGTAGGTTCCTGATTGATGAAGATATTATGCAAGCCTAGAAATTCTAATAAATTAAAAACACTATGATAAATACCCAAAGCATACAGACAGTTATCGTCGACGTACCTAGTCGAGAGAATTTCTCGACTTTGAAGCCTCTGAATAATTTTCCGTTGCCTTTCGCCCGGTCTTCCATCACGAAGAAGAAATCCGTTGAACTCCATTGTTGAATGCTCCTTAGGTAGTGAAAATGGTAGAAAAAGTGGTTTATGAGGGAATGATAAAGTTTTGATTTTTTTGGTTTTTGATGGATGAAAATGGAAATGGATGTTGGATATGGTTTATGGATGGAGGGTATTTTGGAAATGGGGGAGCTTTAATGGGGTTCAAGGAGGATTTGGAAGGTTGGAAAAATGGGTTTTTGGTGAAGAAAGGGATGAAAATGGTGGAAATGGGGATTGAATCCCGTATTTGTTGATGGTACGGTGTGGCGCCCGCCACAGGGCCTATGGCGCCCGCCACAAGGCCAATTCCTGGGCCTTGTGGTTTTGGATCCTCCTTTTGGGCCTTCCTTGCACCTTTGGTCTTCGGGGGGTCTGGATAGCGTTTTCTTCTTCTTTTCAAGGCTTGAGGCTTGCATATTTTTTTTTTGTGAAGACAAAAATGAAATTATTTTTGTCTTATATATTTTTTTTTTCTTTGCACGACAAAAAATAAAATAATTAAAGAAACAAAAGAAAAAGAAAAAGTTAACATTAGTGCATAATATGTATATATATATAAGAAATTCAAAGTGCATGAAAATATAAAAGCTGCAATAAAGTAAAATATGTCTGGAAATGTGATAAATAAAATACTAGGGTAATGCTGTCAGGGTAGAATGAGTCATGTGGTAGGCGTCTTTTCCTGGCTTGATCCACGAATCTCAGCTATCTCCCTCCGAAGCTCTTCAATCGCCTGATGTAGAGCATCGGTCTCTGAGGCATGAGTGAGATCAGAAACCTGCATCTGTAACTCTAGGTCTGCCACTTCCTGCTTGAGCAGGGCAGTCTCCTTGCGGAGCTCATAAATCTGTGTTTGTAGGTCAGGTGGCTGCAGAGACAAATTGTTAGACATAACAGTGATCTGGGGAGTAAGAGGTGTAGGAGTGTACTCAGCGGCGGGAGGCGATTTCGGCTCTTCGACAGTCTCTCCATAACCCTCTAGAGCATAACTCCAATTTTCAGGATCATGGACACTGGTCATCAGCTGATCTGGTAATGTAAAATAGTGTATCGCTTCGCCGTCGATCAGCAATCTAAACATGTTGGGCTCAAAAGAAGCCCTCCTCATCAGTCCTCTATCAAGACAAAAATCAATATCCAGGGTGGTGTAGCAGCAGAAGGTCCTGAGGTGCAATAACTTGTGAGACAGACCCAATGCAGTAGCAATCTGTGTAACAATCCCACCGACATGGATGATGCCTACGGATGATCTGGCAACACTAGCCAAGCCCTTTAACAGAAAGTTGCCACAAGCAACAGGGCGAGACTGAGTCGCACAAAACAGTAGGAAAATCTCCTCTTCACTTAGCAGTGTCTCTGTATCTGGAAAACCTAGGAAAGAATGTGCTAGAATCATCTGGAAGTACCTCAATGCAGGGTTGTGGATTACCTGAGAAAACTGGGTAGAAGGATCTTGGCTCCCTCCGCCGGATATTTTAGTCCAAAACTTTTCCACTTCTCTGCTCATAAAATACCCCATCGGTGTCTCTGGAATAGCATCAGGAGTAGTCTGGAAACCTAGCAAATCACCAAACTCTCTGTGAGAGAATGAGTAGTCAATCCCGAACAACCTGAAAACAGCGAGTCCATCGGGTCCAGCCCAAGGGTCATAATGAAACGAGCTGAGGAACTCAAGAGTCAAGTTCCTATAAGTGTTGTTCCTGTAGTCAAACTGTTCCCACTGGAGTTGCTGGCATAAAAATCTGACGCTTGGCTCTATCCCCAAGGCATCCATGCAGTCATGGTCAGGGTACCTGGTAGGAGCCATAGGGCGTCTCATGTGGACATAGTAACGCTCTCTCTGTGCATCATCTCTAAAGGCCACGTGCATGTCATCAGGGTTCTGCATTCTGTACAAGGTTAGCAAACAAGTCCTGAAAGCACATAAAACATTCAATCGTTAGTCCTGACATAATAATAATAATATAAACAAAATAAAGTAAAAGTAAAAAATAAAAAGTACAAAAATAAGAAAAACCATGGGTTGCCTCCCATGCAGCGCTTGTTTAACGTCATTAGCTCGACGACCGATTTTTAAACATCATTGGAAGGATATGGTGGATCACTCAGAGTATGGCAGGTGTATGTTGTTGGAATGTCACCTCCTTCGTAGGGCTTCAACCTCTGTCCATTGACGATGAATGGTTTACATGTCGGGTTCTTGATTTCAATAGCACCGGATCTCAGGATCTTAGATACTTCGAAAGGGCCAGTCCATCTCGAACGGAGTTTACCTGGAAATAGTCGTAACCTAGAATCGAACAGGAGAACAGGATCGCCTATTTTGAAGTCTCTTCTTATGATTCTTTTGTCATGCCAAGCTTTTGTTCTTTCTTTGTATATGATGGCATTTTCGTAGGCAGATTGTCTGAGCTCTTCTAATTTGTGGATGTCAAGGATACGTTTCTCACCAGCAGTCAAGTAATCCAAATTCAAAGTTTTGATGGCCCAATAGGCCTTATGCTCCAATTCAAAAGGTAAGTGACATGATTTTCCATAGACCAGTTGATAAGGGGTTGTTCCTATAGGAGTTTTGAAAGCGGTTCTATAGGCCCATAATGCTTCTTGAAGTTTCTGTGACCAATCCTTTCTAGATATAGAGACAGTCTTCTCGAGGATTTGTTTTATCTCCCTATTAGATACTTCCACTTGTCCATTGGTCTGTGGGTGGTATGGTGTTGCTACTCTATGCTTAACTCCATACTTGCTTAAAAGTTTATCAAATATTCTCGATATGAAGTGTGATCCTCCATCACTTATGACTAAACGGGGGGTTCCAAACCTGGGAAATATATAATTCTTGAATAATTTGATGACTACTCTGGTGTCGTTTGTGGGTGCGGCGATAGCTTCAATCCATTTAGACACGTAGTCAACAGCTACTAATATGTACTGATTTCCAAAAGATGGTGGGAACGGTCCCATAAAGTCTATACCCCATACGTCGAAGAGTTCTACTTCTTGGATATTTCTTAACGGCATTTCATTACGTCTTGAAATATTTCCTGTGCGTTGGCATCTATCACACTTGACAATGAAAGCATGGACATCACGCCACATAGTAGGCCAGAATAGGCCAGCTTGAAGAATCTTGGCGTAGGTCTTAGATGTGCTTGCATGTCCACCATAGGGTGCAGAGTGACAATGCTCAATTATATTATTTACCTCTTCTTCTGGAACACAACGGCGGAAAATGCCATCTTTACCTCTCTTGAAAAGAAACGGATCGTCCCAATAGAAGTTTCTCACATCACTATAGAACTTCTTCTTCCGGTGGTAGTTTAGATCAGGGGGCATGATGTCAGCGGCTAGGTAATTAACAAAATCTGCATACCAAGGTACATCACTTATGGCTAAGGATTTTTGAAAATACTCATGAGGGTCTGGGTTATCATCTTCAATGGTTTCTAGTTGGGCTATCAGTCTATCATAGGCAAAATCGTCATTTATGGGAACTGGATCAGGTTTCAGGTATTCTAGCCTAGATAGGTGATCAGCTACCACATTATCAGTGCCTTTCTTATCACGGATATCCAAATCAAACTCTTGCAGTAATAGAATCCATCGAAGTAACCTAGGCTTGGCATCCTTTTTGCTTAGTAAGTAACGAATGGCAGCATGGTCGGTGTAAACTATAATCTTGGCTCCTACTAGATAAGATCTAAATTTGTCTATTGCAAAAACTACAGCTAGGAGCTCTTTTTCGGTTGTTGCGTAGTTGAGCTGTGCAGCGTCTAGGGTTCTACTGGCATAATAAATCACATGTAACTTCTTATCTTTTCTTTGACCTAGAACGGCTCCAACAGCATAATCACTGGCGTCACACATTATCTCAAACGGTTCTGACCAATCAGGGGGTTTCATTATAGGTGCTGAAATCAGAGCTTGCTTCAGAAGATTAAATGCTTCAGTACATTTTTCATCGAAGATAAATTCAGCATCTTTCATCAAAAGACCAGTTAAGGGTTTTGTTATTTTGGAGAAATCCTTGATAAAACGTCGGTAAAATCCGGCATGTCCAAGAAAACTTCTTATCTCCCTGATAGTCTTCGGCGGTTTTAGATTCTCTATGACTTCTATTTTTGCTTTATCTACCTCTATACCTTTTTCGGAAACTATATGTCCTAAAACAATCCCTTCGGTGACCATGAAATGACATTTTTCCCAATTTAGCACAAGGTTTACCTCCACACATCTCTCCAGGATTTTCTCAAGGTTGACAAGACAATTTTTGAAATCTGATCCACAAACTGAGAAATCGTCCATAAATACTTCCATAATTCCATCTAAATAATCAGCAAAGATAGACATCATGCAGCGTTGGAAAGTTGCAGGAGCATTACAAAGTCCAAAAGGCATTCTTCTATAGGCAAAAGTTCCAACTGGGCATGTAAAGGTAGTTTTTTCTTGATCTTCGGGGTGAATAGGTATTTGGAAGAATCCGGAATATCCATCTAAGTAACAAAAGTAAGAGTGTCTGGCTAGGCGCTCCAACATTTGGTCTATGAATGGTAATGGGAAATGGTCCTTCCTAGTTGCTTTATTTAATTTTCTATAATCTATGCACATACGCCAACCTCCATCGGTTCTTTTTGCTACAGGTTCGCCCTTCTCGTTTTGCACGACTGTGATGCCTCCCTTCTTAGGTACTACATGCACAGGACTCACCCATTTACTGTCCGAGATCTGATATATTATACCTGCCTCTAGTAACTTAAGAACTTCAGTCTTAACTACAGTACTCATTATAGGATTTATTCTTCGTTGGTGTTCTCTGGAAGGTTTTGAATCTTCTTCAAGCAAAATCCGATGCATGCATACGGATGGGCTTATTCCTTTTAGATCAGAGATCTTATATCCTAAGGCTGAGGGGTACCTACGTAAAACTTCTAATAATTGATCGGTTTCTTTTTGGTTTAAGGTAGCACTGACTATAACTGGACGATTCATATCTTCATCGAGAAATTCATATCTCAGGTTTTTAGGCAGTTCCTTAAGTTTTACGGTCGGTTTCATAGGGCAAGGCATAGGATCTGGGGTAAGAGATAAACATTCGTGAAGGTTATCATCAATGTAGGGTGTTTTATAATTGTCATCTTCCAAAATAAGGGTTGATGGCAATTTTATAGATTCAGTTTCTTCTTCTTGTTCTAATTCCCTAATGCATTCTTCGATGATATCTAAGGCATAACAGGAATCTCCTATCACAGGTGCCATAAGAAATTTTGACAATATAAATTCTATCTTCTCTTCACCTACCTCAAAAGTTAGTTTTCCTTTTTTAACATCTATTACGGCTCCAGCAGTCGATAAGAACGGTCTACCTAGGAGTATCGGTATGTCGTCATCTTCTTTAATGTCCATGACAACAAAATCAGTAGGTATAAACAACTGACCTACCCTAACAGGGACGTCTTCAAGTATGCCTATAGGGTATTTAACGGATCTATCGGCTAATTGAAGTGACATCTTAGTAGGTTGTAATTCTCCTAAGTTTAATCTCTCACAAACTGCTAAAGGCATTAAGCTCACACTAGCTCCTAGGTCTAGAAAAGCTTTTTCGATGACATGATTCCCCAAAATACAAGGAATGGAAAAATTTCCGGGATCTTTATCTTTCTTTGCTAACCTATCTTCGGAAATAGAATTACATTCCACGGGTTTCGGATCTTCAAGTCTACGTTTATTTGTAAGTATGTCTTTGAGAAACTTAGCATAAGAAGGTATTTGGGTGATGGCTTCTGTAAAAGGGATTTCTACGTGAAGTTTTTCTATAACCTTAACGAATTTTTGATATTGATTATCGATTTGGGTTTTCTTTAATCTTTGAGGGTAAGGTATTGGTGGTTTGTATGGCGGTGGTGGTACATAGGTTTTATTTTTAGGTTCTTCTCCTTTTTCTTGACTTTCCGGGGTTTCAGGCTTCTCTGGTTCCTTCTCCTCATTCCTCTCAGAAGTTTCAGGCTCACTTAATCTAGGGTTTAAAGGCTCCTTATAAGCGGTTCCACTTCGTAGAGTAATGGCATTAGCTTGCCCTTTCGGGTTCTGTTGAGGTTGTCCAGGGAACTGTCCTCCGGGTGTAGTCTGTGGGGCTTGGTTTAGCGCTACCTGAGAGATCTGGGTTTCAAGCATCTTATTATGAGTAATGATTTGATCAACCTTGGTTCCTAACTGGGTAATTAGTTCGTTAACATGGACGCTTTGGTTCATGAACTCTTTGTTCTTCTGTTTTTGAGCAACGATGAAATCTTTTACAATTTCCTCAAAGCTCGGGTTTGGTGGCACAGGTTGCATAGGTTGATTTGTTCTAGGGGCTTGGTAACCTTGTTGTCTCGGAGGTGCGGTATTTTGAATAGGGTTATTATTTTTGTAGGAGAAGTTTGGGTGATTCCTCCATCCAGGGTTATATGTGTTTGAAAATGGGTTCCCTTGGGTATAGTTCACTTGCTCGGTGTTGGTTTCATTTAACAGATTGCATTCGGCGGATTGGTGTCCTTGCGTTCCACATATCTCACAATTCGGCGAAACTGCGGCTACAGTATTCGGAGTTGTACACATATGTTCGACTCTTAGGGCCAACGCGTCCATTTTAGCCTGCATCATGTCTATAGAGCTTAGCTCATGTATTCCTCCTTGGGCCTCCTTCTTTTCCACTGTCGCTCGTTCTACTCCCCATGATTGATGGTTTTGGGCCATATCCTCGATAAGGGCACTAGCTTCAGGGTAAGGTTTGTTCATCAGTGCGCCACCAGCGGCAGCGTCGATGGTCATTTTAGTGTTATAATGAAGTCCATTATAGAAGGTTTGGATGATTAGCCAATTCTCTAAGCCATGGTGTGGGCATGCTCTTAATAATTCTTTATATCTCTCCCAGGCTTCGAACAACGACTCTCCTTGGTGTTGGGTAAATCTAGTTATAAGGTTTCGAAGAAGAGCGGTCTTACTCGGGGGAAAATATCTAGCAAGAAAAACTTTCCTAAGGTCATCCCAAGTTGTTATTGAATTGGGTGGAAGGGAATCTAACCATGATAGAGCTTTATCTCTGAGGGAAAAGGGAAATAATCTTAAGCGTATTGCCTCAGGAGAAGCTCCATTGGTTTTAAAGGTGTCTGCTAACTGAAGAAAGTTTTTTAAATGTTGGTTCGGGTTATCAGTAGCGAGACCTGAGAATTGTCTCTGTTGCACTAATTGCAGCAGGGATGGTTTAAGTTCAAAATTATTGGCTGGGATAGCGGGGTTTACTATACTGGAACTAGGTTCCTCGTTTGATGGTTGGGCGAAGTCCTTAAGAGGTCTTCGGTTTTGTTCTTCGGCCATAGCTATCCTATTCCTATGGAAAAATAAACGTGCGCGAGCGTAACGTTCAGGTTCAGCTAGAGGGTCTACTAAACTTCCGGCACTGCGAGTCTTTCTCATTGACCGGTGGGTAACAACCTTAGTCTAAACGGTATAACTACAGGGTAATGAAATTTGACGATATTGGTCCCCGGCAACGGCGCCAAAAACTTGATGCGTGTTTTTCGCAAGTGTACGAATCACGTCAAAGTAATATAAAAGATTATCGAATCCACAGAGACCAAGTGTCAATCTATCAAACCTGTTGTTATGGTGTGTATCTAAGGCAACTATTTTTAAGGGTTTTAATAAGGGTGCAATGGTAAATAAAATTATAATTTTAAATAATAAATAAAGACAGGCTCGAATGTAATTCACGTAATCAATGATAATCCAGTACTTGTTAGTGGAACTACTTATGGGCAGTGTTTTCTTCTTTGAAAAGAACTAATTTAACAGGAACTGTCGCTTTCGCGTATTCAGAACCGAGTTGTACTCTCTAATCAACCCCTCCTATTGTCACGGATAAAAAGGTGCGTACTGCGTTAGAGTAGTAAACCTATTTTTAAGAAATATAGTATCTTAACTAAGTTGAAAAGTATTTTAACCTGGACTTCTTAGCAAAAAGAGGTTCTTGCGAACCAGAGTTTAAACTTCCTAACGCGTCCGAAAATCGTTTTAAAATCTCTTTTCTTTTTAATCTAAAATCTCCTAATGAACTATACAAAGCGCTTTTGGCTGTTTTTGAAATAGTTAAAAACAATTATTTGAATTGAAAGATAAAATAGCCCTTAGGTGTTTCCACGAACAATTATACTGATTACTGGTTTAATTACGATCCTTACATTCTAACCTTTATGGAATTAGTTAGACATGATAAAGTAAATATTCTTTTTATAGTTTTTCATAAAAGTAATTTAAAGCGAGTGCAGGAAATAAACAACGTAAATGTGCGAGTGCAGGAAATAAACAACGTAAATGTGCGAGTGCAGGAAATAAACAAAGTAAATGTGCGAGTGCAGGAAATAAACAACGTAAATGTGCGAGTGCGGGAAATAAACAAAATAAAAGCGAGGCAGAAATAAATAAAAGTAAAGTACGAACTTGAATTAAAATGGCGGCAGGATTAACTTCCTCCAGAGTGCTCCAAAACTCGAACCACAGACAGATTACAGACTCGATCACTCGATTGCAGAGGCACCCCGATGTGGAATGGCAACTGCTTTATAACTGATATATGCCTAGAGAATTCTAATTCTGGATGAAGAAAAACGAAAATCTAAGGTCCTATTTATAGTAAAAACTGAAAGCATGAAATGACCGGGACGCCCCTCCACTAAAAAGTGGAGGTTATGGAATTTGGCCTTGTGGCGCCCGCCACAGGCCTATGGCGCCCGCCATGGTCCCTACAGGGGATGATGGAGTGGGGAACGTGGGTCTTGGAGGTTGAGGAGTGGTCTTGAGACGTGGCCACGTCATGGCTAACCCCATGGCGCCCGCCACGGTGGGTGCCGTAAGTGCAAAATGCTGAATTTCTAGGTTTTCGTCCGTTTTCACTCCTTTTTCGCTCCTTTTCCCGATTCAAGCTCCGATTATTATAAAAACCTGAAAACATAAGAAAACAAAGCAATAACAAAGCAAAACAACAATAAAAGCTAAGAATGCATGCGAAATCGGAGTCAGAAATACGGTGAATTTTAGTGTGATCAGTCAACGATGGGGACGGCCATCGGATGAGCATGATGGAGGACGACCATCAAGAGGTGGAGGACGACCACCTAGCAGGGGACGGCTGCTCTCAAGGTTTGTCATGACATAGGACGAATGTCAGATAACCAAAATCAACAATGGGGACGGCCATTGGATAAAATGATGAAGGACGATCATCAAGAGGTGGAGGACGACCACCTAGCAGGGGACGGCTGCTAAATATCACGACATAGGACGAATGTCGGATAGAAAATCAACGATGGGGACGGCCATCGGATGAGCATGATGGAGGACGACCATCAAGAGGTGGAGGACGACCACCTAGCAGGGGACGGCTGCTCTCAAAGTTTATCATGACACAGGACGAGTGTCAGATAAAAAGGAAAGTTTGCTTTGTTAGCGATCTACTGGGGAATAGTAAACACGGACGAGTGTTTATATCCAAGAAACAAAAAGGTAAGTGTTTAGATGTTGTGTATAGATTAAAGATGCGGACGAGCATCCTTAAGACTACGATACGGACAAGTATCGGGTAGAAACAAACTGACACGTGCTCAGAGATGATGATACGGACGAGTATCAACTGGTTAACAGTGAACACGGACGAGTGCTGAATCTGAAGGGACTCTTCTGGGGAATAGTAGACACAGGCGAGTGTCTATATTCAAGAAGACATGAGTGTTTGACACAGTGTATGGATTAAAGATGCGGACGAGCATCCTTATGATACGGACGAGTATCATGTAGAAACAAACGCTTGACGCATGTTCTGAGATGATGATACGGACGAGTACCATCGGGTTAACAAAGAACACGGACGAGTGTTGAATCTGTGGGGATATAAAAGGTGTACACAAGATACGAACGAGTGTCTGTATAAGTGACAAGTATGAGTGGTGTATAGATGAGTATTTATCTGTTGGGGAGAGTGACACGGACGAGTGTCAAAAAGGAGAAAAGTATAGTATCAACAAGTATATGGGTTGCAAAAGTGTAGGCGACTGCGCTGGGGATATGACACGGACGGGTGTCAAGAAAATGTATATACAAGTGTCTGTGAATGCAAAGAGAATGTCTTTGGCTTTCTGCTGGGGACGCGACACGGACGGGTGTCAGGAAGTATCTATAATACGAATGGCCTGTTTGTGAAGGGTGTTCGGGCGACCTTACTGGGGAATGATGACACGGACGGGTGCCAACAAGGAGTGTGTATATTGGTGTTTGTGAAGGTGAGGCAACTGTTCTTGCTGGGGAATCCGCTGGGGAATTTTTGTGTATTGTTGATGGATTTGTTAATATTTACAAGTGTTTAATTCAACACATGGCTTATGATTATGCTATATGTTTGATTTTTGCCGTAATGCTCCGTATTAAACGGAATGCTACGCTTTGTGGGTGAATATGATGCGAATGCTATGATTATGCAAAGATACCAAACTGGGATTTGGATCCCGTTGCCGCGAAGATCTCTGGCTGATCTGGTTAGAGTGAACATCCCAGCTGGGGATGAGATCATTGGTAGATCTTAAAGAGATGTATCTTCTTGGGGATACAGGTCACTGATAGGCCCATCCTTGGTAATGAGGGGACCCAGCTGGGGTTTGTAGAAGCTTTCGTCACTCTGTTGTGATTCCTTCAAGCGTTGCTCTTCCGGATAGAGGCTGAAACTCTGTGGGGAGATGGTTCCCTGGCTTTTGTATTCTGCTGAGGAAGAATGCTTGGCACCTCGACTGGTAGAAGTAACAAGTGGCAACTCAGCTGGGGAGAGAACACTTCGGGTATTGAGAGTTGATCTGCCAGCTTGCTAGGATGAGGCCTTCATGCCCCAAGTTGCGCTTTGGATACCTGCAATCTTGCAAAGATAGAGAAACGTACAAGTAATCCCGAGGTATCCTTTACTGGATTCCGTCGTAAGAGTTTAGACACTCTGAGAGTAAGTATATTCCCTGCAAGCATCTATTTTTATTTTTGAAGATAAACATTTGTACTTATGCAATCAAATTCTTTAGAGACATCAGACATTTTTGCAAATAAAAATAAACTGTACGAGACGAGACATGACTGAAAATCTGATTTTATTAACTCAAATGCCCTGAATTGGCAAGATACAGTCAAAGAAACATATCTCCTAAAAGGAGGAGATTGTTACAAATTGAGAAATAGACTGCTGGCAATGTTGTCGACGCTTTAAGGAGCTTCCTCTTTTGCCTATGACTCGTATGACTTTTGACGTTCTTCTCGTCTTGCTTTCTGAAGGAGGTTGATTCTGATTGAAGCTTGATCCTTTCGAAACTTACCAAGTTGTAGGTAATACAGACGAACTCAGAATGCAGTTGTTCGCTTATTCCCTTATTTTGCATGGATCGCCCTTTCGGGTTTTCAATCCATCGGGATACCCATTTTTGCCTGAGTTGTCCAATGCGGCTTTTCAACTCAGCGGGTGTACATTTTTGTTTATTTTCCCTTATTTTTGCCCGAGTCTTTTATTCTGTTTTTGACTCGCCGGGATGCCCTATTTTTGCCTGAACTTACATTCTGTTTTTGTGTCCAGCGGGTCATTTTATGCAAGGTATTTTTTAACTGCATCTGAATTCACAGGGGACGGGAAATCTTCACCATCCATAGTGTTGAGCATCAGTGCTCCACCCGAGAAAACTTTCCTTACTACGAATGGTCCTTCATAATTCGGAGTCCACTTGCCCCTGTGGTCTGTATGCGGAGGGAGGATTCTTTTCAGCACAAGATCCCCTACATGGTACTCTCGATGCTTGACTTTCTGATCGAAGGCTCTCTTCATTCTTTTCTGATACAGCTGCCCATGACAGATTGCAGCCAATCTTTTCTCTTCAATCAGACTCAGTTGTTCGTATCGGGATCGGATCCACTCTGCTTCGTTCAGCTTAACATCCATCAGTACCCGTAGGGAGGGTAATTCAACTTCAACTGGTAGGACTGCTTCCATACCATACACAAGCTGATACGGTGTTGCCCCAGTGGATGTTCTGATTGACGTGCGGTACCCATGCAAGGCAAACGGTAGCATCTCATGCCAGTCTTTATAGGTGACTACCATCTTTTGCACAATCTTCTTGATATTCTTATTAGCTGCCTCAACAGCGCCATTCATCTTTGGCCTGTAAGGAGAAGAATTGTGGTGTTGGATCTTGAAGTCCCGGCACAACTCTGCCATCATTTTGTTGTTTAAGTTGGAACCGTTATCAGTAATGATTCGCTCGGGAACTCCGTATCGACAGATGATATCTCTCTTCAGAAATCTGGCTACCACTTGCCTTGTAACATTTGCATATGAAGCTGCTTCGACCCACTTGGTGAAATAGTCAATGGCAACCAGGATGAATCTGTGGCCATTTGAAGTAGTCGGTTCAATCTTGCCAATCATATCAATGCCCCACATGGCAAAGGGCCAGGGTGAAGACATCACAATCAAAGGATTGGGAGGCACATGCACCTTATCCGCATAAATTTGGCATTTATGACATTTTCTCGCGTAAGCACAATAGTCGGTATCCATTGTGATCCAGTAATAAACTGATCTTAGCAATTTCTTGGCCATTGCATGCCCTCCAGCATGGGTACCAAAGGATCCTTCATGCACCTCGTGCATCAACAAGTCCGCTTCTGTTCTATCAACGCATCTGAGGAGTACCATATCAAAGTTCCTCTTGTATAGGGAACCATCAGTATTCAGGAAGAAACTACCAGCAAGCCTTCTCAAAGTCTTCTTATCATTGGAAGATGCCCCAGGTGGGTATGTTTAATCCTCCAAGAAGCATTTAACGTCATGGAACCAAGGCTTATCATCTTTGACAACATCTGCTGCGAACACATATGCTGGTCTGTCAAGTCTGGATACTGAAATTTGAGGTACAAAGTTGGCAGCTTGAACTTTGATCATGGACGAAATGGTGGCAAGAGCATCTGCAAACTGATTCTCGTCCCGAGGGATATACTCAAGTTTGACCGTTGTAAAGAAAGTCAGTAACCTCCTTGTATAATCCCTGTAAGGTATCAGATGATCCTGGTGGGTGTACCATTTCCCGTTGGTTTGATTAACTACCAGA
This sequence comes from Lathyrus aphaca, assembly GCA_963966055.1. Classification (NCBI taxonomy): domain Eukaryota; kingdom Viridiplantae; phylum Streptophyta; class Magnoliopsida; order Fabales; family Fabaceae; genus Lathyrus; species Lathyrus aphaca. The sequence continues at coordinate 529,387,370 of OZ014522.1, read as the reverse complement.
GCTGAATCTCCGAATACAGTCAATGCTTTGATCCTGAGGTCAATGGCTTCCTCAAGACCCATAATGCAAGCTTCGTATTCAGCTTCGTTGTTAGTGCAGTTGAAAGTGAGTTTCGCCGAGAAAGGCATGTGAACTCCTTTGGGTGTAATGAGTATTGCACCAACACCACAACCGTTCATGTTAACAGCCCCATCAAACATCATAGTTCATTCTTCTTCCGGGTCAGGCCCTTCAGTGTGAATAGGCTCTTCATGATCTTTTGCTTTAATGAACATGATGTCTTCATCAGGGAAGTCAAACCTCATAGGCTGGTAGTCATCAATGGGTTGCTCAGCAAGATATTCAGATAATACACTGCCTTTGATGGCTTTTTGAGATGTGTATTGTATGTCATATTCTGTGAGGATCATTTGCCATCTTGCAACCCGTCCGGTAAGAGCTGGCTTCTCAAATATATACTTAACTGGGTCCATCTTCGAGATCAGTAAGGTAGTGTGGGTCAACATATACTGTCTCAGTCGGCGAGCAGCCCACGCTAAAGCACATCAAGTTTTCTCGAGCAGTGAATAACGTTGTTCACAGTCGGTAAACTTTTTGCTCAGGTAGTAAATTGCATACTCTTTTCGACCAGACTCGTCGTGCTGGCCCAGCACACACCCCATCGACTCTTCTAATACTGTCAAGTACATAATTAGAGGTCTTCCCTCAACTGGAGGCATAAGGATTGGAGGTTCTTGCAAGTATTCTTTGATCTTGTCAAAAGCTCTTTGGCAGTCTTCATTCCACCTGACCGTTTGTTCCTTTCTTAATAGCTTGAACAAGGGCTCACAGGTTGCTGTAAGGTGAGATATGAACCGTGAAATGTAGTTCAATCGGCCTAAGAACCCTCGAACTTCTTTTTCTGTCTTCGGTGCAGGCATCTCTTGAATAGCTTTGACTTTATCAGGGTCAACTTCAATCCCTTTCTCGCTTACAATAAATCCCAGCAGCTTACCGGATCGCACCCGAAATGTGCATTTGTTGGGGTTCAGCTTCAGTTGGTACTTCCTCAGACGCTTGAATAGCTTCAGCAGATTCACCAGGTGGTCTTCTTCAGTAAGGGACTTGGCGATCATGTCATCCACATAACACTCGATTTCCTTATGGATCATATCGTGGAATAATGTTACCATAACCCGTTGATATGTTGCGCCAGTGTTCTTCAGTCCGAATGGTATCACTTTATAACAGAAAGTGCCCCAGGGTGTGATGAAGGTTGTCTTCTCCATGTCTTCAGGTGACATCTTAATCTGATTGTATCCTGAAAATCCGTCCATGAAGGAGAATACCGAGAACTGAGCCGTGTTATCCACCAATACATCAATGTGAGGTAATGGGAAATCATCTTTCGGGCTGGCTCTGTTCAGATCCCGGTAGTCAACACACATCCTTAACTTGCCGTCTTTCTTAGGCACAGGCACAATATTAGCAACCCACGGTGGATAGCTAGTTACAGCCAGGAACCCGGCGTCCCACTGCTTTTGTACCTCTTCTTTGATCTTCATTGCCATGTCTGGACGAGTACGGCGTAGTTTCTGTTTAACCGGCGGGCATTCTTCCCTTAAAGGCAGCTTGTGCATAACAATGTCGGTGTCCAACCCTGGCATATCCTGGTAAGACCAAGCAAACACGTCCACATATTCTTGAAGCAGGTCAATCAGTTGTCTCTTCACTGAGTCTTGTAAGCAAGCCCCGATTTTAACTTCTTTCACATCTTCATCTGTACCAAGATTAATCGTTTCGACCTCCTCCTGATGAGGAGTGATAACCTTCTCCTCTTGCCTTAACAACCTGGCTAGCTCTTCAGGAAGCTCATATTCTTCTTCAACCCCTTCATCAGCTTGATTGATCGGATTTTCAAAGTCATACGAAGTCATAGCCGTGCTGTTGTCGGTGCCGTCTGGAAGGCATTCTCTGCAAGGGTTCAGTTTGTTCATTTTAGTGATTGATTTTAATCTTGCTTTAGAAAAGTGAAATAAAGTTGTCATTTTGAAAACATCGCCATTTATTTTTTGTACAAAAAGAAAAATGGAAAAACAGTGAGCGGAAAAGAAAAAGACTCATTTGCAAAAAAGATGTCTGATATTTCATTGATTAATCTTGTTGCACAAAAAGTACAGATGGCCCGATTACAAAATGAGTCTTGTCATCTTGGGCAAGATGCAAGACTTGATGCATGCTATAAAAATACAGGAAATAATAATTACTCTGCATGAGTAACCCTTATAATTTCCTGGGAAGACCAGTTTGAGATACTGCTCCCCGGGATCTTTGGACGTATCCAATTCTCCAGATTGCGTTCTTCTTCCAACTCGTCTTCCAAATTGTTGATAGCATCAGGGGTGAGCATCCCCCCACTGACAAAACCGGGCTTCTCGGCAGCCTCTGCTTGATTTTGTTGAGTTGGTCTGTAACCCAACCCAAATTTGTCCTTCTTTTCCTCCACAGATAAAACCTTGTCCCAGCCTTGGGCAGTTCCTTCTTCAACAACCTTCCGGGCTTGTTGATAAGATGCCATGGAGATTCCAGGTACAGCGGATGCTTCATTTACGTTCAAGGCCTCAAACCCTTGACTCATCGTTTCATGGATCTCCCCATCCATCTCAATATATTTGTAAGTAGCCAGATGGCTGACAAAAATATCCTCCTCTCCACAGATAGTAACGACTTGACCCTCCCACTCGAATTTTAACTTCTGGTGAAGGGTTGAGGTCACGGCGCCGGCGGCGTGAATCCATGGTCTACCCAACAAACAGCTGTAGGCAGGCTGAATGTCCATCACGTAGAAGGTCGTTTTGAAAGTTTGTGGGCCAATCGTTACAGGCAGCTCAATCTCTCCCAGAACCGATCTCTTAGAACCATCAAAGGCTCTTACTACCAGGTTGCTGGGACGCAATGCCAATCCTTCATACTCTAGCTTCACAAGGGCCTTTTTAGGTAAGACATTGAGGGATGATCCCGTGTCTACCAGCACATGGGAAAGGACTGCACCTTTACATTCCATGGTGATGTGCAAAGCCTTGTTATGATTACGGCCTTCCGTAGTCAAATCAGTGTTGGTGAACCCTAGTCCATTGCTAGCAGTAACATTTCCAACTACAGTTTCCAACTGATTGACGGTGATCTCTTCAGGCACGTAAGCTGCGTGCAAGACTTTGAGTAGTGCATTCCGATGGGCTTCGGAGCACATGAGCAATGATAGAATGGAGATCTTGGAAGGCGTCTGGTGAAGCTGGTCCACTATCTTGTAATCACTCTTCTTGATGATTCTCATGAATTCATCAACCTCTTGATCAAAGGGTGTCTTTAAAGCTTCCTTAACAGCCGGCTCCTCATGCACCAGGCTCTTCCCTTTTGCCTTGGCAGCAACTTCTGCTTCGGCAGTGGGTCTTTGAATTTGTGGAGCAAAGAGACGTCCGCTTCGAGTGAAGCCTCCGCCTCCTCCAACATTGTCTATTTGTGGTGCAGGGGTTGATGATCCAAGGGTGATTTTCTGTCCTTCGCAGTATAGATCAGCACCGTAATGCCAGGGGATGACATTACTGCTTTCATAAGGTATCGGCCCAGGCACTGTGATAGTGACTGGACTAAAGGCAGCTGCAGAAGGGGCTGTGATAGTCTGTGGATCATAGTATATTGTGACCGGTGCTCTGATGGGAGTAGCACTTTGCGAGTTGTAGGCAGAATCATTTTCAGGATCATAGTAAATTGTAACTGTTGAGACATCTTCATTGTTTGCTGCTGGTGTTGTAGGAGACATTGTTGGAAGGATGGGTGTTGTTGTTGTAGGAGATTCAAAATGAAGTGGTGTTGAAGTTGTAGAAGGAATATTTGATGATGTATGATTTGCTGACATGGTGGATGGAGATGTTGTTGATAGTGCTGATGAGTTGTTGGGAATAATTGTTGCTGAATTTGTAGAAGAATCTGAAACCGTTGTTAAGGAGATTGCTGGATTGGAAGGTACTGAGGTTGTAATTTGAAGCAGGCCACTCTGGATGAGACCATCTATGACATCCCTCAAGTTATCACAACCATTCACTGAAATGTTGCAATAAGCACACCCTAATTCACATCCCGGGAATATTTGACATTCCAGGAGCTGGGCCTTAATCTCCACCAAGGGTGTCCGAATCTGACCCACACTGGTTATCAAATAAGACGGCTTGTCTTCTTCAATAGCGTTGATTCTGGGACCTCCATGGTGTGGCATAGGGTTTTTGTTAACATTTGGTGGTGGTGCAAAGTTCAGAGCCTTGGAGTCTACTAAGTCTTGTACCTTCATGTGCAAAGCTCTGCACTTTTCTGTACTGTGACCAGGTGCGTTGGAATGGAATGCACATCTGGCGTTGATGTCGTAGTTTCTGGGTAGACTGTTAGGATCTGGAGGTGCCAATGTCCTTAGCTCAACTAGGTTGAGTTTCAGGAGTTGTGGCAATAATGTTGCATAGGGCATAGGGATCGGATCGATCACCCTATTGGCCTGAGAAGGTCTCTGCTGATATGGCCTTTGCTGACTGTTGTTGTTGTTGGCATTGTTGTAGCTTCTTGGAGGATACTGAGTTTGTTGCTGGTACTGAGGTTGTTGCTGATAATTTTGTTGCGGTGGTTGATAAGCTGGTTGCGGATGAGCTGGAGCGGGAATGGTGACTACTGCCACAGACCTATGAACATATTGGGGCCTGCCCCTGCTGGCATGGATAGCATTGGTCTCACCAGTTCTTCTCGGGCCTGCAAAAGGCTTCCTTGGGTTGCTGGATGAGCTTGCACCGTTGTCAGAAATTTTGCCCATTTTTAACAGGCTCTCAATCCTCTCCCCAGCTATAACAACATCTGCAAAGCTAGTTGAAGAGAAGGCAGCTAGCCTGTCAATGTACGTTCCTTGGAGGGTGTTCATAAACATATATGCCATCTCCCTCTCTAACATAGGTGGCTGAACAGCGGCAGCCAATTGCCTCCATCTCTGGGCATACTCTCGGAAGCTTTCTCTAGATGACTGTGACATTCCCATTAGGAGGGTCCTGTTGGGTGCCATATCTAAGTTGTACTGATACTGTCTGATAAAGGCCTCTGCCAGGTCCTTCCAACACCTGATAGTTGCTCTTGTCAGATGAGAGTACCATTCTCTTGAAGCTCCCGTCAAGCTATCCTCAAAATAAAACATCCAGAGCTTCTCGTCCATGGTATAGGCCTTCAGCCTCCCCAGAAATGATTGTAAATGGGTCTGGGGGCATGAAGTCCCGTTGTATTTTTCAAAACAAGGAGGCTTAAACTTGTGGGGAATCCTGACCCCGTCTACCAAGCCCATGTCCATAACATCAAAACCCAAAGAGTTTTGAGACTCTAAGGATCTTAATTTCTCAGATATCTCATCCAGCCTTCTATCATAAGCTTCCTCCCCAGCTCCCATCACTGTGAACTGATCTTCCTGGGGGTCTTCTTGCAGCACTCTGCCTGCAGTAGCAGTCCCTTGAACATTTGCAGGGATGTTGACCTCTGGATGGAGGTGGGGTCCAAAGACTGGGGGATTGACATGAGGTTGGACTCTCTCATTGTTGCTTGTCCCAGCAGTCCCTGGATGATGGTCTTCCTGATTCCTCCCTTCTACCAGTGCTCTCAACCTCTCCTGGATTTGAGCCATATTGTTCATCACCTCCATAAATTGTGTCATCTGAGTTCTCATTTCCAATCTTTCATTGGCCATTTGGTTCCTGACCTCTGTAAGGTCCTGTTGTACCTAATCCATCTGTATTCCCGGAAGGTTGTTTCGGGTTGGATATCTATGTGGACGGTTGAGTGGGAACCCTCGTCGTCGAGCAATAATTCCTGACATCACAACAGAGTTAGTCTTAACAGATAATCAAAACCTACAAAACAAAGTAAAAGGTTAGTATGCAATGCAGTTATGCTTATTTGTTTCCAAGGTATCCGGCTTGGCACTTGGTTTTGACCCTTCCAGAACCTTGAAGATGCTTGTGATGTTGCTTTGAAAGAAACTCGGATAGAGCAAACTGATACATATATTACAAAAGGTGAAAGATACATAGTTTGTTTACAAATCATACCCCATGGGGGTCAAAAATACAGCATAAGAAAAGAAAAGTACAATGAAATGAAAGCAACAACAAGCAAAAGGTTAAACCCCAAGACCAAACTCATCCTCCCGAACTTCCTTGAGAAGTGCTTCAGTCACAGGATCAGCTGGGCGCTCTGTGAGGCTCCTGATGAGAAGATTCCTGGTAGTCACAGCTGCAGTTAGTTTCTTGTGCTGACTCTGGTCCTTTGACCTCTTCACACCAGCTCTAATCTTCAACTATGTGATCTCCCTCTGGGCTGCTGCCAGGGCTTCCTGTTGCTCTTTTGCACTAGCTTCCAGCTGCTCAATCTTATCCTGAGTCCTTTTATCTTCTAGAGTACGAGCCTCGGTGATTCTGACCCACCTGGCTTGACTCTCCTTCAGATACAAATCAGTCCTGGCCTTCTGGAACTGAGCTTCCTTGCAGGCATTCTTCAGAATCTGTTCTCCAGCCCTAGACTTCTTAATGTAATCCTCAGACTTCTCAATTCTAGCCAAATGCTCTGTCTTCAACTTCTCCAACCTTTCAATATCCAACCTACCATCACTCCTCTCCCAGAGGGTCTTTTGTAGAGCCTGAGTCAACTTCTCATTTCTCTCTTTCAATTTCTCAAACTCCTCTAAACTGACAGTTGCTGGAGGTGGTGTTGTGGAAGGTCCAGGCATATCTTCAATAGTGAAGGGCATTCCTGTAATTTGAGCTCTGGTATGAGACCAATCATAGTACTGTGCTGATGCCACATTGTTGCACTTCCCCAGGATGGTTACCCCCTTAGTCTGCACATTGTCCCAGGCCCAAGCTGCTTGCCTGACCACAGCCAAGTTAGGCTTGATTTCACAATAAAGGGTCTCAGTCAGATCCTGTGCCCTAGGAGGATGGACTAATGCATAGCCCAGCTGTCTTTTGAATAGCAGAGGATTATAATTGATGCACCCTTTCACTCCAATCAAAGGCACATTGGGAAATTGCCCACAGCTTGTAATGATGTCTCTGCCCTTAGTGTTCTGAGTACACCATCTGATATCATCTGAGGTTAGAGCAACAAGCCTCCCAGCCCAGTTCTTCTGCTGATGAGGGTTTAAGAATGTATCAGTCTTTGGCAGATGCTTGAGCAGCCAAGTATGGAACAAGGGAGCACAGCATCTTACTAATCTTCCCCTTTGCTTTTCATTCCTTTGATGAACAGAGTAGTAAAGATCTCCCAGTAAGGTGGGCACTGGGTTTCCCAGGATGAAAATATGGATTGCACTCTTGCTGACAAACCTAGGCTCATCTGCAAATAAAATGACCCCATATATGCTAAGGGCCAACAGAGCACAGACTGCCTTCCACTCCCCTAGGGAGGCCTTCAGACTAGCTTGAGAGGTCAAGAAATCCAGATGAAAACCAGAGATTCCAGCTTTAGATGTCAAATTCTGCCCAATCAGAACTGGTTCCAAATGCAATGCTTTTTCTATCTCCTCATTACTTGGGAAAACCATCTCAGGGTTGAAGGGGATTCCACCCCTGATGGGTACACCAACCAATGATGAATATTCCTCCAACAATGGTCCCAGCTGAAAATTCTGAAATGTGAAGCACCTCAGAGGGGGATCATAGAACTGCAGGCAAGTATGAATCAGGCTCCTCTGTGAAGGGTCCAAATCCATCACCACATCAAGTATGCCTCCATAATGTTCTCTAAAAAGTGGTATGTGGTCTGGAGTAATCAGGGTCTGAATCCTCCTGATGCTAGCTAGCTCAGGCTCAAAGAAGTGGTAGGAGATGTTACTTTTTTTAGGTGCCATGTTGCTGAAGACTGGGTGCTGATGATGATGAATAAGGACAACACTGAAGATGGGCCACTGGTAGGCTGAGACTGAGGATGCAAGTGACTGAAGCAGGTGGCTGGTAGCTGAAGCAAGTGTTGATGAAGACAGGTCTAAGCTGATGATGGGGTCAAAACCAAGCCAAAATGATAGGATGGATACCCTGAAAAACAAATAAACACATGTTAAAATGATGCAATGAGGATGTATGCAAATGATATGCAAGGGTTTGTGACTGAGCTGGATCTGATCAAATGCTCTGATATAAGCCCAAGTGTGTTCAAGAAATCCAGATGGAGGTTCATAAGTCCAGTAACCAAGGTGGGGGACTCAAATAAAGAGTCACATGTCCAGGGTTTTTAGAATCACAAGAACTGTTCCAAAATGGAGTAGTCTTAATCAAACAGAGTAACAGGGTATTCTGAGGTCAAGTGTGCCTGCAAACCTGTAAACAGCCCATCCCCCTCACAGGTGGTGTTCTAAAACAAGGGTCCTCAGACTTGGATCAGTTATGAGAAGTGTAAACACTTCTAACCCGGAGGTACAATGTTTACAATAACCATAAAAGTTCCTCCTCTAATTCACCTCAGTTTCTGAAGGTCAATACTAAAGGTCATCCAGACTTAGCAGGCTTCCCAGATAGCCCTAGTACTGCAGGAAATCTGCAACACAGAGTTCTCAAGAAGAAACCCATATCTGAACCGTGTTTCATATTCCCGCACCAGACCGAGATGGAATGGGAAAGAATATGAACCACTCTAGCCTAGGTGTCACTCAGGTCCCAGGTATAGGACCTTAACTCTCAATAGAACACCCACCCACCAAAGCAACAAAACAGATCCAGCCAGCACAGTATGACAGTATGATAATATAAAGCTGTAAAGAAAGCAATAAACAACTGTACATAAAGCAATAAATAAAACCAATATACAAACACAAATAGCACATAACACCCCAGTAAACACAAATCAATCAAGCGCTAGGAGGAACCCACAAAAAGAACCAGAAGCCCTGGTTACAGTATAAGGGTCCCCAGCAGAGTCGCCAAGCTGTCGCTCCCAACAGATGAGACTGGCTCAAATATGGTACAGACGCGAACGGTCGGCGAAAGGATGATGTGAGAACACACAGGAGTGAACTCACAGGGAATGAAAAGAGTCGCCAGCTAGGCATTTTTATCCCGGAGGAAAGGCAATGCTGCATAGACCTAGAAAAAGATGGATAAGACGGTTGCGAACCAGAGAGACTGAGAAAGGGGGTTGGTTACAACCTGGGAAGGTATTAGCACCCAGATTGTCCGCCGTACTCGACGGGATCCACGCTTAAAAGGTTTGTGTTTTAAAGGGGTAGTGTCAGTGCAATTTGTGTATACAATAGCTGGAAAAGATGTACAAGTGTCAGTGTAAGACGTGTGAAATGTACAAGTGAAGTGTCGGTGTAAGGAAAGAGTATGCTCATGATCATGAGGCTTAAAGATTAATTGCTGGAAGGAGGGGGAATATACAGAGACTTTTGTTCGATAACTGTTAAGTTATGCCTACGTATCCTCTCGTGCAATGAGGAAGTCAGAACACCGTAGTTCGACCCAAAGAGACTGAAAGATGGATTGACTTGTGAACTGCTTACTTGTCTATGCTCAAGTGTATGACCTGTCTGGCTCAGGTGCAAACTGTCTTGCATTAGACGGAAGAAGCAAGTTCTCGTTTGTGAGTGAGTGAGGTGAGAAAAGAATCTCGGAGGAGACGATTATTGTTTGTTTTTGAGTTTTCAGTCTTTTATTGCTTTTGTGAATTTGTCATAAATTAATGAGCTTAAGCCTAAACCAATGGGTTAGTAAACTCATCACATCTTCCCTCTGATTAGGGGTAATGAGAATACCTTAAGTGTGAAGTCAGCTTCTCACACTTAATCACCTTTGATGTAGGATTAAGATCATTAACCTTCTTGTGATTATTTAGGTGTTTTTGGTGTTTTTGTTTAGTGTTAGGTAATGAGGTTAAGCCATAATCAGGGATTAAACAGACTCATTACACCATCCTAATAGAAGGATAATAGATGAGAATGTTTAAGCTGAGGAAAGCTCCTCAACTTAATCCATGATTAGGGATTAAACTCATGACAAAACAAGCCTTTGGTTAAGTGGATTTTATTTAATGATATGATGATGAAGTGAATTTTATGATTTGTAAGACAACTTAAGGGGGACTTGTCCATTAACTCTAGGGTTAGTCCTTCTTAACCATTTAAGGAAGAATTAGAACCCTAATGCAAGGCCCAAGTTACAAGTGTGATGTCTTGATGATTATTAAGTGAATTGATTAAGAGATTTAAACACATTAAGGGTTTAACACTTAGGATTAAAGTTATACACTCCATCCTAATAGAAGGATGCAGGCATAAGCTTAATCACAAAGTCTTAAAGCCTTTAGGGTTTAGTCCCTGATTATGAGGTGAGAAAAGAAGACTCAATGAGACACAAAGGTAAAACTAAGTGGGGAGACTAATCAAAACCCTAATCATTATCATGCATGGTTGTTCCTAAGGTTTGTGAGGTTTACAAGAGCAATCTTCAGTGGAACCACCAGGAAGCAGATGAAAGGATCAGGAGAAGCAAAGTAACTTGCTTCATTCAAGAAGTCAAGTCACTTGAGGAAAGAGAGTAAGAAGAAGAAGAATGAACAAGCTCAATCTCAAACACATACAAAAATGCAGCAAGGATGCATAAAAGAGATGAAGAGAAGTTATGAGAAGTGAAGGCAAATTCACCTCTCAAGATAACTTACCACCTGAAAAGTTAGTGAAAGAGATGCAATGCAATGCAAAAATGAAATGCAATGACATGATGAGGAACAAAACCAGAAGCACATACATGATGTTAATGATGCTATGAGATGCTTCAAACATGTGACAAGGCAAGGGGATGATCATACAAGCTCATGGATGCAAATGAAGCAAGTTAAGAAACATGAACTTACATGAAAAATTATGAAATGCAAATGGCATACAATCATGGCAAATGCAAGATGCAATGATCAAACAGGTTTTCAATATGTCTTAAGATGTCACATGAATCAAATGGATGCACAAAATGTCATGGCAAGTCAAGGTATGAATGCAAATGCAAGATGGGTGCATATGGGAGCCCTAATTAGGGTTTATGATCAATGCATCAAACAAAAACCAAAATCAGAAGCAAACATCAAGATAAAAAATTGAAAATGTACTCAAAGGATCCCTAATCCTATACTAACTCACTGCCCAAAGGAGAGGTTCCAACTCTTAACCTAATTCAAGTTATGATTTTCCTAAGTTTTTTAAGGTTTTAGGGTTCCTTAACAAGAAAAATGCCAAACAAATGGAAAATGAAAGATCAAATCATGGCCATTTAATCTCACAAACTACATGCTAAACACAATGCAATGCAAAAAGAATCAAGGTCCAACTCTTTAGGGTTAGGCAGAAATGATTTTTGGAAGTTTGGATCAAAATAATGCATCAAAATGATTTTAATTCCATGAAAAATTCTCAAAATGCATCAAGATCAAAAAATAAATTTGGTTTGAAGGTTGGACAATGTTTCTAAATGTTTTTAAAGGTTTCATGAATTTTTTGGTGATTTTTAAATACCTAAAAGTATTTTTAATTAATTAATTCTCATTAATTAATTAAAAAGAAACTTTTAAATTTTTAAAAATACTTTTTTAATGCTAAAAATAAAAATAAAAATATTTTTGTGTTCTGAAATTAAATAATACCTTGCACAAAAAATTTCAGAATTTTTAAAGTGTTTTTGCTATTTTTAATAAATTGTAGAAAACAAATGAATTAATATGAAAATAAATTGAATTTTAAACTGAAAAAGGAAAAGTCAACAGATCTGATGGCCCTCATTCAAACTCACACGCGCGCGCTTTGACTTGGCGCCACATCCAAAGGCCAGAATTCAAACTTGCTAATTACACTGATTAAGCCCTAATTCGTGCCCTAATGACTTTCAGGCGACCGGAACACTGTTCCGGTCGTCTTCTCCGATCAACCAAAATCACCAACTCACTCTACACGCAATAAAAATGAAAACTAACTATCCAGAAATCATCCCCACCCTAAAAAGAATCAAAACCCTCACTCAAACATCATTTATCATTCATAATCAGAGAGAATCGAATCAAAACAGTTTCTAGGGCAAAAATTCAGAAACAGATTAAACTCTCATCTCTCCACCATTTTCAAAACCAAAGACATATTCATGATCAGGAAGGCATGTAGAAGCTATTAAGAACTTAAAAATTCATTTCTGGAAAAAAAGTTCTTGAGCTACCTGAGTTTTGAAGCTTTCAGTTTTGCAACTTTTTGGCCTCTTCTCTTGATGCAATCCACTCCCCTTGGTCCCTTGATGATGTCTGAATGCTTAGAAGGAGTTTATGTGGGCTGGTTTGAAAGTTTACAGAAGTTCTGCTCAGTGGAGTGAAGGAATCGTGTTTTTGATTCAATGACTTTCAGGCTGTTTTGAGGGTTGCTTTGTGTTCAGTGAAGCATGGTGAGAAGGTTTGTGGAGTTTGTTTGAGTGTTTATGGCCTGTGGAGTGAGTTTCGAATGCTCTTGCAAGTGTGAGTGAAAATGTGAATGTGATGTGCTTGCTGGTTTCAGGCCCTTGTGTTATGTTGTTTGGCTTGCATTTGATTAGTATAAACAATTGGGATTGGTCAGAAGATGTGACATGTCCTTTTGTGATAGGTATGGTGCTTTTTGCAAATTGTCAACTTTATGTAAGAGAAAGCATGGGTCATGTTCTAGCTTGGTACAAGGGGTGTGGGCTGCGCAGCAAGGTGAGGGGAAAGGCTAGGGCTGGTCAGCAGGCTAGGCAACAAGTGGATGAGGAGTTATCATGGTTTTTGCAAGTTGGTTCCCTTTAGTTCTCATGGAAAGATCTTGCTCCAAAGGCCACACAAACATGTGATTCCTTTGGTTCAATCTGAACTTTAGGACTTGTGTGATGCTTGTGTAATGGTTTGATACCAATTAGAAGTCACAAATGCCTTTGGTACAAGATTTTGCAAATTTCTCATTTGGTGCATAACTTGAAATTTAGTGATTTTAGCCAACTTTGATGCACCATAACTTTTGATCCAAAATGAATTAGGTCATGTTCTTGTACTTTTTGAAAAGGGAAAGATCTAATCTACAACTTTCATGGCTAAAGTTTTTCCATTTGAAGCATTTTTGGATCAAAAAGTGAGGGTTGAAAAAGTTGCATAAAATGACATTTCATTAAAAGTCAACCATGCCCAAAAAAGTCAACTTTGCAAAAACTTCAAATTCTTGAATTTTGTGAACTTCAAACTTCTTCTATGATCAAATAAAGATCAAATACACTCAAAATGATGAAGATCACCCTTTGGCTGGGTCATTGGGGGCCTCAGATGCCCTGATTTTGCACTGACTTGTCTGAAAAGTCAACTCTTGATCAGATGACTTCCCCATGGAATTTCTTCATGAAAATTGATATGCATACTCCCTATACCATATAGAGACCAATAGAAACAAGAATGACCAAAAAATTTGAAGTTATGGCCTCTGAAACCAAAACCCTAATTTTAGGTCAACTGTGCAGTCAAGCCTAGCTCTGCTTCCATACCAATCCCAGTTCTTGTGATTCTTTGGCATTCTTGACTTTGAGAGGATATAATATGATACTTGAACACATATGGATCCCTTTGGAGTGACTGATGACCTTTGGAGTGGCTCAAGAAGCTCTTGGATTGCTCAGATCACAAACCCCAGATGCAGATGACTTTGAACCAATGCAATGAATCAAAAAGGTGGCATGAGGTGTTATGATTGTGTTTGTGCATATGAAATGATCACAAGCCATGGTGTGAATCGGTGAGGGCAAATTTGGGGTGTTTACATCTTGGTGTCTGACTTTTGCTTGTTGTTGCCTTCATTTCATTTGTACTTTTCTTTTCTTATGTTGTATTTTGACCCCCCAGGGGCATGTATTGTAAAAGACGAACTATGTATCATTCACTTTTTGTAATATATGTATTAGTTTGTTTTATCTGAGTTCTCCAAGCAACATCACAAGCATCTTCCTCAAGGGTCTGGAAAGGTCAAAACCAAGTGCCAAGCCGGATACCTTGGAGACAAATAAGCATATTGCATTGCATACTAACCTTTTGTTTTGTTTTGTAGGTTTGTTTTGTTTTTGGTACTAACTCTGTTGTGATCTCAGGAACTATTGCTCGACGTTGGGTGTTTCCACTCAACCGTCCACACAGATATCCAACCCGCAACAACCTTCCGGGTATACAGATGGACCAGGTACAACAGGACCTTACAGAGGTCAGGGCTCAAATGGCCAATGAGAGGTTAGAAATGAGGAATCAAATGACTCAGTTTATGGAGGTGATGAATAATATGGCTCAAAGCCAGGAGAGACTAAGAGCTTTGGTAGAGAGGCAGAATCAGGAAGACCCCCATCTAGGGACTGCTGGGACAAGCAACAATGAGAGGGTTCAGCCTCATGTCAACCCACCTGTATTTGGACCCCACCTTCATCCAGAGATCAACATCCCTGCTAATGCACAAGGGAATGCTACTACAGGCAGAGTACTCCAAGAAGACCCCCAGGAAGATCAGTTCACAGTAATGGGAGCTGGGGATGAGGCCTATGACAGAAGGCTAGATGAGATTGCTGAAAAATTAAGGTCTTTGGAGTCTCAAAACTCCTTGGGTTTTGATGTTATGGACATGGGCTTAGTGGACGGGGTCAAGATTCCCCACAAATTTAAACCTCCGTGCTTTGAAAAGTACAACGGAACCTCCTGTCCACGGACCCACTTGCAATCTTTTCTGGGGAGGCTAAAGGCATATACCATGGATGAAAAGCTGTGGATGTTTTATTTTGAGGATAGTTTAACAGGAGCTTCAAGGGAATGGTACTCCCATTTGACTAGAGCAACCATCAGGTGCTGGAAGGACCTGGCTGAGGCCTTTATCAGACAGTACCAGTACAACTTGGATATGGCTCCCAACAGGACCCTCCTGATGGGAATGTCACAATCATCCAGGGAAAGCTTCTGGGAATACGCCCAGAGGTGGAGACAGCTTGCTGCTGCTGTCCAGCCACCCATGTCAGAGAGGGAGATGGCTGATATGTTTATGAACACCCTCCAAGGGACATACATTGATAGGCTAGCTGCCTTTTCTTCAACCAGCTTTGCAGATTTCGTTATAGCTGGAGAAAGAATTGAGAGCCTATTAAAGATGGGCAAAATTTCTGACAACGGTGCCAGCTCATCCAGCAACACAAGAAAGCCTTTTGTAGGCCCAAGAAGAACTAGTGAGACCAATGCTATCCATACCACCAGAGGCAGACCCCAATATGTTCATAGGTCTGTGGCAGCAGTCACCATTCCCGCTCCAATTCATCCACAACCAGCTTATCAACCACAACAACCCCAGTACCAGCAACAAACTCAGTATCCTCCTCAGAGAAACTACAATAACACCAACAACAACAATCAGCAAAGACCATTTCAACAGAGGCCATCTCAGGCCAATAGGGTGATTGATCCAATCCCTATGCCATATGCCGCTTTATTGCCACAGCTCCTGAAGCTCAACTTGGTTGAGTTAAGGACATTGGCGCCTCCAGATCCTTCCAGTCTACCCAAAAATTACGACATCAACGCCAGATGTGCATTCCATTCCAACACACCTGGCCACAGTACAGAGAAGTGCAGAGCTTTGCACATGAAGGTACAAGACCTGGTAGATTCCAAAGCTCTAAACTTTGCACCACCACCAAATGTTAACAAGAACCCTATGCCGAACCACGGGGGACCCATAATCAATGCTATTGAGGAAGATAAGTTGTCTTACTTAATAACCAGTGTGGGTCAGATTCGGACACCCTTGGTGGAGATTAAAGCTCAACTCCTTGAATGTCAAATGTTCCCGGGATGTGAGCTAGGATGTGCTTATTGCAACATTTCAGTGAATGGGTGTGATAACTTGAGAGATGGCATAGATGGTCTCATCCAGAGTGGCCTGCTTCAAATCACAACATCAATACCTTCAAATCCAACAAATTCCTTGACAACAATTCCCGAGTCTTCTACAACTGCAACAACCATTGTTCCAAACAACTCTTCAAACTCATCAACAAATGCTTCATCTGTTACTTCAACGGACCAAACATCAGCAAACATCCCTTCTACAACTTTAGCACCCCTTCATTCAGAATCTCCTACAACAACAACACCCATCCATTCAACAGTGTCTCCTACAACATCAACAACAAATAATGAAAGTATCTCAACAGTTACAATTTATTATGATCCTGCAAATGATTCTGCCTACAACTCACAAAATGTCACTCCTACCAGAGCACCAGTCACAATATACTATGATCCACATACTATCATGGCCCCTTCTGCAGCTGCTATCAGTCCAGTCACTGTCACAGTGCCTGGGCCAATTCCTTATGAAAGCAGTAATGCCATCCCTTGGCATTACGGCTCTGATCTATACTGCGAAGGACAGAAAATCACTCTTGAATCATCAACTTCTTCACCACAAATAGACAATGTGGGAGGAGGCGGAGGCTTCACTCGAAGCGGACGTCTCTTTGCCCCGCAAATTCAAAAACCCACTGCTGAAGCAGAAGCTGCTGCCAAGGCAAAAGGGAAGAGCATGGTGCAAGAAGAACAAATTGTTAAAGAAGCTTTGAAAACCCCTTTTGATCAAGAGGTTGATGAATTCATGAGAATCATCAAGAAAAGTGATTACAAAATAGTGGACCAGCTTCACCAGACACCTTCCAAGATCTCCATTTTATCACTGCTAATGTGCTCCGAGGCTCATCGGAACGCACTACTAAAAGTCTTGCACGCAGCTTATGTGCCAGAGGAGATTACCGTCAATCAGTTAGAAGCTGTAGTTGGGAATGTCAATGCTAGTCATGGACTAGGTTTTATCAACACTGATTTGACTTCGGAAGGCCGCAGTCACAACAAGGCTTTGCACATTACCATGGAATGTAAGGGTGCAGTTCTTTCCCATGTGCTGGTAGACACAGGGTCATCCCTCAATGTCTTACCTAAAAAAGCCCTTGTGAAACTGGAATATGAAGGATTGGCATTACGTCCCAGCAACTTGGTAGTAAGAGCCTTTGACGGTTCTAAGAGATCAGTTCTGGGAGAAATTGAGTTGCCTGTAACGATTGGCCCACAAACTTTCAAAACGACCTTCTACGTGATGGACATTCAGCCGGCCTACAACTGTTTGTTGGGTAGACCATGGATTCATGCCGCTGGCGCAATTACGTCTACCCTTCACCAGAAGTTAAAATTCGAGTGGGAGGGCCAAGTCGTTACTATTTGTGGAGAGGAAGATATCTTTGTCAGCCACCTGGCTACATACAAATACATTGAGATGGATGGGGAGATCCACGAAACTATGAGTCAAGGGTTTGAGGCCTTGAACATAAATGAAACATCTGTTGTATCTGGAACCTCAATGACATCTTACCAACAAGCCTGGAGGGTTGTTGAAGAAGGGACTGCCCAAGGCTGGGGCAAGTTGCTGCCTGTAGAGAAGAAGGAGGATAGGTTTGGGTTGGGTTACAAACCAACTCAACAAGATCAAGCAGAGGCTGCTAAGAAGCCCAGTTTTGTCAGTGGGGGGATGCTCACCCCCGATGCAGTAAACAACTTGGAAGATGAGTCGGAGGATGAACGCAACCTGGAAAGCTGGATACGTCCAAGGATCCTGGGGAGCAGTATCTCAAACTGGTCTTCCCAGGAAATTATAAGGGTTACTCCTGCAAAGTAATTATTATTTCCTGTATATCTTTAGCATGCATCAAGTCTTTGCATCTTGCCCAAGATGACAAGACTCATTTTGTAATCGGGCCATCTGTAATTTTGTGCAACAAGATTAATCAATGAAATATCAGACATCTTTTGCAAATGAGTCTTTTTCTTTTCCGCTCACTGTTTTTCCATTTTTCTTTTTGTACAAAAAATAAATGGCAATGTTTTCAAAATGAAAACTTTATTTCACTTTTCTAAACAAGATTAAAATCAATCACTAAAATGAACAAACTGAACCCTTGCAGAGAGTGCCTTCCAGACCGCACCGACAACAGCACGGCTATGACTTCGTATGACTTTGACAATCCAATCAATCAAGCTGATGAAGGGGTTGAAGAAGAGTATGAGCTTCCTGAAGAGCTAGCCAGGTTGTTAAGACAAGAGGAGAGAGTCATTACTCCTCATCAGGAGGAGGTCGAAACGATTAATCTTGGTACGGATGAAGACGTGAAAGAGGTTAAGATCGGGGCCTGCTTACAAGACTCAGTGAAGAGACAACTGATTGACCTGCTTCAGGAATATGTGGATGTGTTTGCTTGGTCTTATCAGGACATGCCAGGGTTGGACACCAACATTGTTACGCACAAGCTGCCTTTAAAAGAAGATTGCCCGCCGGTTAAACAGAAACTGCGCCGTACTCGCCCAGACATGGCAATGAAAATCAAAGAAGAGGTACAAAAGCAGTGGGACGCCGGGTTCCTTGCTGTGACTAGCTATCCACCGTGGGTTGCTAATATAGTACCTGTGCCTAAGAAAGACGGCAAAGTGAGAATGTGTGTTGACTACCGGGATCTGAACAGAGCCAGCCCGAAAGATGACTTCCCTTTACCTCACATTGATGTATTGGTTGATAATACGGCTCAGTTCTCGGTGTTCTCCTTCATGGACGGATTTTCAGGATACAATCAGATCAAGATGTCACCTGAAGACATGGAGAAGACAACCTTCATCACACCCTGGGGCACGTTCTGTTACAAGGTGATGCCATTCGGACTGAAGAATGCTGGTGCAACCTATCAACGGGCTATGGTGACATTATTCCACGATATGATCCATAAAGAAATCGAATGTTATGTGGATGACATGATTGTCAAGTCCCTTACTGAAGAAGAACACCTGGTAAATCTACTGAAACTATTCAAACGTCTGAGGAAGTACCAACTGAAATTGAACCCCAACAAATGCACATTCGGGGTGCGATCTGGTAAGCTGCTGGGATTTATTGTAAGTGAGAAAGGGATTGAAGTTGACCCTGATAAAGTCAAAGCCATTCAAGAAATGCCTGCACCAAAGTCAGAAAAAGAAGTTCGAGGGTTCTTGGGACGATTGAACTACATTTCACGATTCATATCTCACCTTACAGCAACTTGCGAACCTCTGTTCAAGCTGTTAAGAAAAGAACAAACGGTCAGGTGGAATGAAGACTGCCAGAAGGCTTTTGACAAGATCAAGGAATACTTACAAGAGCCTCCAATCCTTATGCCTCCAGTTGAAGGAAGACCTCTAATCATGTATTTGACAGTATTAGAAGAGTCGATGGGGTGTGTGCTGGGCCAGCATGACGAGTCTGGTCGAAAAGAGTATGCAATATACTACCTAAGCAAAAAGTTTACCGACTGTGAACAACGTTATTCACTGCTCGAGAAAACTTGCTGTGCTTTAGCGTGGGCTGCTCGCCGACTGAGACAGTATATGTTGACCCACACTACCTTATTGATCTCCAAGATGGATCCGGTCAAATACATTTTTGAGAAGCCAACACTTACCGGACGGGTTGCAAGATGGAAAATGATCCTCACAGAATATGACATTCAGTACACATCTCAGAAAGCTATCAAGGGCAGTGTATTGTCTGAATATCTTGCTGAGCAACCTATTGATGATTACCAGCCTATGAGATTTGACTTCCCTGATGAAGACATCATGTTCATAAAGGCGAAAGATCATGAAGAGCCTATTCACACTGAAGGGCCTGACCCGGAAGAAGAATGGACTATGATGTTTGATGGGGCTGTTAATATGAATGGTCGTGGTGTTGGTGCAGTACTCATTACACCTAAAGGATTTCACATGCCTTTCTCGGCAAAACTCACCTTTAACTGCACTAACAACGAAGCTGAATACGAAGCTTGCATTATGGGTCTTGAGGAAGCCATTGACCTCAGGATCAAGACATTGACTGTATTCGGAGATTCAGCTGGTAGTTAATCAAACCAACGGCAAATGGTACACACACCAAGATCATCTGATACCTTACAGGGATTATACAAGGAGGTTATTGACTTTCTTTACAACAGTCAAGCTTGAGTATATTCCTCGGGACGAGAATCAGTTTGCAGATGCTCTGGCTACCATTTCATCCATGATCAAAGTTCAAGCTGTCAACTTTGTACCTCAGATTTCAGTGTCCAGACTTGACAGACCGGCTTATGTGTTCGCAGCAGATGTTGTTAAGGATGATAAGCCTTGGTTCCATGACATTAAGTGCTTCTTGGAGGATCAAACATACCCACCTGGGGCATCTTCCAATGATAAGAAGACTTTAAGAAGGCTTGCTGGTAGCTTCTTCTTGAATACTGATGGTTCCCTATACAAGAGAAACTTTGATATGGTACTCCTCAGATGCGTTGACAAAACAGAAGCAAATTTGTTGATGCACGAGGTGCACGAAGGATCCTTTGGTACCCATGCAGGAGGGCATGCCATGGCCAAAAAGTTGTTAAGGTCAGGTTATTACTGGATCACAATGGATGCCGACTGTTGTGCCTATGCCAGAAAATGCCATAAATGCCAGATTTATGCAGACAAGGTGCATGTGCCTCCCAATCATTTGAATGTGATGTCTTCACCTTGGCCCTTTGCTATGTGGGGCATTGATATGATTGGTAAGATTGAGCCAACTGCTTCAAACGGCCACAGATTCATCCTGGTTGCCATTGACTATTTCACCAAGTGGGTCGAAGCAGCTTCATATGCAAATGTTACAAGGCAAGTGGTAGCCAGATTTCTGAAGAGAGATATCATCTGTCGATACGGAGTTCCCGAGCGAATCATTACTGATAATGGTTCCAACTTAAACAACAAAATGATGACAGAGTTGTGTCGGGACTTCAAGATCCAACACCACAATTCTTCCCCTTACAGGCCAAAGATGAACGGCGCTATTGAGGCAGCTAATAAGAATATCAAGAAGATTGTGCAGAAGATGGTAGTCACATACAAAGACTGGCATGAGATGCTACCGTTTGCCTTGCATGGGTACCGCACGTCAATCAGAAAATCCACTAGGGCAACACCGTATCAGCTTGTGTATGGTATGGAGGCAGTCCTACCAGTTGAAGTTGAATTACCCTCCCTACGGGTACTGATGGATGTTAAGCTGAATGAAGCAGAATGGGTCCGGTCCCGATATGAACAACTGAGTCTGATTGAAGAGAAAAGATTGGCTGCAATCTGTCATGGGCAGTTGTATCAGAAAAGAATGAAAAGAGCCTTCGATCAGAAAGTTAGGCACCGAGAGTATCAAGTGGGAGATCTTGAGCTGAAAAGAATCCTCCATCCTCATACAGACCACAGGGGCAAGTGGACTCCGAACTATGAAGGACCATTTGTGGTAAAGAAAGTTTTCTCAGGTGGAGCACTGATGCTCAGCACTATGGATGGTGAAGACTTCCCGTCCCCTGTGAATTCAGATGCAGTTAAAAAATACTTCGCATAAAAACGACCCGCTGGACATAAAAACAGAATGTAAGTCCAGGCAAAAATAGGGCACTCCGGCGAGTCAAAAACAGAATAAAAGACTCGGGCAAAAATAAGGGAAATAAATAAAAAATGTACACCCGCTGAGTTGAAAAGCCGCATTGGACAACTCAGGCAAAAATGGGTATCCCGATGGATCGAAAACCCGGAAGGGCGATCCATGCCAAATAAGGGAATAAGCAAACAACTGCATTCTGAATTCGTCTGTAACACCTACAACTTGGTAAACCCCGAAAGGATCAAGCTTCACTCAGAATCAGCCTTTTTCAGAAAGCAAGACGAGAAGAACGTCAAATGTCATACGAATCATAGCAGAAGGAGAAGCTCCTCAAAGCGTCGACAACATTGCCAGCATTTTGTTTCTCAATTTGTAACAATCTCCTCATTTCAGGGGACATGTTTCTTTGACTGTATCCTGCCAATTCAGGGAACTTGAATTAATGAAACCAGATTTTCAGTCACGTCTCGTCTTGTATATTTTTATTTGCAAAGAATGTCTGATGTCTTTAAAAATGATTGCATAAATACAAATGCTTATCTTCAAAAATAAGAATACGTGCTTGCAGGAAATATATTTACTCTCAGAAGTGCCTAACTCCTATGACGGAATCCAGCAAAGGACACCTCGGGATTACTTGTGCGTTTCTCTATCTTTGCAGGATTACAGGTATCCAAAATGCAACTCGGGGCATGAAGGCTTCCTCCCAGCAAGTTGGCAAAACAACACTCAGTCTTAGCACTCGAAGTGTTTTCTCCCCAGCTGAGTTGCCACTTATTATTTTCTGCCCAGCCGAGGTGCCAATTCTTCCTCCTCAACCAAGTACAAAAGCCAGGGAATCGTCTCCTCACAGAGTTTTCAGCCTCTATCCAGAAGAGCGACGCATGAAGGGATCACAACAGAGCGACGAAAGCTTCTACAAACCCCAGCTGGAACCCTCATCACCAAGATAGGTCTATCAGTGACTTATTTCCCCAAGCAGATACATCTGGTCAGATCTACCAATGATCTCATCCCCAGCTGGGATGTCCATTTCAAGCAGATCGGTCGGAGATCTTCACGGCAACAGGATCCGGATCCCGGATCGGTATCCTTGCATAATCATAGCATTCGCATCATATTCACCCGCAAAGCGTAGCATTCCGTCTAATACGGAGCATTACGGCAAAAATCAAACATATTGCATAATCATAAGTCATGGCCTGAATCGAACACTTGTGAATATTGACAATCCATCAACAGTATACAGAAAACTCCCCCCCAAATTCCCCAGCGGAGAGCTAAGGCTAAAACAGTCGCCTCATATTCATAAACAGCAGTATACACTCCTTTTGACACCCGTCCGTGTCATCATTCCCCAGTAAAGTCGCCCGAGCACCCTTTACAAACAAGACCACCCGTATTACAGATACTTCTTGACACCTGCCCGCGTCATATCCCCAGCGGAAGACCAAAACATCCCCTTTGCACTCACAGATACTCATATATATATAATACTTTTCTCCTTTTGATACTCGTCCGTGTCACTCTCCCCAGCAGATTGAACACTCAACTATACACTACTCATACTTATTTACACTTATACAGATACTCGTCCGTATCCTGTATACACCATTTATATCCCCACAGATTTGACACTAGTCCATGTTCTCTGTTAACCAGTTGGTACTCGTCTGTACCATCATCTCAGAACATGCGTCAAGCGTTTGTTTCTACCTGATACCCGTCTGTATCATAGTCTTAAGGATGCTCGTCCGCATCTTTAATCCATACACTGTGTCAAATACTCTTGTCTTCTTGAATATAGACACCCGTCTGTGTCTACTATTCCCCAGAAGAGTCCCCTCAGATTCAGCACTCGTCCGTGTTCACTGTTAACCAGTTGATACTCGTCCATATCATCATCTCTGAACGCGTGTTAGTATTTGTTTCTACCCGATACTCGTCCGTATCGTAGTCTTAAGGATGCTCGTCCGCATCTTTAATCTATACACAGCGTCAAAACACTTATACCTTTTATTTTCTTGATGTAAACACTCGTCCGTGTTTACTATTCCCCAGTAAATCGCCAACAAAGTAAAATTTCTTTTCTATCTGACATTCGTCCTATGTCATGATAAACCTTGAGAGCAGCCGTCCCCTGCTAGGTGGTCGTCCTCCACCTCTTGATGGTCGTCCTCCATCATGCTCGTCCGATGGCCGTCCCCATCGTTGATTTTCTATCCGACATTCGTCTTATGTCGTGATATTCAGCAGCCGTCCCCTGCTAGGTGATCGTCCTTCACCTTTTTGATGATCGTCCTTCATCATTTTATCCAATGGCCGTCCCCATTGTTGAGTTTTGGTTATCTGACATTCGTCCTATGTCATGATAAACCTTGAGAGCAGCCGTCCCCTGCAAGGTGATCGTCCTTCACCTCTTGATGGTCGTCCTCCATCATGCTCGTCCGATGGCCGTCCCCATCGTTGACCTTTTATCCGGCATTCGTCCTATGTCGCGATATTTTCGGCAGCCGTACCCTGCCAGGTGATCGTCATTCACCTTAGATGACCGTCCCTCATCTTATCCCCAACGGAGCAGCCGTCCCCTGCTAGGTGATCGTCCTTCACCATTGATGACCGTACCTCATCATCTGTTTATTTCATTTATTCTTTAACCCGATGGTCGTCCCCGTCGTGGTCCCTTTTCCTTTCAGTTTAGCCCGATGGCCGTCCCCGTCGTGGTTTACTTTACTTTATGAACTTGATGGCCGTCCCCATCATTCTTCATTGGTCCCCATATAATCTTATAGCTTTACTTGATGGCCGTCCCCATCATAACCCCTTTTATCCCGAGCATGTCGGCCGTCCCCGTCATTGCTTTATTTTCCGCACTTTTCCAGCATGTCGGTCGTCCCCGTCATTGCTTCTTACCCAGCAGTCGTCCTCTGCTCGACGGTCGTCCTCCGTCGCCCACACTTTATAATATACTTTATTTCCCTTTACAATCTATATCCCTTTTCTTTTTCATTCTGTGAGTGCAAATTTTGGACTATCTTTGGTATTCAACCACAAGTTATCTTGTTTGCCTATTAAGCCTGCACAGCTAACTCATGTTTGAATAGGGGCAGCTGTAAACACCCCAAATTTTCCCTCACCCATTCACACCATGGCTTGTGATCATTTCATATGCATGAACTCAAAAATAGCATCTCATGTTGTACTTTTGATTCACTGCATTGGTTCTAAGTCATCTGCACCTAGGGTTTGTGATCTGAGCAATCCAAGAGCTTCTTGAGCCACACCAAGGGTCACCAATCACTTCAAAGAGGTCCATGTATGTTCAAGCATCATATTATATCCTCTCAAAGTCAATAATGTCAAAGAATCACAAGAACTGAGATTGGCATGGAAGCAGAGCCAGGCTTGACTGCACAGATGACCTAGAATTAGGGTTTTGGTTTCAAAGGCCATAACTCCAAATTTTTTGGTCATTCTTGTTTCTATTGGTCTCTATATGGTATAGGGAGTATGCATATCAATTTTCATGAAGAAATTCCATGGGGAAGTCATCTGATCAAGAGTTGACTTTTCAAGCAAGTCAGTGCAAAATCAGGGCATCTGAGACCCCCAATGACCCAACCAAAGGGTGTTCTTCATCATTTTGATTGTATATGATCTTTATTTGATCATAGAAGATGTTGTAAGTTCACAAAATTCAAAATTTCAAGTCTTTTGCAAAGTTGACTTTTTGGGCAAGTTTGACTTTTAATGAAATTGTCATTTTAGGAAACTTTTTCAACCTTTACTTTTTGATTCAAAAAAGCTTCAAATGGAAAAACTTTGGTCATGAAAGTTGTAGAATAGATCTTTCCCTTTTCAAAAAGTACAAGAACATGACCTAATTCATTTTGGATCAAAAGTTATGGCTTGTCAGAGTTGGCTAAAATCACAAAATTTAAGGTTTTCTACCAAAGAGGTATTTTGCAAAATGACTTGATCAAGTGTTCTAAAGGCCTCAAATGTGTGTCATTTCTTCTCAACATGATCATACAACTTCTAAAATTCAGAATGGGCCAAAGAACTTTGCATTTTCATGCCTTGGATTTCATGAATTCACAAAAGGGCCAAACCTTGTGCAACTTGCAAAACTCATCATAAGACACAACCCACTTGCTTGCTGACTTGCTGAACCATCCTAGGGTTCCCCCCACATCATGCTGCGCAGGACATACCTTTTTTCCTTGGCTAGAAAGTAGCCCATGCCCCTCTTACACAAACATTGACATTTTGGCAACTTGAGCCATACCTATCAATAAAGCACACATCACTTCTTCTGACCAATCCCAATTGTTTATACTAATCAAATGCAAGCCAAACATAAAAAGAAGCAAGCCTGAAACCTCCCACAACACAGCATACTCAAAAATCCTCTCATTTGCAAAAGCCTTCGAATCTCTTGATTCAGCCATCAAACCTTCAAACTTTTTTCACCATTCAACTCCACAAACCTTGTTGATCATTTCCCTGCCCTCATTTTGCCCTAACACCTCCACAATCAAAAACACGATTTTCACATTTCATGAACTGAGATTCTGCAAACTCTCTCCAGAGGCTATTTAAACTCCAACCAAGCATTGCAAGCTTCTTAGGAGGAACATTGGAGTGGTTTTGAGCCAAAGAAATAGCCAGAAAGCTCCTGAATCGAAAGCTCCATCTCAGGTATCATCCAAGAACATTTTTCCAGAACTCTCATTTTATGTTATAGAATGATTCTACATGCCTCACTGATCATCATGATGTTTTTATTTTTGAAAATAGTTGAGTATTGAACATGTACTGATCTTCTGAAATTCCTGCCATTTTTTCCGTTTTGCTTCGATTCTTGATTTTGAGTTTGAATAAATGATTTTTGGTGAGTGATTCTTGTTAGGGATGTTATGGGGATCATTTTTGGAAAGTTAGGGGGTTTGGGGATGCGTAGAGAGTGAGATAGCATAAGTGGCCTGCCGGAGAAGATGACCGGAACACTGTTCCGGTCATCTGAAAGTCATTAGGGTTTCTGGATTAGGGCTAATCATAATTAGCGAATTTTGAATCTTGGCCGTCCAGATGCGCACCAAGTCCACTCCCGTGCGTGTATCTTTGAATGTCATCCATTGATTGTGCTGACTTTTTCTTTTTTCAGTTTATTTCATTTTTATTTTTCATTTAATTACATTGTTTTCTCCATTTTATTTAAAATAGCAAAACAATTTTAAAAATTCTGAAAATTTTTGTACAAACTTTTATTAATTTTCAGAAACCAAAAACATTTTTATTTTTATTTTTTGCATTAAAAAATATTTTTAAATCATTTAAAAGTTTATTTTTAATTAATTAATGAGAATTAATTAATTAAAAATACCTTTAGGTATTTAAAAATCACCAAAAAATTCATGAAACATTTAGAATCATTTAGAAACATTGCCCAACCCTCAAACCAAATTTCTTTTTTGATCTTGATGTCTTTTGAGAATTTTTCATGGAATTAAAATCATTTCAAGGCATTATTTTGATCCAAACTTCAAAAAATCATTTCTGCCTAACCATTGAGAGTTGGACTTTGATTCTTTTTGCATTGCATTTTGTTTAGTATGTAGTTTGTGAGATTAAATTGGCATGATTTGATCTTTCATTTTCAATTTGTTTGACATTTTTCTTGTTAAGGTACCCTAAAACCCTAGAAAACTTGGGAAATTCATAACTTCCATTAGGTTAAGAGTTAGAACCCCTCCTTTGGGCAGTGACTTTGTGTAGGGTTAAGGTCCCTTTGAATGCATTTTCAATTTTTTATCTTGATGTTTGCTTCTGATTTTGGTTTTTGTTTGATGCATTGATCATAAACCCTAATTTGGGCTTCCTTTTGCATTCATCTTGAATTTGCATTCATACCTTGACTTGCCATAGCATTTTGTGCATCCATTTGATTAATTAGACATCTCAAGACATGTTGGAAGCATGTTTGATCATTGCATCATGTATTTGCCATGTTGTATGTCATTTGCATTTCATAACTTTTCATGTATGATCATGGTTCTAATCTTGCTCCATTTGCATCCATTTGTTCATATGATCATCCTCATGCCTTGATTCATGTTTGCACCATCTCATAGTATCATTATCATCTCATATATGCTTCTGGTTTTGATTTGCATCATGCCATTTTATCTCATTTTACATTGCATTGCATTTCTTTCATTAACTTTTCAGGTGGTAAGTAACTTTGAGAAGTAAATTTGCCTTCACTTCTCATATTTCCTTTTCATCTCTTTTATGCATCCTTGCTGCATTTTGTTATGTGTTTGAGATTGAGCTTGCTCATTCTTCTTCTTCTTACTTTCTTTCCTCAAGTGACTTGTCTTCTTAAATGAAGCAAGTTACTTTGCTTCTCTTTGCTCCTTTCATTTGCTTCCTGGTGGTTCCTCTGAAGATTCTTCTTGCAAACCTCACAAACCTTAGGAAAAACCAAGCATGACAATGATTAGGGTTTTGATTAGTCCCCCGCGTAGTTTTACCTTTGTGTCTCTTTGAGTTTTCTCTTCTCATCTCACAATCAGGGACTAAACCCTAAAGGCTTTAAGGCTTTGTGATTAAGCTTATGCCTGCATCCTTCTATTAGGATGGAGTGTATAACTTTAATCCTAAGTGTTAAACCCTTAATATGTTTAAATCCTTTAATCAATTCACTCAATAATCACAAAGACATCAAGCTTGTAACTTGGGCCTTGCATTAGGGTTCTAATTCTTCCTTAATTGGTTAAGAAGGACTAACCCTAGTGTTAATGGACAAGTCCCCCTCAAGTTGTCTTACAAACCCTAAAAATCACTTCTTCATCATATCAATAAATAAAATCCACTTAATAAAGGCTTTGTTTTGTCATGAGTTTAATCCCTAATCATGGATTAAGTTGAGGAGCTTTCCTCAGCTTAAATATTCTCATCTATTATCCTTCTATTAGGATGGTGTAATGAGTCTGTTTAATCCCTGATTATGGCTTAATCTCATTACTTAACACTAAAAAAAACACCAAAAACATCTAAATAATCACAAGTAGGTTAATGATCTTAATCCTACATCATGGTGATTAAGTGTGAGAAGCTGACTTCACACTTAAGGTACTCTCATTACCCCTAATCAGAGGGAAGATGTGATGAGTTTACTAAATCCATTGGTTTAGGCTTGAGCTCATTAACTTATGACAAACTCTCAAAAGCAATAAAAGACTGAAAACACCAAAAACAAACAATAATCGTCTCCTCCGGGATTCTTTTCTCATCATCTTCACTCACAAACGGGAACTTGCTTCTTCCGTCTAATGCAAGACAGTTTGCACCTGAGCCAGACATGTCATACACTTGAGCATAGACAAGTAAGCAGTTCACAAGTCAATTCATCTTTCAGTCTCTTTGGGTCGAACTACGGTGTTCTGACTTCCTCATTGCACGAGAGGATACATAGGCATAACTTAACGGTTATCGAACAAAAAGTCTCTGTACATCCCCCCTCCTTCCAGCAATTAATCCTTAAGCCTCATGATCATGAGCATACTCTTTCCTTACACTGACACTTCACTTATACCCCTCACATCTCTTACACTGACACCTGTACATCATTTTCCAGCTCTTTTATACACAAATGGCACTGACACTACCCCTTTAAAACATAAAATCTTTTAAGCGTGGATCCCGTCGAGTACGACGGACAATCTGGGTGCTAATACCTTCCCAGGTTGTAACTAACCCCCTTTCTCAGTCTCTCTGGTTCGCAACCGTCTTATCCATGTCTTTCTAGGTCTATGCAGCATTGCCTTTCCTCCGGGATAAAAATGCCTAGCTGGCGACTCTATTCATTCCCTGTGAGTTCACTCCTGTGTGTTCTCGCACCTCCTTTCACCGACCGTTCGCGTCTGTACCATATTTGAGCCCAGTCTCATCTTTTGGGAGCGACAAAAGCAAGTAAGGGAAAGAATAAAAACAGAAAAATTTATGCTACTAGACCTTTAGCTGACAACTACAAAAAAGGGGATAGGTTTTCTTTATTTAGGAGAATTGTAGATGGGGAATGGTCCTCACGTCCTCCGATATTAACACCTTATATGGCTGAAATAAATAGAAAGGTAGCTCATAGTGAA
This sequence comes from Lathyrus aphaca, assembly GCA_963966055.1. Taxonomy (NCBI): domain Eukaryota; kingdom Viridiplantae; phylum Streptophyta; class Magnoliopsida; order Fabales; family Fabaceae; genus Lathyrus; species Lathyrus aphaca. The sequence goes on along the minus strand of OZ014522.1, from coordinate 529,357,658 downwards.
GCATCACATGAAGCTAAGACACGTGAAGCTGAAAAAATTGTTGAATTGGAAGAAATGAGGAAAAAACAAATGGAGTTGAAAAAAGCACTTAAAATTTCACAAGAGAATATAATACATACACAACAACAAAAATGCAACAACATATGCAACAAATGTTTCAACAATATGGTGGTGGCGGCGTTTGGAGAGGTTGGAAACCAATGAGCGTTAGACGAGAATGATGAAGTAAAGAGAGTGACCAGAAATTTTCAGATTAATTATAAATTTCAATATTTTGGATTAGTTATGAATTTTTTAAATTAAGTATGAATTAAAATATTTTTAATTATTTATGAATTTAACATTTTTAATTAAGTTATGAATTTAAATTATTTATTATATTTATATTATTCTCAATATTACAATTAATATTTAGAAAAATATAAATATAAAATATATTTTTATTATATTATTTAATATTTATCAGGTGAAATTCATCTCGTAATGTATGCATTATAACTGCTCTGTCCACACCTGCACATCAATCTACTCTGCTCTGACCACATTCTGAACTCTAGGAAAGAGGTTGCGAGGTAAATTTCAACTGACAATGTTGCAAAGTGAATTTCACCTAACTAAATTGTGAGGTGATTTTCTCATTACAACATTTTGCAACTAACATTTTTGCGGGGTGCCTGATCCACCGCGCAATATTTATGTTGCAGGGTGATAATTTTATTTACGAGGATGTTTTTCACTGTTTTTTTTTTGCAGTGCTCACAATTGTTAGAGATAAGTAGAAAAACTAATATAGTTTACTATAGTTAGTGTAGAAGTTACTACAGTTAGTTTGTAACTAACTGTTAACCAGCTGAGGTTAGTTATCCAATGGATAAAAGACTGCTTATGTGTAATCTTTCAATTCAATGAACAATTGTATGATTCAACAGAATATGAGTTTCACTTTCTCTTTCTTCTTTACCAAAGCTCATTCATCTCTAGAATGAGTTCATCTTCTTCTTCAATATGGTATCATACGCTGCTTCGATCCTCTCCGCTTCTCTGAAATTCTGATTCGCCAAACTGTGAAATTCAAGCTGTTGCGTCGTGTTCATTCATCCTGGTTCGTGCGTTCTTCGATTGTGGTTTGTGTTCAGCTCAATTTGTATTCTTTCTCAGCGATTCAAGCGTTGGCTTAGTTGTGGTACTATGACGTCGGAAAATCAAGCATCTGGTGTTAGAGGTCAAGATCCCACGCAAGAACTCTCATCCTTGTTCGCTGTCAAGAAATCGTCAAACTCGTTTGGGCCAAAGCTTTCGATCAAACTACAGGAGAATAATTATCTCTTGTGGAATCAGCAAGTTGAAGGAGTAATTCTTGCACAGAAGATGCATCGAATTGTTGTCAATCCGAAGATTCCGCCGAAGTTCAACAGTGATCAAGATCGTATCACAGGTGTGTTTTCTGAAGAATATGAAGCATGGATTGCTCAAGATCAAGCTGTTTTCATATGGCTATTGTCCACAATTTTTGAATCCGTGTTGCCGCGTGTTCTTGCGTGCAAACACGCATACGAGATTTGGGACAAGATTCATCAATTTTTCCATGCTCAGATGAAAGCTAGGGTTAGGCAATTACGCGTTGAGCTCAAATCGACGAAGAAAGGTAATCGTTCCATTACAGAATTTGTTCTACGCATCAAAGCGATTGCAAATTCGTTATTAGCTGTGGGAGATTCTATCACAGAGCAAGATCAAATTGATGCCATTCTTGAAGGCTTGCCGGAAGAATTCAATCCCTTCGTCATGCAAATGTATGGCTGCCTCATTCCACCCACTCTATGTGATGTTGAAGCCCTACTGTATGTGCAAGAGGCGCAATTGGACAAGTTTCGTCAAGAACTTGCCTCCTCAACCATTGCTGCAAATCTTGCACACTCTAGTCAAGATAACACTGTATCCAGAGGAGCCTACTCGGGCAATCGTGGTCGTGGTAACAAATTCGTTCGAGGTCGTGGACGTGGTCGTGGAAGATCCACAGCTGGTACTCGTCCCACTTGTCAATTATGTGGCAAGTATGGTCACTCAGTCTCTACTTGTTGGCATAGGTTTGATGAGAACTATATGCCTCAAGATATCACCAATGCTCAAACTGACTCGGCAAATACCTCTAGCAGCAAACAAGATGAGGGTCAGGATGCGTCAAAGAATTCACAGGCTGTAGCTTTGATGGCAACAACTCAGGAATACTCTCTACCCTCAGAACTGGAATCTCAGGCCTGGTTTTCCGACTCAGGTGCATCTCATCATTTAACACCTTATGCACATCTATTACAAATCAAACAACCATATGTAGGGTCAAATAAAGTGTGTGTTGGTAATGGACAAACTTTACCAATTCAATCTATAGGGTCTATCACATTTTATCCTAATCATGAGCACAGGCTGCAACTCACAAATGTATTTCATGTTCCAGCTATCACTAAAAACTTGTTGTCAGTTTCCAAACTATCTAGTGATAATAATGTTATGTTTGAATTTTTCTCTAACAAATGTTATATCAAATCTCAGGCTTCTAAACAAGTGATTGTTGAAGGAGTCCTTGATGAGTGTGGTCTATATTGTTTTCCTCAACTCTCCTTGGAGCTTTTCAAACCTCAAAGCATGAATAACAACCTCAGGAATTCCTCTGGTATTCATAGTTACTTTGCTTCTAATTCTTCTAGTTCTAAGTTTGTACATGATACTACTCCTTGTAATATTAGTACACTTTGGCACCATAGGCTAGGCCATATCAATTTCAATTCTGTTTCACAAGTTCTCAAAATTTGTAACATTCCTGGATTCAATAAACAAAGAAGTGAATTTTGCTCTTCTTGCAATTTAGGCAAAGCACATAGACTTTATGCTCCTTTAACTGATACTGTGTATAATCATCCCTTTGATATGGTGTATACTGACTTGTGGGGTCCCTCTCCCAATCCTTCTGTTTCTGGGTTCAGATATTATATTGCCTTTGTGGATGGACATTCTAAATATACTTGGCTGTATTTTTTAAAGCAAAAGTCTGAAGCATTACAAGCCTTTAAATTGTTTCATGTCTTTGTGCAAAATCAGTTCAATGTGTCTATTAAAGTTATTCAGTCAGATTTTGGTGGAGAGTTTCGTCCCTTTACCAAATATTTGTCTAGTCTTTGTATTGTGCATAGATTAACTTGTCCACACACATCCCACCAGAATGGTACTGTGGAAAGAAAACACAGGTAGGTTGTAGAAATGGGTCTCACTATGTTAGCTCATGCATCTCTACCCTTAGAGTATTGGGATCATAGTTTTACTACTGCTACTTATCTCATAAATAGAATTCCTACCTCTGCTCTTGCTAAAAGTCAGTCACCTTTCTATGCTTTGTATACCAAACAACCATATTATAAAGCTTTAAAAGTGTTTGGTTGTTCCTGTTTCCCTTTGTTAAGACCTTTTAATAAACATAAATTTCAAATGAGGAGTCAAGAGTGCATTTATCTTGGAGTGCCCCCTCAACATAAAGGTTTTAAATGTCTTAGCAAAGAGGGTCGAATTTTTATCTCTAAAGATGTTAAGTTTAATGAGTCACATTTTCCATATCCTACTATGTTTCCTAGTGATAAATCTCTTCTCAAACATGTGCCTATAGCCAGTTCAAGTGCCTTAAATGTACCTCATCAATACTCTCATGTTTCAGCCTTTACACCTAATGTTTGTCATGATATATCATCTAACAGTGTTGACATACCTAGGCCTGAACATGATAAGACAGATCATAACAGTGATGTTTCCAAGGCAACTTTGGTCAGTCCTGCACAACAAAGTACTTCTGAGGTTTCAAGAACTCGAATTGGTCCATTGGATATTGACAATGCTCAGGAGGTTCCTAATACTCCATCTACTGGTTGTATGCATGCTGGTTCTTCATGTCAAGAGAGTCTACCTACTGGTTGTAGGAGTCCTGACCCTACACATCAAGACAATGTTGTTTTTAATGCTTCTGCTCAAAATCTGTGCAATACAGCTGGTGGTGTACCTAATGATGCAGGACCTGTCACTGCTACACTTAATGATGCAGCTGGAACTGGTCAATCTGTACCTGTCATATGCACTAATACAGCTGGATCTACACATAGCAGTTCAGATTCTACTGCTGTAGCAGTTGCTGTCCCTGCTGGCCTTAGTCTCACACATGATAAAAGCACACCTCAATCTCAGCATGACTGCTCAAATGTACCACATCAGCCTGGCCATTATTCAGCAGGTACCAGTACTCCTTCAATATGTGGTAATTCTGTTGATCCCTCTTTACATAACAACATTTCTTTTGACAATTCCTTTAAGTCAAATGAGATATCCATTTCCTCTTGTGTTCCTCTCTCTGCATCCTCTAATTCTCCCTCAATTCATTCAAGCAATCCCTTTCCTCTACTTGAGAATAATCATCCTATGCTTACTAGAGCAAAAACTGGTCATTCTAAACCAAAAGCATTTATGGTTCACACTGAGACTGAGCCTACAAGTGTGAAACAGGCCTTGACTATTCCTGAATGGTCACAAGCTATGAAGACAGAATTTGATGCTTTACAGGCCAACAATACTTGGACTCTCTCATCTCTTCCTCCCAACAGAAAGGCTGTAGGGTGTAGATGGGTTTTCAAGATCAAACACAATTCTGATGGAAGTATCCTTAAACATAAAGCAAGGCTTGTTGCAAAAGGATATTTGCAGGAGCATGGTTTTGACTATACTGAGACATTCTCCCCTGTTGTGAAACCTACAACAATTTGAGTCATCTTGACTCTTGCTATTACATACAAGTGGGATATTCAGCAGATTGACATAAACAATTCTTTTCTCAATGTCTCTCTTCATGAGGAGGTGTATATGATGCAGCCACCAGGTTTTGTGAGCAAAGACAAGAATCTGGTATGTAAACTCAACAAAGCAATTTATGGACTCAAACAAGCCCCAAGGGCCTGGTATGAGAAACTGACTCAAGCTCTAATTCTTTTTGGTTTCTCTACATCAAAATGTGATAATTCTCTTTTTATCTACTGCAAACAAGGAATTACAATGTATGCTCTTGTGTATGTTGATGATATTCTGGTCACTGGTTCTAGTTCTTCTCTGGTGCATAAGCTGATCAACAAATTACACAAGACCTTTGCTTTGAAAAAACTGGGCAGACCTAGCTACTTTCTAGGTATTGAAGTCAAGTTCTGTAAATCTGGTGCTCTACTACTTACACAAACAAAATATATCAATGATCTTCTTGTTAAAGCAGCAATGGTCAATTCCAATGGAGTACCAACACCTATGCTTAGTACCTGCAAACTGAGCAAACATGGTTCAAACTTGTTTTCTGATCCGCATTTGTATCGGTCTGTAGTGGGGGCTCTACAGTATGTTACATTGACACGTCCAGATATTGCGTTTAGTGTCAACAAAGCTTGCCAATTCATGGCATCTCCACTTGAGACACATTGGTCTGCAGTCAGACGGCTGCTACGATATCTCAGTGGTACAAGTACATATGGTCTTCTCTTGTCTCCTTCTCACTCTGCACCAACTTTCTCCCTCATAGCTTATAGTGATTCCGATTGGGCCAGTGATCCTGATGACCGCAGGTCTACATCCGGGTCATGTCTTTATTTTGGTCCCAACTTGGTATCGTGGAGTTCGAAAAAGCAGTCCTTGGTTGCTCGGTCGAGCACTGAAGCTGAATATCACGCACTGGCCCATTCGACTTCAGAACTTTTATGGTTAGAGTCGCTACTCTCCGAACTTCATATTTCTTTTCATACACCTACTCTCTGTGTGATAACTTGAGTGTTGTATTGTTATCTCACAATCCGGTGTTACATGCTCGAACCAAGCATATTGAGCTAGATATACACTTTGTTCGTGAGCGAGTTGTTGCAAAGAAGTTAGATATCCGACATGTCCCAGCCACTGTTCAGATTGCTGATACGTTGACAAAACCTCTTGGCACAGCAGCCTTTCAAGATCTCCGGGCCAAACTTAAGGTGGTTTGTGGTACACACCATCCTTCAGTTTGAGGGGGGTGTTAGAGATAAGTAGAAAAACTAATATAGTTTACTATAGTTAGTGTAGAAGTTACTACAGTTAGTTTGTAACTAACTGTTAACCAGCTGACGTTAGTTATCCAATGGATAAAAGGCTGCTTATGTGTAATCTTTCAATTCAATGAACAATTGTATGATTCAACAGAATATGAGTTTCACTTTCTCTTTCTTCTTTACCAAAGCTCATTCATCTCTAGAATGAGTTCATCTTCTTCTTCAATAACAATGAACTAAACTTGTAATTATTTTCTAAGAACATTTATGAAAAAATATATCCATAACCTAACTATACTAATTTAAAATCTAAATTTTAAAAAATATAAGAAATAATTATAAGAGTTATTAAGAGTTATAATACATTATTACAAGAGAACTATAGCACTTATTAATTATTACTCCTAATATACAAATTTTACTTATTATGTTTCTCTAATAATCTTTAAAAACAATTAATAATTTTGATAGAATCAAGTGTAATGAGTTCTTATAATCTTTAATAATATTTATATTAATTATGTAAATATTTAATGAGAAATTATAAAACAATTTTTTTATTCAAATACAATAATATTCATTTGCATTTAAATAAAGATAATGAATTACTAAAATAAAGAAAATGATGTTAATTTTATTTACGGGTTTCTAATTTTTTATTCATATATTTATATGTTAATACCACGGGCCTATTATTATTATTATTATTATTTTATAAATTAATATGATCCATTAATTTTAGTGATAATTTACATGAAGAACTATATATTGATATGGTCCATAAAATTTGTTTTTCTTATAAATTAATATAACCCCTAATGCTGAATTAATTATTTTTAATGGAATAGATAATTAATTATTTTTACACATGTGACATATATGATATTTCTCTACAATAATATTTAAATAATATTTAACTCATATGTAGTCCACTTTGATAATATTTATTTTTTATATTACTTTCTATTATTTAATTTTCATTCTCTTTTTTTCATTAAACTAATGAATAATCAATTTGAAATTAATCATTTAAGACTCTATTTGACACGATTATTTTTGAGCTTATAGCTTATAAGCTCGTATGACAATAAGAAATCTGTTTGACAATGGTCTTTTCATCACGACCTTATAGATTATTTTACTAATTTATCGCTTATTTTTCAGACGCTATTTTAAATAGCATTTTAGTTTATAATTTATAGCTTATCATTTTTTTTCTTCATCTTTTGTTCTTATTATTTTAATTAAAATCCACTAATTTTTCTTTATAATTTATTTTAATTTAAATAAAACTAATATATATATATATATATATATATATATATATATATATGTGTGTGTGTGTGTGTGTGTGTGTGTGTGTGTGTGTGTGTGTGTGTGTGTTAGTTAAATATACTTTATGTCATTTCAATTTATCAATTAATTGAACCACTAATTTTATCAAATATTTCTATTAGTTTATCGGCTATCAGTCATCATTGTCATCAGTCATAAACTATAAATTATCAGCTAGCTTATCAACCAACTGCTATTTTTATCAAATAGAACTTAAGAATCAATCACGAGCGGCAACGTGTATAAATTTACTATTAATAATAATAATCTAATATATAGATAGTAATAATAATATTAATAATCTAATATTTAGATAATAATAATAATATAATTAGATTATTATTATTATAATCTAATATCTAGATATAATAATAATAATAATAATAATAATAATCTAATATCTAGATAATAATAATAGTAAATAATTTGGATAAGATGAGTGCGTAGCTATTTTTGGAAAAATCAGGATGTTATGCTAATGCCAATGAAAAAGTCCCACTCTTGGATTATGAAGGGCATTATGCATACTAGGGAAAAAATAGTACATCTAACTGACTGAGATATTATGCAGCAGAAGAATAGTACTATCTATTTGGCTCTCAATGGGTCCATGATATGGTAGACTGGAGGAGCTTAGTGTTGAAAATCAGGCAAGGCCTAGGGATGTTTTCACTTTGTGGATGACTTGCCATAAAAAGCTAGCTACTAAGGATCAGTTGGTGAGATTTGGTATGCTTCAAGAGGAAAAATGTTGCTTTTGTATTGATAAAGAGACAGTGAACCATTTGTTGTTTGAATGTAATGAGACCAAATCCATTTGGATGGCAATTCTGAATTGGTTATAGATTGACCATACAGTGCATAAATGGGATGATGCAATTATTTGGTTGGTTAGGAAATGCAATGACAAAGGATGGAAAGCGATGGTCCTGAAGTGTGTTGATGCTGAAGTTGTGTACCAGACCTGGAATCACAGAAACAAGATTGTATTTGGAGGTGAGAGTCATGGGCAACAAGTGACTGATCACATTATTCACTGTGTGATCCAAAGACTATATATGGAGGAAATCTAGATTTAGAAGGCACATTAGCATGTTAATGTTGCCATAAGTGTGTGGTTTTGGTGGCTGGATCATAGGATCGCCTTTATGTGTAACTGTTTTTTGGTTGTAATTTATTTTTCTTCAAAAAAAAAAAGTAAATAATAATAATAATAATAATAATATAATAACCTACTACCAAAATTATAAATAATAATAATATATTCAATTAACACTATTATATCTTATTATCATAATTCTCATTTTTTATATAAAAATCTTTAATTCTCAAATAATAATAATAATACTCATAATAATACTAAAAATTATAAATATATATTTATTTTAAATATAAATATCAAATAAACAGAAAATATATAACTATTTTTAACTAATAAAAAATAATATTGATAATATTTTGAATAATTTATCATTTTATATAATTAATTAGTTCTAAAAATTTATTAGAGTCAATACAAAAGTCTCTTTTCAAATATTGATATATTTTTCATAATAATAATAATAATAATAATAATAATAATAATAATAATAATAATAATAATAATAATTAAAAAAATTTATTTATTTTAAATATAAATATCAAATAAAATTGAAAATATATAATTATTTTTTACTAATACAAAATAATATTGACAATATTTTAAATAATTTTTTAAATAAATAATATTGAAAATATTTTGAATAATTTTTTATTTTATATAACTAATTAGTTCTAAAAATTGATTAGAGTCTATACAATTGTCTCTTTTAAGAAGTATAAATATTTTGTATTTTTTTATTATTGTTAGTTATTTTGAAAATATAATTATATTTAATGTATATTTTAAAAATATTTTGACTAATTTTTCATTATAACAGCTCTTGGAAAAATCCTAATTTTTTTATTTTTTTATTATTTGAAGTTGGTATATCAAATAAAATGAAAAGAGTTTATTGTCATTTTAATGTTCCACCTATTCTATAATAGTATAATGTAAACTCATTATATTTCCCAATCCACTATTAATATTCATCAATTAAAATTAATTTAGTGTAACAGTTTCAGTTCATCACCTCACTAAAAAAACTCATTCAATATAGTTTTAATTCCATAATTTCAATAACTAATATATAAAGACCATCTTATTCCATTTCTAGCATGACATACAAACTAAACCAAAGACAAACATTAACATTCATCATCCATGTTTTTCAACATTTCCTAATTGCACTCCATTTTTCACATACAAGAATGTTTAATTTGTATTACAATTATAAATGACATTTGGACCTATATCATAGATTCAACCAACATTTGATCAAGGATGTAGTTGTCATGTTAAGACCATTTCTTCATTTTCATATATTTATGTGTGTGGAAGATGAAAGAGAAAAAACAGTTTTATGGTAAGGTTTCATGGAGCCGATGAATAACAAATACATATACTCATATAAGCACTTTTACGTTTTTCTCTTATTTCTTCTACCTTATGTTATTTATTTTTGAAATAATGTCTTTCTGTTTCTCTTATTATTTTATTTAATATTAAGTTCATAACTAATGTTGCAGTGTGTAACAGTGATAGTTTTACAACATGGAGTTAAGTTATAAGAGTGTTGAACAATGCAATTGTATTGGAAGCTTACAAGTAAGAGCTAATTATTATTGACTCTAGCATGACTGAAACTTTAGAAATCAAATGATGTCTTCAGTTGTCAATGGAAAATAACATTCAAAACATAAAGATTCAAACAAATATGTTGAGGATATTATTCCTCGGTGTAGAGCTCTTACGTGAAATTTTGAGTTTTAGTTTTATTGGTAGGCATTGTAATGTGAAAGCTCATAATTTAGAAAAAACTATTAAAAAAATAGAATTAGTGTTTGGATGGAATATGTTTTATAACTCTACTGTTTCCAAATGTATTCCTCTGATACAAATTTAAGTAGATTATTAATGCTTTTAAAAAAAATAACAACCAATAAGTGATGGATCGCTATTAAAAGTCAAACTTCAATCTAATACTACTTAAGAGACTTTCTTACTGGTGTACCAATATTACTATGTATAAAATGTCAAAAGTAATTGAAACCTTAAAAAAAATTATTATAAGTGAAAAAAAGAGGTAATTATCAATTATATAACTTAATTGAAAAAATATTTGCAAATGATCTTCTTAAAATTTAAATTCTAAAATAATTTAATTAAAATATTATGTACTAATAGATAAAAACAACTGCTTATATAATTTGATGAACTCTGATGATGAGTGTTATTGATATTAAAATTGTTATAAATATATTTGGAGCAATCAGTACTACTTGGTGCAATTGTAAAGAATGGTTGAAATGAAAGTTATATATTTTTTTTTAAATCAAACTTGAATTTTGTTAATGTGGTTATAAAATGATTTCATTGAATGCTTATTTTAAGTTTAATTTCTAATTTTTGGCATTGCAGGTTTAATTTTGATGAAGACAATTATAATATCATTTTCATGAAAATAGTTTATTTAAGCACTAACGACTATTATCTCATTTTAAATGTCTTTATATTTAAACACTGATGAGATACGATGTAACTAATATAAATGATAAATATATTATTCTTATTAACAATACTTATATCTCATATTCATATTTTATTCAATTCTTTTAAATAATAACACTATAAAAAATTACATTATTAATTATTATAAGGGTATTATTATACTTAATTTCTTTAAAATTTTGTAGTTCATTATTTATGGTTACACTTCTCGTATTCTATAACCTATTAACAATTATTATTAGAGTTGTTATACATTTGCTATTAATATTAGAGTTATTACTTATTTGATATTAATAGTTAAGTTACAATATTCATATTTAAAACATTCATATTTTTATTTTTATGAGATTTTATTTTATTAATTTGTTAAAAATTCATATTATTCTTATGAGTTTTATTAATTTGTTAAAAATTCATATTATTTGTATGAGTTTTTAAATTTTATTTAGGGATTCTTTGTAGAGAGCTCCCCCTGAACGGACTTCCTCAACCAAGTCGAGTTCCTCTCTTAAAACCCCGTCGTTGAGTTCTTCTAGACGGAACTCTATACGATGAGAAGGCTCTTCGATTTCCACGGGGATGACTGCTTTTGTCCCGTATGTCATCCGAAATGGGGTATCCCCGATAGTCGAGCGTGGGGTGGTCTGGTAGGCCAATAGTACGTTGTGGAGTTCCTCGGCCCACCTATTCTTATCCTCGCCTAGCCTTCGCCTTAGGCCCTGTAAAATGACTCTGTTGGTGGTCTCGGTATGCCCGTTTGTTTGGGGGTGCTCAACGGATGCGAAGTGTTGTTTGGTTCCTGTCTTGTCGACAAAGTCTTGAAAATTCATGTTTGTGAACTGAGTATCGTTGTCCGTTATAAGGAACTATGGTACGCCGAATCTAGATAGGATGTTTCTCTTATAGAATCATAGAATGTTGAACGCAGTGATTCTAGCCAGGGCCTCGACCTCTATCCATTTGGTAAAGTAGTCAACGGTCATGATCAAATACTTGTTTTGGAAAGAGCTCGTCGTGAAGGGTTTGAGGATGTCCATGCCCCACTGTGCTAACGACCATGGTGATGACATTGTTTTCTGAACGTCAGGGGGTGCAATATGCATATCCCCGTTACGTTGGCACTTTTCGCACCTCTTTACGTGTTCTCTGGCGTCTTTTTGCATGGTCGACCAGTAATAACCTAATCGTAATGCTTTTCGGGCCAAAGACCTGCCACCCAAATGTTGGGCGTTAACCCTTTGTGTATTTCATGTAGGATGTCATATACACTTTCCTCCTTGACGCATTTTAGGAGTGGTATTGAGAATCATCGGCGGTACAACTTGCCGTCCACAAGAACATAGGATGAGGCACGACGTTTAGTGGCACTGGCCTCCTTCTTATCCTCGAGCAACTCTCCAGTCGTCAAGTATTGGAATACATGAGTCATCCAGCAACCATTGTTACTTATGACGTTGATGTCAATGGTAATGCCAGGCTTTTCAATGCTAGGGCGGGGAAGCGTTTCCTAGATAATGGAATTTTTTCCGCCTTTCTTTCACATACTTGCTAATTTTGATAGGACGTCTGCTCGCGAGTTACGTTCTCTCGGGATATGTTGGACGTCCTAGGACTTGAAGTGTGCGAGCATTTGCTGCACTAGTGCAAAGTATTCGGCCAAATTGTCGTTCTTTTCTTGATACTCCCATTTTACCTGTGACGTAACCAGTTGTGAGTCAGTGAAAATCCTGACCTCTTGGGCGCCTATGTCCCTTGCTAGGAGGATTCTTTCCAGGAAGGCTTCATACTCAACTTGGTTGTTAGATGTTGTGAAAGAGAGGACTAGAGATAACTCGATCACGAGGCCTTCTTCGTTTTCAAGGATGATTCCAACCCCACTTCTAGAGGGTCCAGATGCTCAATCGACGTAGATGATCCACTTGTGGGCGTTTTCTGATGTGGTTTCTGTTGGGGTTATCTCAGCGATGAAGTCGGCCAGGGCCTGAGCTTTTAGAGCTTTCCTACCTTTGTAATGTATATCAAATTCAGATAACTCCAAGGACCACCTTAGCATTCTCTTAGCCATATCTAGTCGGGCTAAAAGTTGCTTGATGGGCTGATCGGTCCTCACAACCACCGTGTGCGCCAAGAAATAATGTTGTAGCCTCCTGGCGTAGTTTATGAGCGCGAGGGTGACTTTCTCGATCTGCTGATATCTAAGTTATGGCCCATGCAAAGCTTTACTTGTGAAGTATACGGGTTTTACCCGTCAAGATTATCTCTTATGAGAGATGCGCTAATGGCTTCAGTATTGACAGACAGCTATAGGTAGAGGATCTCCCCGGTCGTTGGTCTAGACAAAACTAGGGGTTCCGATAAGGCTTGTTTAATATGCCGCATGGCCTTCTCGCATTCTTCTCTCCATTCGAACGTGGCTTCCTTACAGAGAAGTTTGAAGAAGGGGGGGGCATATTGAGAGGATTTCGCCACGAATCGAGACAAGGAAGTGAGCATGTCGTTTAAGGATTGGATTGGCTTTTTTGAGTCAGATGTAGGAAATTCTGAGAAGGCGCGACACTTTGTTGGGGTTGGCCTTAATTCCTCTTTATGTAAGATAGAAGCCAATGAACTTTCCCGCTCTTACGCTGAAGGTGCACTTGTCAGGATTAAAATGCATTCTGCATTTCCTAGCTTGGTTGAACTCTTTAATGGACTTGACGACCATATTTTCCATGTAAACTTCTAGCATGTCCCTAATTTGTGATTAGAAGATGTTGTTCATCATGCGTTGATATGTGGCTCCGACGTTTTTAACCCGAAGGGCATTACATTGTAGTAATAGATTCCCGTCAGGGTCATGAATGCGGTATGCCTTTTATCTTTGTCGGACATGGGCATTTGATTGTATCCAGAATATGCGTCCATGAAGGATAACAATTTAAAACCTGCAGAATTATCTACCAACTTGTCTATGTTGGACAAAGGGTAAGAGTCTTTCGAGCAAGCCCGATTAAGATTGGTGTAGTCAATACATAAGCACCATTTCTCATTCAATTTTTTCACGAGTACAGTGTTCGAGAGCCAGGTCGTGTACCTGGCCTCAGTTACAAATTTGACCTCTAGAAGGTCCTTGACTAATTTTTCAGCATCTAAAGTTTTTTCTTCGGATTGCTTGCGCGTGCTGTTGGGTTGATGGCGAGCTCATGGCATGCAATTTTTGGATAAATGCCTAGCATATCAATGGTAGTTCAGAAGAAGAGGCCAGCGTTGTTGCGCAGACATTTCTTTAGTTGTTCCTTGACGTTGTCGGGAAGCCCTGCGCTGATGCAGAATCCTCTGTCGGGGTTGTCTCTGAAGGTTACAACTTTGAATTCTCCTGCGGGCAAAGGACGCAAGATGAATGTTCTATCTGCAGAGATGTCTTCCTCAGCATCTACAGGGATGCGAGGATTAAGGTCGATAGTGTTGATCTGAGGTGTTGGCTTCTTCTCGGGTTGAATGTCGTCAATTGGAGAGTCCTCATCTCTTACGCGCTTGCTGCTCTTTGGTGCGGTTTTTATCACGGTCTGGCCTCTAGTCGCTGCTTCAAAGTATCTCCGCGCTGCCTCAGTGTCCCCATGGAGAGTAGCCATGTGGTCCTTCTCTGAGTAATACTTCATTTTGAGGTGGACTGTTGAAGGGACAACGAGGTGTTCGACCAGTGTTGGCCTTCCCATAATGCATTGATAAAAGGGACAATCGATCACTAGGAAGTGTGTCTTAATTGTTTTGGAGGCATCTCCTTCCCCGAACGTGACCTTCAGCTCGACATAGCCCCAAGGCTTGGAGGTGGCCCCGTTGAATCCCTACAAATCAGAACCAACATACGGGGGTAGGTTTTTCTAGTCAAGTTGTAGTGCTTGAAAGAGCGAAGTGTACATGATGTCGACCGAGCTTCCTTGGTCGACGAGTATTTTTCCTACATCTGTCTTTGCGCGGATCAGCAAAGGGATATGAGAGTTTGGAGACCCGCCGAGGAGTTCCTCTCTGTAAAAAGTAATTGGTTGGGATTTCCCCTTGACTCTCTCAATAGATGAAAGTTGAATCGGTGATGAATCGACTAGATGCTTGAGGTTTCTCCTAGCGGGTCCAACAATCATCTTGTTGTAATCTTCCCCCGAGATGAGCATGGCCGATGGGAAGCACTCCCAGGGGTTGTGTGACGCAAAGCATCATGTGCTTAAGAGGTTCCGAGGAATGAAGAAATCATCGGGCTTAGTGATTGACAGGGAGACTTGCATAGGGGCGGTCTCCTCGGTGACTTCATCGACTCTTTTTGTCTCTTCTTATCGAGGAGCTCCGTCTTTGACGTAATTCTTGAGGTGTCCCTCTTTGATGAGGATCTCGATGGCATCCTTAAGGTGGAAGTAGTCTTCGGTGACGTGTCTGTGACTGCGGTGGAAACGACAATAGTTGCTCTTGTCGGTATTGGCCTTGGAAGCAATTGGTTTGGGGAAACGAACACCTCCCTATTTGAACTCTATGTTGATGCACTCACCGAGAATCTTCTCGCGAGGAGCGGTGAGAAGAGTATATTTTGAGAATCGGCCTACTGGTCCTCTACTTTCTCTAGGACGCTCATCTCTTCGTTTTTCACGTCAAGGGGCCAATCCGCTGTCTTTCTGCCTATGAGTTTTCGTGTTCTCTTGATTTCTTAAATCCTGTGTTTTGTACGCGCCCTCATTTTCCTCGTATTGGATGTACGCTTGGGCTTTATAGAGCATCTAAGTGAGGGATTGAGGAGGTTCGATACCCTTAACTCTTCGGAATTTGCTGTTAGGGCGTAGGCCCTTCTCCAAAATATACAACTTCATGATGTCAGTAGTATGCACTTCGACGACTTCTTTGTTGAATCGGTCGATGTAGTCCCTTAGGGGCTCTTCCTTCCCCTGTATAATCCCCTCGAGGGTGGTCTCAGACTTTGGGTGACGTCTAGATGTTGTGAAGTGCCTAGTGAATTGGCTTTTCAATACCTTCTATGATGTGATGGATCCTGCGGGGAAATGTTTGTACCACGACATCACGCCTTTACGCAAGGTTATAGGAAACAACCTGCATTTGATCGCACCCTCCATGTTGTGATAGCGGAGCATGGCTTCCATGTTTTCGATGTGATCATCGGGATCGGTGGTCCCGTTATATTTGGCCAGTGGAAGATGTTTCTCGAGTCCGCGAGGGATGCGGGTCGCCATAATCTCACGGCTGAGCGGCCCGGGATGATCTTCGTCGTCTCTGCTTCCGAACTCAAGATACGAGGATTTTCTTCGCCGATGGCGGTCTTCATCATAACGGGATTCTTGCTTTGATCTTGATCTTCATGCGAGCGCCTCGTCTTATGGGGAGGAGATCGAGTACGTTTCCTGTCCCTTTCTGGGTGTGAACCTTCAGGCACATCTTGATCTCTAGGAGGAGAAAGATGACTGAGATCTATCCCTTTGCGACTTCGCGGAGGAGATCGAGAATGGAGGGGAGAGCCTATGCGATGCCGTCTCCTGGATGGTGAGGGAGAACGATGGCTACGTTCAAGCACCTGTATGCATTCTCTCTGTTGAAAGAGAGTGAGTTTTGCCCTATTGAAGGCGATAATAAAAGCCTGAGTTCTAACATCTGCGTCCAATGGGATGGGGATTGGTTCGAACACAAGGTCCCCGTGAGTGACAGGCGGTTATTTCAGATTGTTCGAAGATGGGGACGAAGGATGTCATTCGTTGTGGCCGGCGTTGAGTTGGGAAGCCTCGTGGTTGCCAGTGTTATCCCTGTCGCTGATGACGATGGTAGGGGTGTCTTTCACAATCTTACTGACCTGGGTAGTCATGAAACGAAAAAATGAGCTTTGATCTTGAAGTGAAAGAAATAAAGGATCTTGGTCACAAAAGATGGGGGAACTGCTAGTTCCCACAGACGGCACCATTGTACAAAAATGATTTGGGCAGGTCTTCGTGGCCTTCAGCTAGGATTGTGATGATGTTTATAGGAGAATGGGTGGTGTACCTGCAAGGTACTTCGGCTCAAGTAAGTTTCAATGTGAGACAAACTAAAGCGTAAGAAATTTTGTGATTAGAATCGAATACTTGACCCTCCAAGGGTCGAGGGTTTTTATAAGGGCACATGTCCGTAGATTGCGGACGCGTAGCCTTTAACTGAGCATAATTGCCTCCTGTAAATTTGGAGGGCAATTGGCCGCGTGGAAGACATTATGGCGCGTGAGGAGGAAGTCCCCAATGGCTATATGTCAACGGGTCTTTTCCTACAATGGTCATATCCTCGCTGATCTCTTAATGGGCTTATGCCCGACTGAATACTGGATTGGGCCTCAATTTGGCGTAGGGCACTAATTTCTAGGCCAGTCCAGAACATTATTATTGTTATTATTATATTAAATTGTTACTATTATGGTGAGGTGAGTTGGATCTTGAGCCCTCCGGAGGGATAATCGGTGAGTAGTTTCTTTCTTCTTCTTAATTCTTTTCGCATTTCGTATGGGCTGAGGAATCAATTTGAAGCGTGTTTTCTAAGATTTTGAAAGTGGTAGATCCTTATAAGATTAAGACTTTTGGTCTGAGATGTTTCTTAAATAGGCTCCCCGGTTGCTCTTATTAGAAGAGGTTGTGTTTTCCCGAATGGGTGTTTGGGGTGTTCTTTTTGTTCGTTGGCGGAGGATTCTGTAAATCATATTCTCTTGAAATGTAATGTGTCTTTGTTGGTGTGGAAAGAGCTGACTGATTGGATTGGTATTGAGAATTGAGCAGCTACTAATATTAAGGAGAGCTTTTTATTATGGTTTGATTTTTTAAAACAATGAAGGGTGAAGAATGGAAAAAAGGGTTGTGTTTGGTTAGCAACTACATGGAATTTGTGGAATTTAAGGAATGAAATTATTTTTACGAATGATTGTTGGAATGTGTTGGATTCAGTATGAAATTTCAAGACTTTGGTTTGGAGATGGTCTTATACCGGAAAAATTACTCGCTCCAATTATAACTTTTATGAGTTTTGCAAATTTCCTTTGTACTAGTTATCTTAAGGGTTAATTGGGTGTAATTTTTCTTCTTCTCTTGAGTTTTTTTTTCTTTCTGTAAGCGCTTCGAAAACCGATTGTTCTCGTTTTTATTAAATTCTTACTTATTGATAAAAAAAATTCATTTATACTAAAATTAATTTAAATTATAAGTTAAATATTAAACTTAATATAGAAGTAATCATATTTTATAATTGTTTAAAAATAACTTACTTATTCTAATATATATAAATAGAATCCTAATAGATCTTATAATAATCTAAAAAAACAATATTATAAAACTTTTTTTTTTATTATTTTTAATTAAAAAACAAAAACAATATTTTTTTATTATTATTATTCTGAATATATATATATATATATATATATATATATATATATATATATATATATATATATATATATATATATATATATATATATATATATATATATATATATATATATATATATATATATATATATATATATATATATATATATATATATATATACCGGTAGCTGCCTAGGGTTTAGTTTAATTAGAATAGTAAGCTATGCCGCTTCGGCTGCTAGCATCTTCGGCTCTTCTTCCCGATGAACTGGTGGTGGAAATATTCTCCTGGCTCTCCGTGAAACAACTTATGCAATTGAGGTGCGTCAACAAGTTTTTCAAAACACTCATCTCTGATCCTTACTTCGTTCAAATGCATCTCGAAAAATCAGCACGAACACCTAATCTCGCACTTTCGTGGCTAGACAGATGGAGTGATGATCATTCCAATTTCGTTAGTCACTCAATTCCTCGTTTACTCCAAAATCAATTTAACTCCCTTCACAGTGATCCTTCCTATCTATTGTGCAATTATGATTGGATAGACCGAGTTGTTGGTTCGTGCAATGGATTGCTATGCTTGATTGGTAGTTCATACCCTCCTGAAGATGAATGGCTTTGTTTCTGGAATCCATCTATGAGAACAAAATCTGAAAAGCTTAGACTATTTTCCGATCTTTTTTCTCTCCGAAATGAATTTAAGTATTCTTTTGGTTATGATATTTTGAATGAAACTTATAAGGTGGTAGGGTTCAGGGTAGAGATAGGGCTTGGTGGTAATCTGAAAAATGTAGTGAAAGTTTTCAACTTGGGGGATAATTCATGGAGAGATATTCAATGTTTACCTGTGATTCCACTTTATTGGTATGATGTTTGGAACAACAAAGATGTGTATTTGAATGGTACTATTAATTGGCTGGCCAATTGCAATCATGATTTTTTTTTGATGGGTGTTATTGAAAATTATGTAATTCTTTCCCTGGATCTCTCCACCGAGTCATACACTCAGATAACGTTGCCTCGGGGTTTCGACAAGGGGCCGCATGTTCAGGCAAATATTGCGAATTTGATGAATTTTCTTTGTTTCTGTCGTGATTTTGAGAGAAAGCATTTAGTTATATGGCAGATGAAAGATTTTGGAGTTCAAGAGTCTTGGGTTCAGTTATTCAAAATTAGTTATCAGAATTTTTATTCAATCAACAGTGATATATTTGATAATCATCGGTTGGAATTGTTGCCGGTATACCTTTGTGAGAATGGTTATACTTTGATATTGGCAAAAAGTGATAAGGCACCAGCATTTATATGTGATTGCAGAGATGATACAGTAGAGCAAATAAGAATGGCTGATACGATTGGGTGGTTCTGGGCTAAGGATCACATTGAAAGTTTGGTTCCAACTTGTTGAAAGTGAATTTTTAATTATTCCATCTATCTCACAATGTCATTTTTTTCTATTTTTATTTGTCTCAAATTATTTATCCATTTAGATTATCAATTTGATATTTATTATTTTTTAATTATTCCACCCATCAAGGAAACTTTACCCTCCTTCAAGAGCAAACACCATTGTAACTGTTAAGATTTATTTATTTATTTATTTATTTGTTTTAGAATTTAAAACTAATGGCAGTTGCTAAAACCTGGTCTTTAGGAATTGTTTGTTAGTTGGTTAGTGGATAGCTAGTTTTTAGGAAAACTGGAAACAGCGGTTACACTTGGCAATGCCTACAAAAGGAACCTATTCTTATGAATAAAATTATCCAGTATTTTTCTTTATCTTATAACAGTGGTATCCAGAGCCTCGGTTACGTGAGAGGGATTACAAAGAAAAAAAAATTATTGTGAGGGAGAGAACCAGGAAAAGCTGTAATTTTTTTTCTCACAGATGACTTCAGAAAATAGCTTTGTGCAAGCAGCTATTCCACGCTTTGATGGTCACTATGACCATTGGAGCATGCTCATGGAGAACTTCTTGAGATCCAAAGAATACTGGACGGTTGTTGATTCTGGCGTAGCAGAACCTGCAGCAGATGTTGCGTTGTCAGACGGGCAAAAGACGGAGCAGGAAGGACTAAAGCTGAAGGATCTCAAAGCAAAGAATTATCTTTTTCAAGCAATTGACCGATCAATTTTGGAAACCATTCTTTGCAAGGACACTGCAAAGCATATTTGGGATTCCATGAAGAAGAAATACCAAGGTACAACAAGAACAAAGAGGCAGCAGCTTCAATCACTTCGTTCGGAGTTTGAATTACTTCGAATGAAATCAGGAGAGTCAGTTACAGACTACTTTTCAAGAATGATGGCTATCGTTAATAAGATGCGGATTCATGGAGACAAGACAACAGATGTCACCGTTGTTGAGAAGATTCTTCGATCCTTGACACCAAAATTTAATTTTGTTGTCTGTTCGATAGAAGAAGCAAATGATGTGGATGAACTTTCAATTGATGAATTGCAAAGTTCCTTGTTGGTTCATGAGAAAAAAATTAACCAGCAGGAGACAGAAGAACAAGCATTGAAGGCCGTATCCGAAAATCACACCATATCTAGTGGAGGTGATAAAGGACGAGATAGAGGAAGGCATCGAGGCAGAGGAGGCAAAAATAACTATGATCGGCTGAACCAACAAAATTATCAGCATCAAGAAAGTTATTTTCAAGGAAGAGGAAGAGGACGTGGAGGCCATCAATTAACAAAGTCATTAAACAAGTCCAATATTGAATGCTACAGATGCCATAAGTATGGCCATTACAAGTCAGAATGCAGAACAAATTTGAGATATCAAAGAGGAGAAAAATCCAACTTTGCAGAAAGAGAGGAAGAGGTGTCTCTTCTAATGGTGTGTCACGTGAAGGAAGAAATTCAACCAAACTTGTGGTATTTGGATACTGGCTGCATCAATCATATGTGTGGCGATAAGAAGGCATTCTCTGACTTAGACGAATCATTTCGCAGCACTGTTAAATTTGGTGACAACTCTACTGTGTCTGTCATGGGAAAAGGAACAATTGGCATTCATACCAAAAAAGATTATGTTCAAACTATTTCTAATGTTCTTTTTGTTCCAGATTTTGAAAACAAATTTACTAAGTGTTGGTCAGCTTCAAGAAAAGGGATAGGAATCTATGTCAAAAATGGAGTTTGCAGAATTGAAGATGAAAAATTGGGTTTGATAGCTCAAGTGAACATGACAGCTAATAGAATGTTTCCATTGTATCTACAAGACAATACTCAATCATGTCTTTCTGCAAGGTTAAAAGAAAAGGAATGGCTTTGGCACTTTCGCTACGGGCATCTTAGTTTTGGTGGGTTAAAGACTTTACAACAAAAGAATATGGTGACAGGTCTTCCTCAAATCACAATCCCCTCTGAAGTTTGTGAAGAATGTGTCGTTAGCAAACAACACCGGAATCAATTCCCACAAGGAAAATCATGGAGGGCAAAGGCTACATTAGAGCTTGTTCATTCAGATATATGCGGACCAATTACTCCATGTTCCAATGGAGGCAAGAGGTATATAATTACTTTCATTGATGATCTTAGTCGTAAAGTCTGGGTTTATTTCTTGCAAGAAAAATCTGAAGCATTTCTAGCATTTAAAAGCTATAAAGCATTGGTTGAAAAAGAGGTAGGCAGTCCAATCAAAGTTCTGCGCACAGATCGCGGTGGAGAATATTGTTCACATGAATTTGCAAATTTTTGTGAGACTCATGGAATCAAAAGGCAGCTTACAGCAGCTTATACGCCCCAACAAAATGGCGTATGTGAGAGGAAAAATCGCACTATTATGAATATGGTGCGTAGCATTTTGTCAAGGAGTTGTATTCCAAAAAGTTTTTGGCCAGAAGCTGTCAACTGGAGCATACATGTACTGAACAGAAGTCCCACACTTGTTGTTCAAAATATGACACCGGAAGAAGCATGGAGCGGAAGAAAACCAGTTGTACACTATTTCCGAGTTTTTGGGTGTATCGCTTATGCTCATATTGCAGATCATAAGAGGAAAAAGCTAGACAGCAAGGGAGAAAAATGCATATTTCTTGGTGTTAGCGATGCATCAAAAGCTTACAAATTATACAATCCAAGCACCAAGAAAATTGTCATTAGCCGTGATGTAGTCTTTGATGAAGAAGCAACCTGGTCATGGAAAGAAGATGAGGCTAAACAATATATCCCAATAGCCTGCGATGATAATGAGGAAAGGGAGAAACCTATGGAAAATGTGCAAGTAGGAGAAGGAAATCATAATGTTCCTATAGCCGATCGAAGTCCACTTGTAGCGGAATCACAAAGGCCTCAACGTCATAGAAGAAGACCTGCATGGATGGAAGATTATGAGGTTACTGGAGTTGACCAAGGTGAGGATGTACTTACACATTTTGCTCTCTTTTCAGATTGTGATCCTACTACTTTTGAAGTTGCTATCAAGGAATCAAAATGGAAAAAGGCTATGGATGCAGAAATTGCATCAATAGAAAAAAATGATACTTGGGAGCTATGTGATCTACCAAATGAACAAGAAACCATAGGTGTGAAATGGG
This sequence comes from Lathyrus aphaca, assembly GCA_963966055.1. NCBI lineage: Eukaryota > Viridiplantae > Streptophyta > Magnoliopsida > Fabales > Fabaceae > Lathyrus > Lathyrus aphaca. Next base: position 529,334,746 of record OZ014522.1, on the reverse strand, counting down.
TTTTCAAAACAAAGTTAAATGAGAAGGGCGAAGTTGACAAGTATAAGGCTCGTTTGGTCGCCAAGGGATACAAGCAACGGTATGGGATTGATTACACAGAAGTTTTCTCTCCAGTTGCAAGGCATGACACAATCAGATTAGTGGTTGCACTAGCGGCACTACAATCTTGGCAGATTTTCCAGCTTGATGTCAAATCGGCATTCTTGCATGGATACTTGGAAGAACAGGTATATGTCGATCAACCTCCTGGCTATGTAAAGGTTGGATTAGAACATAAAGTTTATAAATTGAAGAAAGCTCTCTAGGGACTAAAACAAGCTCCACGAGCTTGGTATAGTCGCATTGAAGCTTATTTTCTGAAAAAGGGTTTTCATAAATGTCCGTATGAGCACACACTTTTTGTTAAAAGGGGAGATATCGAGAAAATGCTCATTGTGTGTTTATATGTTGATGATCTTATATTTACTGGAAATGATGATGCCATGATGAAAGAATTCAAGAAATCTATGATGAGTGAATTTGAAATGTCCGACCTTGGTATGATGCATTACTTCCTTGGCAAAGAAGTAGTGCCATCAACTTATGGGATCTTTATTTCCCAAAGGAAGTATGTGCAAGATATTTTGGAAAGATTTAAAATGCAGGACTGTAATCCTGTAAGCACTCCAACCGAGTTTGGCTTGAAGCTAAACAAAGATCATGATGGAAAGAAAGTGGACAGCACACTTTACAAGCAAATTGTTGGCAGCTTAATGTACTTAACAGCAACGAGGCCGGACATAATGTATTCTGTGAGCTTAATAAGCAGATATATGGAGAGTCCAACAGAAATGCATTTGTTAGCTGCCAAGAGAATTCTTCGTTATTTACAAGGAACTGAAAATTTTGGGCTGTTCTACAAGAAAGGAAAAAAGTTGGAATTATTCGGGTTTTCGGATAGTGATTATGCAGGAGATCAAGATGATAGAAGAAGCACATCTGGTTATGCTTTCTTGTTGGGGACAGGGGCTGTTTCATGGTCTTCTAAGAAGCAACAAATTGTCACTCTGTCATCCACAGAAGCTGAATTCATTGCTGCAACAACTTGTGCTTGTCAAGCTATTTGGTTGAGACGGATTCTTGAAGAGCTACGGTTAAAACAAGTTGAAGCTACCACAATTTTTTGTGACAACAACTCAGCAATCAAACTTTCCAAGAATCCTGTACTACATGGTAGAAGTAAACACATTGATGTGAAATATTATTTTCTAAGAGATCTTAGCAATGATGGAACAATTAAATTGATTTATTGTAAGAGTGAAAATCAGGTTGCAGACATTTTGACCAAGCCCCTAAAGCCTGCTGCATTTTTCAAGCTTCGAAGTATGCTAGGAGTTTGTTCGGAAATGGAGACAAAATAAAAAAAAAAAGTTGTTGCATTGTGTTTGTTTCTAAACTGATAGTATCTGCAGATATCAGTTTAAGGGATGGTGTTAAGATTTATTTATTTATTTATTTATTTATTTATTTGTTTTAGAATTTAAAACTAATGGCAGTTGCTAAAACCTGGTCTTTAGGAATTGTTTGTTAGTTGGTTAGTGGATAGCTAGTTTTTAGGAAAACTGGAAACAGCGGTTACACTTGGCAATGCCTACTAAAGGAACCTATTCTTATGAATAAAATTATCCCGTATTTTTCTTTATCTTATAACAGTAACAACAAGTGATTACTACAAGAGTCCGACGATAATCTCCTCTAACTCAAACCAATCACATACCATCCTCCACACTAATCTACCTTTAGCACATGGTAGAAAAATATGAAAAGAATCTTCCTAAAATTCAAAACAGAAAACGCCAATCTACTTTTTACTATGTTACTTTTATGCTTATTACAAGTTAGATAATGATATTTTCTAAAAGTAACATGTAGTTAGATTTCTGATATTACTAAGCTCCTGTGAGCAATCAGTTTAATTTGCTACATCATAGAGACAATTAGTGATGGTGTTGACTAGTATTTTTAAAAGTGACTGGTGTAAAATAAATAAATCTCACGTATCACAGAAACTTTTGCAGATATTATTTGAAAAATATGGAAAGAGAAGCATTGAAAGGCGTTGATGCAATTGAAGATGTTGAAGCAACACGCCAGATCATGATTTTCAATCAATTGGAATGTGCTATTGTTTCTCAAATATTCGAATTATTTTTTAGTTTACTTAAATGATGCAGAATCACTAAACTTTTTTATTTTTTCTAACTGTATTTATAATTGGTTTTTTATTCAATATAATATATAGTGTTTTAGATGCCATCTCTGCCCTTGTTTCTGGAGCAAATCAGTAAAATAGTCCATTCTTCCAAAATAATTGTTATTTAAGGTTTTTTTTCTTACATAGATAAATGAATGCAATAATGTTGTCATTAGACATTACACTTTTACTAGTAATCATATTAAATAATTAGGAGTAAAGTACAAAGTAAATTAAAAGACACAATTGAAAAAAATGTAATCATTGTTATATTTTAAAGTAAAAATGGCAGTTTTTTTTAAACAAATTTTATTTATTAAAACAACAGTCATTTTGAAACGGAAAGAGTATTTTGTAGATATTTGAGAATATGAATATTTTAATTTGACCTTGACTATTGTTGTCTTGTAAAATTTGGTGTAAATATATTAACTATGTGATCAACTGATTAATTATTTCCTTGATTGAGTCGTCGTTTGCTTAGCCTACATAAGATGATAAAAGAGAGAGAGAGAGAGAAATTTGAAGTCTAAGGAAAGCATGATTCGACTGAAGTCCAAAACTAAATGGATAAGAGAGGGAGATTCAAACTCTTGCTACTTCCATGTCATGCTTGAAGTTAGGTTGTGGAGGAAACATATCTCTCTTTTAGATTTTGAAAATGTGTTGATAGAAGTGGTAGAACAAGCTAAAGATACAGTTGTCGTAATGCGAAAAATAACCAAGTCGGGGTTCGGGAGTCGGTTACACGGAGGGAAGGTATTTGCACCCCTTCGCATCCACCGTACTCAATGGGATCCACGCTTGTTGTTTTGCTCAAAGGATGTAAGAAATTTGTTGCTCTGTCTGCTTATGCGAAAGGAAAGAGAACAAAAAACGAGGAGAAACGAATGTGGAAAAGATAGAAGTTGGCTCGAGATGATATCACATATTTTCGATCCCTGGATTTCCATACTGGTACAAACGCGAAAGTGGCGCTGAAGAGGTTGAGTCGCCAGCCAGACATTTTTATCCCGAAGGAACGGGAAAGGTAATGCTGCACAAACCGAAGAAAAAAAAGGAAGGACAAAGGTCTTGCGAACCAAAGAAACTGGGTTCGGGAGTCGGTTACGGCCTGGGAAGGTATTAGCACCTCAGATCGTCTATCGTACCCGACGGGATCCACGTTTGCAAAGAAACTGATTCAAAGGGTGTAAGAATGAAAGTTGCTGCAAAGAGAAAGACTGAAACTGGATAAGAAAAGAAAAGAAAGGGGGGAAATGTAGGAAAAATAAAAGAGTGCTCGAACGGGTCCTATCCCGCTGCCTACGTACCTCATCTGGACATGAGGATCAGAGTCGCCGTAGTTCCCCTAACTAGGGGCAGAAATATTTCTTGTGTTTTAAGGCTTGAACTGCTTATGTCAATGCTCAGGTGTTACAGACTCGTCTGGCACAAGTGCGTTACCGTCTTGCAGCGTGACAAGTAGGAGCAAGTTCGTACGAAAGGAGTGAAGGTGATGAGAAAAGAAGTCCCGAGGGAGAGACACTTATTCTTTGTCCAGTGTTTTTTATGAATTTTTTATGAGTGTGGCACAAGGAAGTGAACTCAAGTCTATTTTCATGGAATGTGTACTTGCTACTACATTCCAAGATGGAAAAATAGAACAAACACTCTGTCGTACCTCAAAAAATACGATCATAAAACAAACAAAAGAGTCTCCACCTAATTCTATTTATTCTAACTAGAGAAAATGGAGATATAGACAGAACCTAAATAGATAAGAAATGGTCAACGAAACCACTAATCTAAGTCCGGGAGTCAGTTACGCAAAGGGAAGGTGTTAAGCACCCATCACATCCGTTGTACTCAACGGGAACCTCTTAGTCTAATTTGCGCTTAAATGTTAACTTATATTATCGTCTTCTTTTAATGATTAAAGTTTATTAAGATTGCTTATTAAAGGGGACGTTTCAATTATTTGTTATGGGGAAAGGTTAAGTTTTTTATTATTGTGCTCGCAAAGGATTAAAATCCCCGTGCCTACACATTCCCTTGTGCAATGGGAAAGTCAGAGCTTCGTAGTTCGTGCCACTACAGTTTATGTTTTTTAATTGAACGATTGTTTAAAATGCATTCTACTGCTAAGCGTTGGCTTATACTTGCGGTGGAGGCTGAAACACTAGCTTGTTTGCGAAATAGAATGATTTGAACAATGTTCGTTTAAAGAAAAGGGTTTGACCTTTGTTAAGTGTTTTAAAACGAAAGGCTAATGGACCATAACTCGAAGGCTAGCCTCAAGAGTGATTGCATTCAAGGACCCGTGGAGTGCTGGACTCCAGAGTTCAGTTATTCGTCGATTAATTGTAAAGTGATTTGCGTTTGTTGGTAAGTTTTAAGTTATATTTTCATTGTGAAAGGGATAATGAATTACAAATCGAGGGCTAGCCCCAATAGTAATTCAATTCAAAAACCCGAGGAATGCTAGATTCCTGAGTTTAGTTCTTTCACGGTTTTAATGAGAGATTTACGTTTTGAAAACGAAAGAGCGAATGAATTGCAAATCGAGGGCTAGCCCCAACAGTAATTCAATTCAAAAACCCGAGGAATGCTAGATTCCTGAGTTTAGTCCTTACGTTAATTAATTATGTGTATTAAGACGTTTTGCGATTATTTTGGACGAATTAGGGTTTAGTATTTTAGAAACAAAGGAGTAAATGAAACACAACTCGAAGGCTAGCCTCAAGAGTGGTTCATTAAAGAACCCGCAGAATGCTAGATTCTGAAGTTCAGTTCCTCGTTAATTAATTAAGACGCGATAAGAATCGTGCAGGTGGAGATCACTTAGTGACCGAATTACGTGTGTGTAAAATATAGAAGCATGAGTTTTCTTAGCGTTGGACCAAAAAAAATTTTAAATTATCTTTTGAAACAATTTGTTTTAGTGCGTGTTCGTATATCTTATCTTAATCGTTATCGCAAAAATAAATCATATAAGTAAGCAAGAAATATAATAGACATTCAACCAAATAGAAATAGGCAATGATCAATAAGCATATCAATAGTCATCACATCAGCAAAATCGAGCACGAGTTTATCAACTAACTTAAATAGACTTTCTAATAAATTAAATAATAAATTAACTAAACAGATTAAAAAAAATTAAAATAATTTACTTCCATGAATTTTTTTTTTGTTTTTGTTTTAAAAACTTTATATAAAAAAATAAATAACAAACAAATCAACAAAAATAAAAAGAAATAAAAGAAATAAATAAAAGAAATGGGCTCGGTTCTGAAATGAAAATACAGGGAGGGAGTGTATGTAGAAATTCGGACCCCCAAGCCTAGGAACAAACAGCCCACACGCATCCAGGGAGTCCATGGTAGATTTCTTAAGGATTTGCTCAGGACCGTCAGATCAAAATATCTGACTTGGTCCTCTGATCAAACGGCCACCTACGCGCAAGACTATTATTTAAAATAAAATAAAAAGGATCCAAACATGAGATCCCAACAGATCATTATGAGGAACAATAATAGTCATAACAGTATTGGGAAGATAATAACATTAAGGCGAGTTTGAAAAGGAACAGACACGTAGGTACCACGTGCTACAACATAATAGCCACCATTAAACCCAATAAATCCAGTTGAAAAGAAACTGATGCATTGACTCAACAAATAAATCATTTTTTATTATTAAAACCTATTAGAATTCTATTTAATAAAAGGGATTGATTAAATCTTAGCTTTTTAAAAACAAAACAAATATATGAAGAGCCAACGATTCACGACTCCCTCTAAAATCGTTTTACTTTGTTTGTCTTTTGTTATGGCCCCAGACCAACATAGAAAAACCAAAGAGTTTCACTACCATCCTCGCCTCAGAGAGTATTTTCCATCACGGTGCTCAGCCATCATCTATTTAAAAGGAATCATAGGCTTTCATCGTACACCATCGTTAACGCTACAGATCCACAGAGCAACAAACTGAAAACAAAATCAGCAACAATGAATGAACGATGGGTGCCCTTATCCCCGCGAAACCCAGCGTTTTCCAATCATCACATTTTAAGGATCAAAATAACAATAAAGAAAAGGGTTCAAGGATTTACCAATGACGAGATTATGTGGAGCTCTTTCGACAGGTATTCCGCTTTTCCTTTTTCTTTTCTTGTTGTGAAACTTCCTGTGTGGCTCCCGTGGTTGTTTGATATTGTCGCTCCCCCGAAAAGACATCTGGTCAGATAGGGTACAGACGTGAACGGTCGGTGAAAGAGAAAAGATGAAATGAAGATGAATAGAGTCTCCAGCTAGGCATTTTTATCCTGAAGGAAAGGTAATGCTGCATAAACCTAGGAAAAAGATGGATAAGACGGTTGCGAACCAGAGAAACTGAGAAAGGGGGTTGGTTACAACCTGGGAAGGTATTAACACCCAGATTGTCCGTCGTACTCGACGGGATCCTCGCTTAAAAGGTTATTCTTAAAGGGGTAAGTGTATGTGCTACCCGTGTGCAAAAGCTGGAAAAGAAAATACAAGTGTCAGTGCAAAAAGGTGAAGTGAGATGCTCAGGAATGAGGCTTAAAAGAGAATGCAGAAAGAGGGGGATGACAAAGAGACTTTTGTTCGATAATAGTTAACTTATGCCTACGTATCCTCTCGTGCAATGAGGAAGTCAAAACACCGTAGTTCGACTTAAAGAGACTGAAAGATAAATTGACTGTGAACTTCTTACTTGCCTATGCTCAAGTGTATGACTTGTCTGGCTCAAGTGCTAAATGTCTTGCATTAGACGGAAGAAGCAAGTTCTCGCTTGTGAGTGAAGAATATGAGAAAATAATCCCGAAGGAGACGATTATTGTTTGTTTTTGTGTTTTCAGTTTTGTTATTGTTTTTGGTGTTTGTCATAAGTTAATGAGCTTAAGCCTAAATCAAAGGTTTGTAGACTCATTATATCCTCCCTGATTAGGGATAATGAGAATACTTTAAGTATGAGATAAGCATCTTAACTTAATTGCCATGATGATGTAGGATTAAGATCATTAACCTATTTGTGATTATTTAGATGTTTTGGGGTTTTTGTTTAGTGTTAAGTAATGAGTTTAAGCCATAATCAAGGATTAGTGAACTTATTACACCATCCTAATAGAAGGATAATAGATGAGCACACTTAAGCTGAGGAAGATACCTCATCTTAATCCATGATTAGGGATTAAAATCATTAGATGACAAGCCTTTATTAAAGTGGATTTTAATTAAGAGTGAGATTAAGAAGTGATTTTTATGGTTTGTAAGACAACTTGAGGGGGACTTATCCATTAAACACTAGGGTTAGTCCTTCTTAACCATAAAGGAAGAATTAGAACCCTAATGTAAGGCCCAAGTTACAAGTTAATGTCTTAGTGATTATTAGATGGATTGATTAAGAGGTTTAAACAAATTAAGGTTTTAACACTTAGGATTAAAGTCATACACTCCATCCTAAGAGAAGGATGCATGCATAACCCTAATTCCAATGTCCTAAAGCCTTAAAGGTTTAGTCTCTAATGATGAGATGAGAAGAGAGACACAAAGAAGACTCAAAGGTAGAAACTAAGGGGGGACTAATCACAACCCTAATTATTATCATGCTTGGATGTTCCTATGGTTTGTAAGGCTTGAGAAAGATCTTCAGGGAATCCACCAATGGAAGAAGCAGATGAAAGGAGGAAGAAGCAGAAGAAATAAGTTACTTACTTCATTGAAGAAGATAAGTAACTTAAAGAAAGAAAGTGAGAGATGAACACAAGTGAGCAAGCCCACTCAAAAACAATAAAAAATGCAGCAAATATGCAATATAAAAAGATGAGAAGAAGTGGGAGGTGAAGGCAAATCCACCTCTCAAAAAACTTACCATTAACCTGAAAAGTTAGCACAAGATGCATAAGGAAAGAAATGAAATGGAATGATGCATATGCAAAGACAAAAACCAAAACCAGAAGCATACACATGATGAAAATGATGCTATGACATGATGCAAAGACATACAAAGTGTATATGAATGATCATACAAAGAATGGGATGTCATGTAGGCATGCTTTGAAGTTTGAAAGTTCATGAAAGTTAATGAAAGGAAATGAATTCAAATCATGGCAAATGAATGAAGAAATGATCAATCATGATTCTAACATATCCTAAGATGTCTATGATGTCATATGAATGCATGAAATGTCATGGAAAGTTCATGTATGGTTGCATATGCAAGATGAATGCAAGTAAAGATGCAAAAATAGGGTTTTAAGGCAACATGAGATACATATGACCAAAACAGAAGCAAATGACATTATAAAAAATTGAAAATATACTCATAGGAACCCTAAACCTATACTAGATTACTATCCAAAGGGGGAGGTCGGAAGCTAATCCTGAAGGAGTTATGAATTTCCTAAGTTTCTAGGGTTTTTTGGGTGATCTTCAATGTAAAATGCCAAATAATTTGAAAATTCAAGATAAAAATGAAACAAAAATGTTTTTGGATGCTAGAAGCCATGCATAGAACAATGCAAAAATAATCGTTCACAAACTCAACTTGGTTTAAAAGTTATGAATTTTTGAAGTTAGGGTTAGAAAATGAACCTTTTTAAGAACCCTAATTCATTGAAAAATGTCAAAGCATGATCAAAACCAAAAAGAAATTTGTATGGTGAGTTTGTAAATGTTTCTAAATGTCTAAGAATGCTCTTTGATTTTTTTGGTGATTTTTAAATACTTAAATGTATTTTTAATTAATTAAAATCAATTAACTAATTAAATAAAACATTTAAATGATTTAAAAATACTTTTTTAATGCAAAAAATAAAAATAAAAATATTTTTGGTTTCTGAAAATTAATAAAAGTCATGATAAAAATTTTCAGATTTTTTTAATAATATTTGCTATTTTAAAATAAATGTGGAAAGAAAATGCAAGAAAATGAATTAAAAATCAAATAAATGGGAAGTAATCACATCTGGTGGCTGAGATTCAAAGGGAAAATGGAGGGAATTGACTGCGCGCCAGATCCAGTGGTTCACATTCAAACTGGCCTAATTATTTAATTAATTTAATTAATCAGAATTAAACCCTAAGTGAACTAATTCTGTCCACTCGTTCCTAATCTAATCCTGATCCAAAGGCCCAGAACGCGTCTGGCAAATAAAACCCTAATTAAGCCCTAATCACTCTCAAATGACCGGAACAGTGCTCCGATCATCTTCTTCGGCGAGACCTTCACCCTATCATCTTCCCTAGGTTAAATCAAGAGATCTAAAACTCCAGAATCACTCCCCTAACATCCCTAAGCAAGAATCTGCCCTCAAAACACATTTATCATTCATCAATCATGAGATTCGAGGCAAAACGTGAAACTGAACAGAAATTTCAGAAACTCAATACATGCTTAATACTCAACCATTTTCGAAACAAATTACATCAGCATGATCAATGAAGCATGAAGAATCATTTAGGAACTTAAAAATACATTTCTGGAAAAAATAATTCTTGATGATACCTGAGCTTGAGCTTTCTCAGTTTGAGCTATCTGGGCCTTTCCTTGGTGTCAATCAACCCCAATGGACCTCCTGAGTATGCTTTGATACTTAGAATGAATTTATTTGGGCTGTTTTGAAGTTTCAGTTTTGAAATGTGAGAAATCGTGTTTTAGTTTTGTGATGTTTCAGGCTATAATGGAGGGTGGGAAGTGTTTTATGAGTGATGTTGAGTTGAATGGTGAAGTTTGTTTGAAGTTTTGATGGTTGGTTTCTGAGTTTCGAAGAGGGAAAGCTTCTTGAGGATTTTTGTGTTCTTGAGTTGTGGGATGATTCAGGGCAATGTGTTGTATGAAATGAGTCCCTTGAGGCATGTATGTGAAGCTGTGATAGGTCAGAATAGTTGGTATGGGCTATGCTGATTGGTATGGGGTGATTTGCAAAAAGTCAAGGTTGGTTGTACTTGAGGTATGGGCACATGGCATGCCTGGATTTGGGCATGGCTTGACTCAGCAGAGATCAAGGAATGCTTATGGATCAGATTTGATGAGCTGGAACAAGTGTATAGAAAGATTCATACCATTTTGCAAATTTGAGAAGTTTTGGCCCTTTTGGAATTTCTTAAAGTTCAAGGCATGAAAATGCATGATTCTTGGGCCAATTCTGATCAAAATGACACTACAAGAAAAAAGGAGATTTATGACATTTTATTGTGACAGTTATCACATAACCGTCCTTATTCCTAGGTTGCGACGGTTGCCACGACAGTTAGAGTCAACCGTCGTAGATATATTGCAACAGTTATTACTAAACTGTCCTTATTCCTGGATTGCAACGGTTGTCACGACAGTTATTACAAAATCGTCCTTATTATATTTTTTACTTAACTTTTTATTTTATAAAATAATTTTTAAGGTTGTTATTTTATGAGGTGTTTAAATCCTTGGAATTGGCTAAAATATATTTTCCTTACACTTTTATTTTCATTTTGTTTCATCCAATTTGTTAATATTTTTTGTGCTAAATTTAATTTAGAAAAAAAATTGATGACAAATCATTAAAATATTTGAATATTTATTAATAATTTAAATTTTTTAAACAAAAATTATATATATATATATATATATATATATATATATATATATTTATATTTATAATTTTTGTTTAAAAATTTAAATTATTAATAAATATTCAAATATTTTAATGATTTGTCATCAATTCCATATATGGGTTGAAATTCATATGATGAGAGCCTCTAATTCCTAATTAAAAGAGGTGAAAATCAAAGCTATAGTTTTATATATGTTAATATGGTTTTATATTAACATAAAAAAATTGTAATAAAAAATAATATAATTTAACTTAACGATTAACATAAAAAAAACTATATAAAAATTAAGATTAACATGAAAAAATTGTAATAAAAAAAATATAAAAAAAAAAATCAAAGCCTCTAATTCCATATATGTTAATATGGTTTTATATTAACATAAAAAAAATTGTAATAAAAACAAATTATTTAACTTAACGATTAACATAAAAAAAAACTAAACTGTAATAAAAAATAAAAAAGATTATAATTTTACTTTAACGTGAAAACAATTGGAAACATTTGGAAACCGCCCTTAATTTTTTAAAAATTATATAAAAATTACAACGTAGTAATCCGAACCGCCGAAAACTTTTGGCCCAATTGAAACCTTGCGACGGAACTGAACTGCCTCCATTATAAATCCAAGAACCGCTTATACAACAAAACGTTTGTTCTATTTTCTAGCTTTCAGAAGTTTACTTCTTCCGCCAAACCGCAAGCTGTTGTATCTCTGTCAAAACCACTTCTAACAGGTCAGTTTCAATACGTACATCGCTTGTGTGTTTTCCAAAACTAAACCTGTTTCATACTCTCTTTCTTTTCCTCTTGATTCATGTAGTTTTCAACCCTAAATATTCTTAATTTCAAAACGTTGATGTATCTATCTGTAATGTATGAAAATCATAAACTTCTCTTTAATATCAACATGATTTGACCTGGTTGGTGGTATCAAATTAGGTTAGATCTTGAATATCTCACATAAACCTGTTTAATACTTTATGAGGTTATTTGTTGTAGTAACAGTTTTTGAACACAAATGGTAAATTTTTGAACTCTTGGTAGTCAATGTGATACACTACTTGGTGTTAGTCATTAAGATGTAGTAATAGTTTTTGTTGAATTTATCAGAAGTCGTTGGATCAAAATTGGTAAGGTTCATACGATTGTAGCAGTGTTGTTTAGGAAAATCGATGCGTCACAGCCCTGTTAAAATCATCGATCAGACAGTAAATAACATTGTCTAGTAATCATGTTGTTCAAACACAACAAATTGTCAATCTTTGTTAGACAATTGAATACATATGGTTTAAGGAAGGTCGACCCTGATCGCTGGGAATTTGCAAATGAGGGTTTTTTGAGGGGTCAAAAACCCTTGCTTAAGAGTATAACTCGACGAAAACCTGCCCATGGAAATAATCATCAACCGGCTCAGCAACCACATGTACAGAGTTCATCAGTAGGGCATTTGTAGAAGTCAGGAAATTTGGGCTTGAGGAAGAGGTCAAGCTGCTGAAAAGAGACAAGAATGTTCTGATGCAAGAGCTTATGAGGTTGAGACAGCAGCAACAAACCACTGATAACCAGCTGCAAACAATGGTTCAACGCCTTCAAGGAATGGAGCAACGACAACAACAAATGATGTCATTCCTTGCCAATGCTGTCCAAAGTCCTGGTTTCTTTGCTTAGTTTGTGCAACAGCAAAATGACAGCAATCGACGCATAACTGAAGTCAACAAAAAGCGTAAGCTCAAACAGGAAGGTATTGCTGAAACAACAGAGCAAGTTGCCCCTTCTGATGGACAAATTATTAAATATCAACCTCAGATGAATGAAACAGCTAAACCAATGCTAAGGAAGATCATGAATCCTGATAATTACTTGATTGGTGACAGGACATCTTTATGGAAATGGAAGATAACTTTAGAAATATCTTCCTCTACTGTACTCCAGCATCTTCTCAAGAAATCGAGCAAGCTATTGTTGAAAGCGTAAGCTCAAACAGGAAGGTATTACTGAAACAACAGAGCAAGCTGCCCCTTCTGATGGACAAATTATTAAATATCAACCTCAGATGAATGAAACAGCTAAACCAATGCTAAGGAAGATCATGAATCCTGATAATTACTTGATTGGTGACAGGACATCTTTATGGACATGGAAGATGACTTTAGAAACATCTTCCTCTAATGTACTCCAGCATCTTCTCAAGAAATCCAACAAGCTATTGTTGAAAGCGTAAGCTCAAACAGGAAGGTATTGCTGAAACAACAGAGCATGAATCCTGAATGAAACAGCTAAACCAATGCTAAGGAAGATCATGAATCCTGATAATTACTTGATTGGTGACAGGACATCCCTATCCAATGCAATGGACAGTAGTAGCTCTTCAAACTGGAAATCTGGAGTAACTCTTCAAGAAGTTCCTCCATCTTTAGTGCAGTCTTCTCACATTCCAACTGCAACAGGTCTGAAGGCAGAGAAAGAACAATAATTCTATGATCAGATATGAAGGCAGTCCTAGAATCTATTTACTTAGACAATACTTTCCATGCCATGCTTAACATTAGGTGTTAATGGTATTAATAATTTACTTAGACAATACTTTGAATCGATTTGAAGGAATTCCTAGAATGAGAATTCACCTGAATATGGAGGGGATTCAAAATTTGTCTAGTGAAGATAATAGTATGTTGGTGGAACCATTCATGCAGTAGGAAATTTGGGAAGTGATTACTGGAGAAGAAAGTGCAAAAAGTCCAGGACCCGACGGGTTCAGTCTCGATTTCTTAAGAAGATGCTGGAGTACACTAGAGGAAGATGTTTCTAAAGTCATCTTCCATTTCCATAAGTACGCATAGTTGCCCAAGGTGTTATCATCTTCTTTCATCGCACTCATCCCAAAACTGGACAACCCGCAGAAAGTTCAAGATTTCAGACTAGTCAGTCTTGTGAGCTTTATATATAAGATCATTGCTAAGATAATGTCCTCAATATTAAGTAGAGTTATGGATAAGCTTGTTTTGAAATCCCAAACAACTTTTAATACTGGAAGGAAAATGCTAGATGGTGTGCTTCTTATAAAGGAGATTCTTGACTTGGCTGTGAAGAGGAAAATAAAATGTATCGTGTTCAAAGTTGATTTTCAGCAAATGTACAACTGCATCGATTGGTTGTTTCTTATTGAGGTGTTAAGAGCAATGAACTTTTCTTCAAAATGGATAAGTTGGATCTCTGGAGGAACTCTCAACTGCAACAGGAGCTTAAGGACACATACCTTCGGCCGATGTACCTCAAGCTGCAACATCTGAAAATGTTATGTTGGATGTACCTCAAGCCGCAGCATCTAAAAATGTTATGTTGGATGTACCTCAAGCTGCAGCATCTGAAAATGTTATGTTGGATGTACCTCAAGTTGTTATGTTGAAAATGTTATTCAGAGGAAATGAGACGCAGCCAACAGGAAATGTTGAAAATGTTATGTTGAGACAGATGATGGATTTATGGATCCATCTTCACTTGGGTCCGGTGTATTATGAAATCATGAATTCATCATATGAGGATATTCGCCGCAAAACAATTGAAGAGAATCAGAAAAAGATGCGGGCTCTCAATCTTACAAAACTCTCTCAATCCCTTTACAAATCATCTTCGTCTTCTTCAAAACCATCACCGGTTAGTAATAAATTCTCATATTTGAATGTATTTGAAAATTGGTCCCCATCTTAAACAAATTTGTTCTTTAAACCGATTAGTTATTTGTTCTTTAAACAAATTTGTCCATATCTTTAAACAAACCTGTTTCGGTTTCATGTAATTTTTGTAATAACAAATGCAAAGTTGTTTGTATATGGTTTATCTGATATATTGGTTTCACTATATTATTGTTATGGGGAAATTGTAGAATCATTCAAAATCCATCTAGTTATGCCTATATTGGTTTCACTATATTGTTGCTATTGGTTTCACTATATTATTTGCTATGGTTTTGAAAATTGGCAGATGGATATGGTTTTTGATACGTGTCTAAATGAAATCATTAGCTTTGAGATGTGTTTATTTTGATACATTTAATAAATCTAGAACGTTAATGCATTTTAATAATCATGTTTCATTGATGCATTTTAATTAGTCTGTGAAGGGTCGTCCGAGGTTTGTACAACCTGGAGAGCTTGAAGTAAACAAGAAGCGCCTACGTTCAACGACAACTCAAAAATCATCAATAACCTCTCCTCCAATCCAAACTACAACAACCCCACCACCAATCCAAACTGCAACAACCCCACCACCAATCCAAACTACAATAACCCCTCCGTCAATTCAAACTACAACAATCCCTCCGGCAATCCAAACTACAATTGAAGATGTTGTGTTAGAAGATGAGGATGAAGATGTTGTGGTAGTAGATGAGACCGAAATGTTATGGTTAGAGATGAGACTGAAAATGTTGTGGTAGGAGACGAGGTTGAAGGTGTTGTGGTCAAAGAAGGGACTAAAGATGTTGTTCGAGTGGCTAGTTCTGAGTATTGGGATGTAAATATTATTAGTAAGTAATTTAAGGTTAATTGTTATTTAAATCAAATATTTATTGTTGCTTGGTATATAACAAACAGGGTTACTTGAAATGCATAATATTATTTTATGTTTAGTTTCTAACATCTTTGTAAGACATTCATAACATGATTATTTTGTGACTAAATTTGTTATATACCAAGCAACAATAGGTAGACATTTGAATCTAAAAATGTTTACTTTTTTTATGTGATAGATGAAGAAGGTTATATTTCAAACACACGTTTATGTGTGAAAGATTTGGTTGCGAAATCAGAGTCTGATGGAACATGGATAATACTTGATTGGGATAAGGCTCATCGTGCAGTAGGATCGGCTGCTGGTTTGTTAGCTGGGTATTTGGGTACACTTGTTAGAATGTTTAAAGACTTTCCCATGATGTTTGATTGTTGGAGGGATATTCCAATGGATAGAAAAGAATCGTTTTATGATTCAAAGATAAAGGTATCATTAATAAACAAATACATATTTTGTAAATAATTTTTATGGTGATTATCATTTGCTTTATTAACCTATTTTTATTCTTATGGTTAGCTCCATTTTAATGTTGATGATGGGCGTGACAAAACTTACATACTTGCTTCTGCTGCAAAGAAATGGAAGGAAGGTCGTTGTCAATTGTTTCAAAGATTTTATAGATGGGATCTCACTTTGGAGGAAAATCTTAAAAATTATCCAAAATGCAAAGGCATTGATGAAAAAGATTGGGCTGTTTTTGTTCAATATAGGCGGAAAGAAAAGACACAGGTAATATTAGTGTTTTACCCGTATAATTTTATTTTTAATACATAAGTAATGAATTGTATCTTATCCTTATCTATAACACATGTTTTTTTTGTTACCAATGTAGAAAATAGCAAAACAAAATGCACAAAATAGAGGAAAATTGAAGATTCCACATACATTTGGATCTAAGTCGCTTGTAAGGAAGCAACAGGAGTTGGTATGTCTAAATCTATATATTTTTTATTGTATTTTTTGATAATACAAATAATTAATACTTGTTCTTAATATTAGGAATCGAGAGATGGACGATCATACAGTAGAAGTGAAATGTATGCAATTTCTCATAAAAAAAACAGACGGTTCTTTTGTCAATGAACATGCATACCACAATAATGTAAGTACAAGTTAATTATTTTAAAATATTTGTTAGTCTCCTTAATGTTTGAGAAAAAAATCAAACATTTTGGCATCTCTTATAGATGGGGAGAACCTGTCTGAAAACTAGTTAATTAAGATGTGTTTGAAATGTATAAAAAATTGAGAAATAAATGTTATGTTAATTGTTTTATTACTGTTGAATTAAATCAAATATTTATATTAAAAATTTGAGGAATAAATGTATGTCACTATTGATGGTGCATAGCATAGTTTCTCCATGTAAGAGTTTCATCCATAATATAGGTGTCCCCATGCAACAACATTAAACATGAGAGTTATATTCACTTACGAAATATCTATGACATAATGTTGATTGCAGGTCTATATCATTGTCTGATCAAGTAGTTACCACCTAAATTAATGTTGATTACATACTGCTTTTACTATTAAGTTATTATATTAACTAGTTTGTTATCTATTAATTTTTACCATGGATATATTATATACTATGTGTCTTCCTATTTGGGTAATAATATTTTTCTAATAATGTTATTAAGATATTAAGTTTATTGCATCATGATTCTTGTTATATAAACAATAGCTTAATTTGCTCTTTTGCATGTGCAGGAAAAATTACAAGCTGCAATTAAGGATTCCGTGTCTGAAAATGAGGCATTTCAGAAAATATATGGAAAAGAACATCCTGGATATGTTCGTAGTATGGGACTTGGAGTTACACCATCTCAGATTAATGGATCTACGAGATCGTCTTCTTCTTTTGAAGAAAATGAAAAAATAAAGGAAATGCAAAAAGAAATTAATGTGCTTAAAGAACAAAATTCAAAAATTGATGAATTGTTGGAGGCAATCACATTCTTAAAGGAAAGGGACATTGCTAGGACAAAAGAAATTGAATTCTTAATGCAAATGCAAAATTCTAGTGGAACACAGGTATGATTTTCATGAAATATATTATTATTTTTAAAATATATAATTATAAGATTGATAGTTCATTCTAGTGGAAGACATTCTTCTAAGTTTAATACTTTATTTTCAGGGATTGGAGTCACCTGCTGATGGTAGACGTTCTTCTGAGTCTAGCTACCGAATTGCAGAAAAATGGATCATCAGGAAGGACAAACTAGACTTTGATGTTTTTCTATATACTTTTTTAGCTACCTGTTGATGGTTCTTATGGATTTTTTTAATGTATTTTGGTATTATGATGCTTATTATTATTATAAGATTACGATATTATGATTATGAATATTATATGTTTTATGGATATTACATGATTATGATATAACATTATAGATATTTCATTTCTATGATTGGATTTAATTTTACTATGTTAAAAAGTGTTTATAGATATTTCATTTCTATGATTTGATTTAATTTTACTACGTTAAAAGGTAATATAGAAAATCATATAAAAAATATAGGAGTATTAAAAAAATAATACCATAAATAAAAATATTTTTGTAAAAATAATTCAATGAAAATAATTAATATTATATTTAAAAACATTTTAATAGATAATAATTAAAATAAAAAAATATATTATAAACAAAATTACGACGGTTAGAAACCGTTGTAATCAATAAATAAAATAAAATCATTACGAGTTACGACAGTTATAACCGTCGCAATCAATGTTATAGACATGAATCAAATAAAAGTTACGACAGTCATAACCGTCATAATCAACAATAAAAAAAATATTATGTAGATTACGACAGTTATAAACGTCGCAAAAAGCCATATAATCATGTGTCAAATGGATAATTACGACAGTTTTAACCGTCGTAATTAACAATTAAAACAAAAATCAATAAGCAATTTAAGACGGTTGGAAACCGTCACAAAAGAGGGTTTACGTCAGTTAAATATCCGTCGTAAATATAACGGCGGTGTGTACGACGGTTTTCACAACCGTCGTTATATGGCCTCGCGACGCACAATTCCGCGACAGTACAGCAACCGTCGTAACTTAGAAATTGCGACGGTTCTAACCGTCGTAATCTGCCAAAATGAACCGTCGCAATCTACCAATTTTCTTGTGGTGTGAGTTAGACTATGATGGTATGATGTTTAGAGATGCATTAGAGGTCATGAAATGGCTTGGCAAGTGGTTTTGCAAAAAATCCTCTTTGGTGTATTCTTGAAAATTATAGGATTTTTGCCAACTCTGGAGGATCATAACTTGAGTTCCATAATGAATTAGAACATGTTCTTGTACTTTTTGAAAAAGGAAAGACCCAATCTACAACTTTCATGACCAATAATTTTTCATTTGAAGCATTTTTGGTTGAGAAAGAGGAGGTTGAAGAACTTTCCCAAAATGGAAAGTTTCCATTACAAGTCATTTCCATTTTTGGCAACTTTTGGCTTAGCTCAAATTTCTTCAATTTTGTGAACTTCCAAGCACTTCAATGATCAAATAAAGATCATAGAACTTAAATTTGATGAAAATACCCCTTTGGTTCCCTTGTTGGGGGCCTCAGATGCCCTGATTTTGCTCTGACTTGTTCAAGAAGTTACCCAGTGAACAGATGACTTCCACAATGAATTTCTTCATCAAACTTGGTACATATGATACTTATAACATATTAAGAACATTAGAAACAAGAATGACCCAAAAATTTGGAGTTGAGGCCTCTGAAACCAAAACCCTAATTTTGGTCATATGTGTAGTGAAAACCCTAGCTCTGCTTCCATGCTTTCCCAGTTCTTGTGATTCCTTGACTTCCTTGAACTTTGAGGGATATAATATGATTATAGCACACACATGGACCCCCTTGGAACAATTGGAGACCTTTGGAGTGGCTCAGATGGATCCTTGGATTGCTCAAATCACAAACCCTAGATGCAGATGAACTTGAACTATGCAGTGAAACAAAAAATGTAATATGATGATATGCTTAAACTTATGCAAATATGAAAGATCAAAAGCCAATGGTGTGGAATGAGTGAGGGAAAATTTAGGGTGTTTACAGCTGCCCCTATTCAAATATGAGTTAGCTGTGCAGGATGTAAGCGCCTAGCTTAACAGACAAACAAGATAACTTGTGGTTGGATACCAAAGACAGCCCATAATTTGCACTCGCTGGGGAGAAGAAGAAAAGGGATATAAATTGTAAAAGACAGTAAAGTATAATTATTAAATGCAGGCGATGGAGGACGACCATCGAGCAGAGGACGACTGCTGGGGATAAAGCGGTAAATAAAGCAATGACGGGGACGACCAACAAACTGGGGAAACAAAGTGATCATGATGGGGACGACCATTAAGCAAAGTAACAAGGTTTTCTGGGGATTAAAGTAAAGGCAATGATGGGGACGACCATCAGGTTTGTAAAGTAAAGTAAACAACGATGGGGACGGCCATCTGGTTTAAAGAATAAATAAAATAATGATGAGGGACGGTCATCAAAGGTGAAGGACGATCACCTAGCAGGGGACGGCTGCTCTTTACCACGACATAGGACGAATGTAGGATAGAAAAAGTCGACGATGGGGACGACCATCGGATAAGCATGATGAAGGAAGATCATCAAGATGCGAAGGAAGATCACCTAGCAGGGTACGGCTGCTCTCGGGTTTTATCACGACATAGGACGAATGTCGGATAACAAGATCAACGATGGGGACGACCATCGGATAAAAATGATGAAGGACGATCATCAAGAGCTGAAGGACGATCACCTAGCAGGGGACGACTGCTAACATATCACAATATAGGACGAATGCCGGATAGGGAAAGGTTCCAATAATGGAGACTCCGCTGGGGAAAGAATGAGGGACGGTCATCCAAAGGTGAAGGACGATCACCTGGCAGGGGACGGCTGCCGAAAGTATCACGACATAGGACGAATGTCGGATGAGAGAAAAGTTGTTCTTTTGGGGAATGGTAAACACGGATGAGTGTTTTACGCTTTCCAGAATAAAAGGTATAAGTGTTTGACGCTTTGTATAGATTAAAGATGCAGACGAGCATCCTTAAGACCATGATACGGACGAGTATCGGTAGAAACAAACGCTGATGCGTGTTCAAAGATGATGATACGGAAGAGTACCAATTGGTTAACAAAGAACATGGACGAGTGTCGAATATGTTGAGGAGTGATATATATACCAGATACGGACGAGTATCAAAGACTTTTGTATAAGTATAAGTGAGTATTGTGAAGTATGAGCAAGACACAGATGAATGTTTGACCTGCTGGGGAAAGTATGACACAGACGGGTGTCAAAAAAAAGAGAATGTGCATAAGTTATGAACAAATATTTGTATGTGAGAGTGTAAAAGGTGTTCTGGTGACCTGTGGGGATAGGATGACACGGACGGGTGTCAAAAGGAGTGTGTTATAAATAAGTACTTTGTTTGCAACAAGTGTTTTGGCAACTATGCTGGGGAAAGGTAACACGGACGAGTGTCAAAAGGGTATGTATAGGTTTCTGAATGCAAAGATGTCTTGGCTTATATCTGCAGGGGAATGATATGACACGGACGAGTGTCGAAAGAATATATATAAATAGGCATTTGTGTTGGAGAGTACAAAGGGGACGCTTTGGCTTTTATTTGCAGTGGATGTGAGCTCTATATATTGTTGATGAAATATTGATGGTATTTGCAGGCGACTGGCTCGAACCTGGCTTGTGATCATGCAAATGTTTGATTTTTGCCGTAAAGCTCCGTATTAGACAGAATGCTACGCTTTGCGGGGAAATTGATGTGAATGCTATGATTATGCGAAGGGAAACCGATTCGGGATTTGGATCCCTCTGAAGATTGGATCTCTAGCTGATCCGCTTGGAGGGATATCC
Organism: Lathyrus aphaca; assembly: GCA_963966055.1. NCBI lineage: Eukaryota > Viridiplantae > Streptophyta > Magnoliopsida > Fabales > Fabaceae > Lathyrus > Lathyrus aphaca. The sequence continues at coordinate 529,313,431 of OZ014522.1, read as the reverse complement.
CAGCCGGGGAAGATCATTGGTAGATCTGTTAGGATATATAGCTCTGCTTGGGAAAATAGATCATTGATAGACTTATCCTGTAAGGAGAAACCCAGCTGGGGAGAAGAAAACTTCTGTCACTTTGTTGTGTGAGAGTTTCAGGAATTGCTCTTCTGGGGAGAGGTTGGAACTTCTGTGGGGAGATTGGCTGGGGATGCTCCTGTTGAGTAGACCTGTGCTAGGGATGAGGAGGCTTTGACAACTTCGTTGGGGAAAAGCACTCCAGATATTGTTCGGGGAGGAGGTATGCTGGGGAAGTGATGTTTGGCATGCCCCATGTTGCGTATTGAATACCTGCAACCTGTTAAGATAGAGAGACGCGCAAGTATCCCGAGGTATCCCTTACCGGATTTCGTCATAAGAGTTAGATATTCCTGAAAGAAAATATATTTCCTGCAAGCATTTATTAAAAATGGCTCGTTTGTTTTATGCAAGTATTATATCATGGATATTGGACATTTTGCAAACGAAACGAAAATGTACAAAATGAGGTGTGACTGAAAACTCTGATTTTATTAATCTGGGTGCCCTGAATTGGCAAATACAGTCAAAGAAACAAATCTCCTGGAATGAGGAGATTGCTACAAATTGAAAAAGTAAAAGTGCTGGCAATGTTGACGACGTTCCGGTGAGCTTCCTTTTCTATGACTTGTATGACCTTGACTGTAGCGGTAAAATTATGAGTGTAAGTTATTAGCTAACTTAACTCAAGGTAAACAGAGTCGCCACCGCGCTTTTATTTTATTCCAAATGGAAAAGGGAAAAAGAGTGAATAAAACCTAATGAATCTAAAAGCTAAAAGGCTAAAAGAATCAAACAGAGAAACGGGTAAGGGGATAGGTTACACAATGGGAAGGTCTTACGCACCCAAAATGTCTGTGGTACTCTACGGGAGCCCTTTGAAATATTTACTGCTTTTTTGGTTTGAAAATGGTTTGTTTGAAAGAGATTGAAGAGGTGAGAAGAGAAATGGTTTTTAATATTTTTGTGTTTGAAGAGACGATTGTCTCATGCCTACGTACCCACAAAGTGCAATGCGAGATCAAAACCTCGTAGTTCGTGGTACAAAATGTGAAAAGAAACAATGAGTTGAATTGATTTTAAAATGTAAAGATAAGTCGTCATTCTTTAGCGAATAATTCCGCTAGAAAGAATGAATCATATCTAAACATGAAAATGATTAAAAAGAAACGTGCACGAGGGCACCAAAACAATTGAATGAGTTTTGAATGTTTTTTAAGTTTTGAGAAGAAAGTTTCGATATGCTTATATAGTTTAGAATTTATTAAGAAACGAAATGAAAAGGTAAAATCGCTTGAACTAAGTCAAGGTTTGATTGCGAAAACGTTTGAAGTTTGAAAACAAAGAAAGATTTTGAAAATAGGAAGGAGATTTGAATGGGAAGGACAGATTATCACCATCTGTGGTGAAGAGGACATATTTGTTAGCCATCAGGCTACGTACAAGTATATTGAGATGGATGGTGAAATCCATGAGACAATGAGCCAAGGGTTTGAGGCCCTAAATGTCAATGAGGCAACTGAAGTATTTGCTGCATCCCAGGAAGACATGAAGGGTACTTCAATTGTTTCCTATCAGCAAGCCCAGAAGGTTGTTGAAGAAGGTACTGCTCAAGGCTGGGGCAAGTTGCTGCCAGTGGAAAAGAAGGAAGATAGATTCGGTTTGGGTTACAGACCATTCCGACAAGATCAATCAGAGGCTGCCAAGGAGCCCAAATTTGTCAGTGGGGGGATGCTCACCCCAGATGTTGTTAACAATCTGGAAGACGAGGAGGAAAGCGACCGCAACCTGGAGAGCTGGATACGTCCAAGGATCCCAGGGAACCAAGTCCTTAACTGGTCTTCCCAGGAAATTATAAGGGTTACTCCTGCAGAGTAATTATTATTTCCTGTCTTTTTATCATGCATCAAGTCCTTCATCTTGCCCAAGGTGTCAGGACTCATTTTGTAATAAGGCCATATTGTAATTTTGTGAAAATGGTTAATCAATGAATATCGGACATCTTTTGCAAACGAGTCTCTTTTTCGCTCACTGTCTTTTCATTTTTCACTTTTGTACAAAACAATAAAATGGCAATGTTTTCAAAATAAATAACTTAATTTTCACTTTTTCTAAACAAGATTAAAACTGATCACTAAAACGAACCAATCTTAACCCTTGCAGAGACTATCCTCCATATTGCACCGACAACAGCACTGCTATGACCTTGTATGACTTCGACAATCCAATTAATCAAGCTGATGAAGGGGTTGAAGAAGACTATGAGTTACCCGAAGAGTTAGCCAGGTTGTTGGGGCAAGAAGAGAAAGTGATCACTCCTCACCAGGAGGAGGTTGAAACAGTTAATCTTGGTACCGAAGAAGAATTGAAAGAAGTGAAGATTGGGGTCAGTCTGCAAGATTCAGTGAAGGAACAACTTATTGACATGCTTCGAGAGTACATTGACGTCTTTGCTTGGTCCTATCAAGACATGCCAGGTCTGGATACCGACATTGTTATGCACAAGCTGCCTTTGAAAGAAGATTGCCCTCCAGTGAAGCAGAAGTTACGCCGTACTCGTCCGGATATGGCCATGAAGATTAAAGAAGAAGTACAAAAGCAGTGGGACGCCGGTTTCCTCGCTGTAACTAGTTACTCGCCGTGGGTTGCTAATATTGTACCAGTGCCAAAGAAGGATGGCAAAGTACGTATGTGTGTGGATTACCGGGATCTGAATAGAGCTAGCCCAAATGATGACTTCCCTTTACCTCACATTGATGTATTGGTTGACAACACGGCTCAGTTCTCGGTATTCTCTTTCATGGATGGTTTTTTAGGGTATAATCCCATCAGAATGTCACCCGAAGATATGGAGAAAACTACCTTCATCACACCTTAGGGCACATTCTGTTACAAGGTAATGCCTTTTGGACTGAAGAATGTCGGTGCTACTTATCAACGGGCTATGGTGACCTTATTCCATGATATGATCCACAAAGAGATTGAATGCTACGTGGATGATATGATTGCCAAGTCCCTCACTGACGAAGATCATCTGGTAAATCTGCTGAAGTTATTCAAGCGTCTGAGGAAGTATTAGTTGAAGCTAAACCCCAACAAATGCACATTCGGGGTACGTTCTGGTAAGCTACTAGGATTCATTGTAAGTGAAAAAGGAATTGAAGTTGATCCTGATAAAGTCAATGCCATTCAGGAGATGCCTGCACCTAGGACTGAAAAGGAAGTTCGGGGGTTCTTAGGTATATTGAACTACATATCAAGGTTCATATCTCATCTCACTGCCACTTGTGAGCCCCTGTTCAAATTGTTAAGAAAGGAGCAAACGGTCAGGTGGAATGAAGATTGTCAGAAGGCTTTTGACAAAATCAAGGAGTACTTACAAGAACCTCCAATTCTTATGCCTCCAGTTGAAGGAAGACCTCTAATAATGTACCTGACAGTATTAGAAGGATCAATGGGGTGTGTGTTGGGCCAGCATGACGAGTCTGGTCGAAAAGAGTATGCAATCTACTACCTAAGCAAAAAGTTAACCGACTGTGAACAACGTTATTCACTGCTCGAGAAAACTTGTTGTGCTTTAGCGTGGGCTGCTCGCCGACTGAGACAATATATGTTGACTCACACTACTTTATTGATCTCAAAATTGGATCCAATCAAGTACATATTTGAGAAGCCATCACTTACCGGAAGGGTTGCAAGATGGCAAATGATTCTGACAGAATATGACATTCAGTACACATCTCAAAAGGCCATCAAGGGCAGTGTACTGTCTGACTATCTAGCTAAGCAACCCATTGATGATTACCAGCCAATGCGATTTGACTTCCCTGATGAAGACATCATGTTCTTGAAAGCAAAAGATCATGAAGAGCCTGTTCACACTGAAGGGACTGACCCAGAAGAAGAATGGACAATGATGTTTGATGGGGCTGTCAATATGAATGGTTGTGGAGATGGTGCAGTGCTCATTACACCTAAAGGAGTTCATATGCCTTTCTCGGCAAAGCTCACCTTTGCATGCACTAACAAAGAAGCTGAATACGAAGCCTGTATCATGGGTCTTGAGGAAGCCATTGACCTTAGGATCAAAACATTAACTGTATTCGGAGATTCAGCTTTGGTAATCAATCAGACCAATGGAAAATGGTACACTCACCAAGAGCATCTAATTCCATACTGTGACTATACGAGGAGATTATTGACTTTCTTCACAACAGTCAAACTTGAGTACATTCCTCGAGACGAAAATCAGTTTGCAGATGCTCTAGCTACCATTTCCTCCATGATTAAGGTGCAGACTGCCAATTTTGTGCCTCGAATTTCGGTATCCAGACTAGACCGACCGGCATATGTATTCTCTGTGGACACTGCTAAAGATGACAAGCCTTGGTTCCATGACATCAAATGCTACTTAGAGGATCAGACATACCCACCTGGGGCATCATCTAATGATAAGAAGACATTGAGAAGGCTGGCTGGTAGTTTCTTCCTGAATGATGATGGCTCGTTATACAAGAGAAACTTTTATGTTTCTTCTCAGATGTGTTGATAAGAAGTAAGCAGATTTGCTGATGCACGAGGTGCATGGAGGATCTTTTGGTACCTATGCTGGAGGACATGCAATGGATAAGTAATTATTACGATCAGGTTACTACTGGATCACAATGGATGCAGACTGTTGTGCATATGCCTGGAAGTGTCACAAGTGCCAGATCTATGCAGAAAAAGTGCATGTGCCTCCGAATCCTTTAAACGTGATGTTTTCACCTTGGCCCTTTGCCATGTGGGGCATTGACATGATTGGAAAGATCGAATCGACTGCTTCAAATGGCCACAGATTCATCCTGGTAGCCATTTATTACTTCACCAAATGGGTTGAAGCAGCTTCATATGCAAACATCACCAGACAAGTGGTAGCCAGATTCCTGAAAAGAGACATCATCTGTCGATATGGAGTACCCGAGCGAATCATTATTGATAATGGTTCCAATTTGAATAACAAAATGATGGCAGAACTGTGAGAGACTTCAAAATTCAATATCACAACTTTTCTCCTTACAGGCCAAAGATGAACGGAGCTGTTGAAGCAGCTAACAAAAACATCAAGAAGATTGTGCAGAAGATGGTGGTTACTTACAAAGACTGGCATGAAATGCTACCATTTTCCTTGCATGGGTATCGAACCTCAATCAGAACGTCCACTGGGGCAACACCTTATCAACTTGTGTATGGTATGGAAGTTGTCCTACCTGTTGAAGTTGAGTTACCCTCCTTACGGGTATTGATGGATGTCAAGCTGAATGAAGCAGAATGGGCCTGTTCTCGGTACAATCAACTGAATATGATCGAAGAGAAGAGATTAGCTGCAATCTGTCACGGGCAGTTATATCAGAAAAGGATGAAGAAAGCCTTCGATCAGAAAGTCAGGCTTCGGGAATACCAAGTGGGAGATCTTGTGCTGAAAAGACTTCTTTCTCCATATACAGACCATATGGGCAAGTGGACTCCGAATTACGATGGTTCATTCATAGTAAAGAAAGTTTTCTCTGGTGGAGCACTGATGCTCACTACTATGGATGGTGAAGATTTCTTATCCCTTGTGAATTCAGATGCAGTTAAAAAATACTTCGCATAAAAAGACCCGCTGGACATAAAAACAGAAAATAGGGCATCCCGGCGAGTCAAAAACAGAATAAAAGACTCGGGCAAAAATAAGGGAAAATTAAAAAATGTACACCCGCTGAGTTGAAAAGCCGCATTGGACAGCTCAGGCAAAAATGGGTATCCCGGTGGATTGAAAACCCGAAAGGGCGATCCACGTAGAATAAGGGAATAAGCGAACAACTGCATTATGAATTCGTCTGTATCACTTACAACACGATAAGCTTCAAAAGAGTTAAAGCATCGGTCAGAATCAACCTTCTTCAGAAAGCAAGATGAGAAGAGCATCAAGGTCATACGGGTCATAGCAAGGAAAGCTCACCGGAGCGTCGTCAACATTGCCAGCACCTTTACTTTTCTCAATTTGTAACAATCTCCTCATTTCAGGGGATCTGTTTCTTTGACTGTATTTGCCAATTCAGGGCACCCAGATTAATAAAATCAGATTTTCAGTCACACCTTGTCTTGTACATTTTCATTTCGTTTGCAAAATGTCAAATATCCATGATATAATATTTGCATAAAACAAATGAGCCATTCTTAGTAAATGCTTGCAGGAAATGTATTTAATCTCAGGAATATCTAACTCCTATGACGGAATCCGGTAAGGGATACCTCGGAATGCTTGTGCGTTTCTTTGTTTACTAGGTTGCAGGTATTCAATACACAGCATAGGGCATGCTAGGCACACTCTCCCCAGCATACCTCCTCCCCAAATAGCATCCGGAATGCTTTTCCCCAGCGGAGTTGTCAAAAGTCTCCTCATCCCTAGCAGGAGTCTATTCAACAGGAGCTTCCCTAGCCGGTATCCCCGTAGAGTTCTCTTTCTTCCCCCAAACAGAGTGCCAGGTCTCTCAAAGACAAAAAGACCATCTCCTTGCAGAATTCCGGCCTTTCCCCAGAAGGGCAAGGCCTGAAATTTTCACACAACAAAGGGACGGAAGCTTCCTTATCCCCAGCTAGGTTTTCTCCTTACTGGGTAGATCTATCAGTGATCTATTTCCCCAAGCAGAGTTACACCTCCTAACAAATCTACCAGTGATCTTATCCCCAACTGGGATATCCTTCCAAGCAGATCAACCATAGATCTCCACAACAGTGGGATCCGAATCCCAGATCGGTTTCTTTTGCATAATCATAGCATTCACATCATCTTTCCCCACAAAGCGTAGCATTCCGTTTAATACAAAGCATTACGAAAAAAATCAAACATTTGCATGATCACAAGTCAGGGTCAAACCAGTCACCTGCAAATATCATCAATCTTCCACCAACAATGTATATAAAAACTTTCTCTCTTTGCAAGTAATGAAAGCCAAAGCATCCCCTTTGCACTCTCCAACACAGATATATGTTCATATATACTCTTTCGATGCTCGTTTGTGTCATATCATTCCCCTGCAGATATAAACCACAAACATCTTCTATGAATACAGATACCTACACACTCCCTTGACACCCGTCTGTGTCACCCTTCCCCAGCACGGTTAACCAAGTACTTGTTTATAATATACTCCTTTCGACACTCTTCCGTGTCAACTTATCCCCGTAGGTCGCCGAAACACCTTTTACACTCTCGTATACACTTACTCTTCTGACACCCGTCCGTGTCGCCTTTCCCCAGCAAGTTGAACACTCGTATATGTCTTACTCATACTTCATAATACTTGTTCATGCTTATACTGATACTCATCCGTATCTCATTTATACACTTATTCCCCACAGATTCGACACTCGTCTGTGTTCTTTGTTAACCAGTTGGTACCCGTTCGTACCATCATCTCTGAACACGCGTCAGCGTTTGTTTCTACCGATACTCGTCCGTATCACGGTCTTAAGGATGCTCGTCCGCATCTTTAATCTATACACAATGTCAAAACACTTATACCTTTTACTTCTTAAGCGTAAGCACTCGTCCGTGTTTACCAATCCTCAGCAAGTCGCCAACAAAACGACTTTCTTCTATCCGACATTCGTCTTATATCATGATACTTTCGGCAGTCGTCCCCTGCCAGGTGATCGTCCATCACCTTTGGATGACCGTCCCTCATCCCTTTCCCCAGCGGAGTCTCCATTATTGGAACCCTTTTTCTATCTGACATTCGTCCTATGTCGTGATATTTAGCAGCCGTCCCCTGCTAGGTGATCGTCCTTCACCTTTTAATGATCGTCCTTCATCATTTTATCCGATGGCCGTCCCCATCATTGATTTTGTTATCTGACATTCGTCATATGTCATGATAAACCCCGAGACCAGCCGTACCCTGCTAGGTGATCGTCCTTCACCTCTTGATGATCGTCCCTCATCATGCTTATCTGATGGCTGTCCCCATCGTCGACTTTTTCTATCCGACATTCGTCATATATCGTGATAAAGAGCAGCTGTCCCCTGCTAGGTGATCGTCCTTCACCTTTGATGACCGTCCCTCATCATTTATCTCATTTATTCTTTAAGCCGATGGTCGTCCCCATCATTGTTTACTTTACTTTTCAAAACCGATGGTCGTCCCCATCGTTGCCTTTATTTTTTAATCCCCAGAGAGCTTTGTTACTTTACTTGATGACCGTCCCCATCATGATCTCTTTATTTCCCCAGCATAACGGTCGTCCCCGTCATTGCTTTATCCCCAGCAGTTGTCCTCTGCTCGATGGTCGTCCTCCATCGCCCGCATTTTGATAATCATACTATACTTTCTTTTACAATTTATATCCCTTTTCTTCTTCTCCCTAGTGAGTGCAAATTTTGGACTGTCTTTGGTATTCAACCACAAGTTATCTTGTTTGTCTGATCAGCCAGGCGCTTACATCCTACGCAGCTAACTCATGTTTAAATAGGGGCAGTTGTAAACACCCCAAATTTGCCCTCACTAAATTCACACCATGGCTTGTGATCTTTTCATATTTGCATAAGTTTAAGCATATCATCTCATATTGCATTTTGGTTTCACTGCATTAGTTCAAGTTCATCTGCATCTAGGGTTTGTGATCTGGGCAATCCAAGGATCCATCTGAGCCACTCCAAAGGTCTCCAATCATTCCAAGAGGGTCCATTTGTGTTCTATCATCATATTATATCTCTCAAAGATCAAGGAAGTCAAGAAATCACAAGAAGGCAAAGCATGGAAGCAGAGCTAGGGTTTCACTACACAGATGACCTGAAATTAGGGTTTTGGTTTCAGAGGCCATAACTCCAAATTTTTTGGTCATTTTTGTTTCTAATGTTCTCAATATGTTATAAGGATCATGTGTACTAAGTTTGATGAAGAAATTCATTGTGGAAGTCATCTGTTCACTAGGTAACTTCTTGAGCAAGTCAGAGCAAAATCAGGGCATCTGAGGCCCCCAACAATGGAACCAAAGTGATATTTTCATCAAATTGAAGTTATATGATCTTTATTTGATCATTGAAGTGCTTGTAAGTTCACAAAATTGAAGAAAATTGAGCTAAACTAAAAGTTGCCAAAAATGGAAATGACTTGTAATGGAAACTTTCCATTTTGGGAAAGTTTTTCAACCTCCTCTTTCTCAACCAAAAATGCTTCAAATGAAAAATTGTTGGTCATGAAAGTTGTATATTGGATCATTCCCTTTTCAAAGAGTACAAGAACAAGTCCTAATTCATTGTGGAACTCAAGTTATGGCTTGGCAAAGTTGGCAAAAATCACATAATTTTCACTTTCACACCAAAGGGGATTTTTTTTGCAAATTCACAAACCAAGTCATTTTGTGACCTCTAATACACTTCTAGGCATCATACAAACATAGTGTATTGCCTAAGAATCAGAATTGGCCCAAGAACCACAAGTTTCTATGCCTTGCACATCAAGAAATCACAAAGGGGCAAAATTGAACAAAACTTGCAAAAACTCATACAACCATGCTTCCACTTGTGCCAGCTGAAAAATATGACTTCCATGGTCATCCTTGAACCAAGCTGACTCGAGCCATGCCTTGAAACAGCCACTGAACCAGCCCATACCTCAAGTACAAGTTATGTTGACATTTTGGCAACTTGCCCATACCAATCACCATAGGCCACAATAACTCTTCTGACCTATCCAAGCTTGTTATGTGGATCAAATGCAAGCCATAACACACAACACACAAGGCTGAAACCTCAGAATCACCAAGTTACTCAAAATCACCTCAAAAGCAAAAGCTTTCGAAACTCATAGCACACACACTCAAACTCAAAACTTCTTTCATCAATCAACTCAGCATCACAAGAGGATCATTTCCCACCCTTCATTACAGCCTAAAACCAAACAAAACTGAAATACGATTTCTGACCAGCTGAAGAACAACCACTCAAACCAGCCATTATAAACTCCTTCCAAGCATCAAAGCATCACCAGGAGGATCATTGGAGTCATTTTGCACCAAAGAGGAGGCCAGATAGCTCAGATTGAAGAAGCTCCATCTCAGGTATCCTCAAGAACAAATTTTCCAAAAATGTAATTTTAGGTTATAGAAATGTTCTTTATACTTTGTTGATCATCATGATGTATTTACTTTTGAAAATGGTTGAGAAATAAGCTTGTATGCGTGCTCTGAAACTTTGGCAGTTTTTAGGTTTTGATTCGTATCCTTTGATTCAGCCATGAGAAATTAGTTTTGAGGGTGGATTCATGTTTAGGAAGAGGAGGGGAGTTGATCTGGAGCTTTAGAGCTCCTGAAATGGCCTAGGGAAGAAGTTGACAATTTGGTCTCGCCGGAGAAGACGACCGGAAGTCTTCTCCGGCCACCTGAAACTGATTAGGGTTAATGACGTGTTTAGGGCTAAGTTTGAATTTGGGCCGTTGGATGGGGATTAGGGTTAGGCAGTGGATGGCTCAGATTAGCTCATTAAGTTTTAATTGTGATTAATTAATTAATTAATTAGGATTTAGTCAGTTTGATTCCTGACCATCAAGATGCGCGCGTGGTCTTCCCTCCAAACCCCAGTTTAAACCTGGTCCATTGGATCAGTTGACCAGCCTTTAATTCATTTTTAATTTCATTTTATTCCATTTATTTTGAGCAATTTATTTAAAATATTTTTCTTCTGCATTTTGATTTCAAATATTTTTCTTCACCCAAAAATATTTTTATTTTTATTTTTTGCGTTAAAAAATAATTTTAAAAATATTTAAATGTTTATTTTAATTAATTAATGAAAATTAATTAATTAAAATACCATTTAGGTTTCTAAAAATCCCAAAAAAATTCACATTGCATCTTAGGATATTTAGAAACATTGTCAAACCATTCATACAAATTTCTTTTTGGTTTTGATCCAACTTTGACATTTCTCTTGAATTTAGGGTTCATAAAAATCCATTTTTAGAACCCGAACTTTGAAAATTCTTTTCTGCCTTACCATGAAGGGTTTGACATTGGTTCTTTTTGCATTGTTCTTAATATAGAATGTAGTGTCTAGCATAATTTTGTCATAAATTTATCTTGCATTTTCCATTTGATTTGCATTTTTCCTCTTAAGGTACCCAAAAACCCTAGCAAACTTAGAAAATTCACCACTTTCTTTAGGTTAAGAGTTAGACCTTCTCCTTTGGGGTTTGATATCATATGGGGTTAGGGTTCCTTTGAGTTCATTTGCAATTTTTTTATCATGTGATTTTCTTCTCTTTTGACCTTATGCATCTCATGTTGCCTTAAAACCCTAATTTTACATGTTCATTTGCATTCATCTTGCATATGCATCCATACATGAACTTGTCATGACATTTCTTGCATTCATATGGCATCTAAGACATCTTAGGACATATTAGAATCATGCTTGATCATTTCTTCATTCATTTTCCATGATGTGCATTCATTTCATTCCATGAACTTTCATGTGCTTTCATGCTTCCTACATGCTTCATTTGCATTCTCATCTCTTGTATGAACATTCATAGCACTTGGTATGCCTTTGCATCATCTCATAGCATCATTTGCATCATGTGATTGCTTCTGGTTTTGGTTTTTACCTTTGCATATGTTTCATTTTCATTTCATTTCTTTCCTTTATGCTAACCATTTCAGGTGGTAAGTAACTTGAGAAGTGAATTTGCCTTCACTTCTCACTTCCCTTCATCTTTTTCTTATGAATCCTTGATGCTTTTTTCTTTGCTTTAGAGTGAGCTTGATGAGTGAGCTTGCTCATTCATGTTCATCATTCACTTTCTTTCTCCAAGTTACTTATCTTCTTCAGTGAAATAAGTAACTTGTTTCTTCTGCTTCCCCTCCTTTCATTTGCTTCTTCTATTGGTGGCTTCTCTGAAGATCTTTCTTAAGCCTTACAAACCATGGGAACATCCAAGAATGACAATAATTAGGGTTGTAATTAGTCCCCCTTTAGCTTTTACCTTTGAGTCCTCTTTGTGTCTCTCTTCCCATCTCATCATTAGAGACTAAACCTTTAAGGTTTTAAGACTTGGTGATTAGGGTTATGCATGCATCCTTCTCTTAGGATGGAGTGTATAACTTTAATCATAAGTGTTAAACCCTTAATATGTTTAAACCTCTTAATCAATCCACCTTAATAATCACTAAGACAATAGCTTGTAACTTGGGCCTTGCATTAGGGTTCTAATTTTTCCTGTATTGGTTAAGAAGGACTAACCCTAGTGTTAATGGACAAGTCCCCCTCAAGTTGTCTTACAAACCATAAAATTCACTTCTTAATCTTACCATTAATTAAAATCCACTTTAATAAAGGTTTTTTTTGTCATGAGGTTAATCCCTAATCATGGATTAAGTTGAGGTATCTTCCTCAGTTTAAGTGTGCTCATCTATTATCCTTCTATTAGGATGGTGTAATGGGTTCACTAATCCTTGATTATGGCTTAAACTCATTACTTAACACTAAACAAAAACTCAAAAAAACATCTAAATAATCACAAATAGGTTAATGATCTTAATCCTACATCATCATGGTAATTAAGTTTGAGATGTTTATCTCACACTTAAGGTATTCTCATTATCCCTAATCAAAGGGAGGATATGATGAGTTTACTAACCCTTGGTTTAGGCTTAAGCTCATTAACTTATGACAAACACCAAAAAGCAATAAAAGATTGAAAACATAAAAACAAACAATAATTGTCTCCTTCGGGATTCTTTCTCATCACACTCATTCATAAACGAGAACTTGCTTCTTCCATCTAATGCAAGACAATTAGCACTCGAGCCATACAGTCCCATTTAATCCTTAGAGATTTGATCCCACATATGGTGTCAAATGCGTCTCGTTTTGGAGGGTTGCAAATATTTGGGAGTACATGATGTTGACGGAGCTTCCTTGGTCAACTAGGATTCTCCGGACATCAAATTGGCCATCTGTGAACGAACAAGCAGAGGAATTTTGGCGTTAGGTGCTCCTCCGAAGAGAACATCTTTATAGAAATAGATGGGAGCAGATCCTCCACGGGGAAGGTCAAGGGTTGAGCTCTAGTTAGAACTGGTGTTGATTAGTTGATCAAAGTGTCGCTTCACTGATCCTACTATAACCTTGTTGGGTCCCCCTCTTGAGATGACCATTGCGGATGGGAAAGATTCCCATGGGCTATAGGCAGCGAAGTACGCAGGGCTGGTGTATGGCTCGAGAATGTAGAAATCTTCTGGTCGTGTAATACTGAGAGCGACCTGAAGGTTTGCTTCCGTGGACGATGAAGCAGTTTCCTCAACCTTGTGGGCCTCTTGTACCTCCTGCTTGGGAGCCTTATTCTTGGTGAACTGTTTCAGATGGCCATCCCGAATGAGGATTTCAATGGCGTCTTTCAAGTGGATGCAGTCCCCCATGTTATGCCCATGGGACTAATGAAAGCGATAATATTTTGTCTTTTCCGTGTTCGGCTTATTCGGTAGATGTTTAGGGAACCTAACACCAGCTTGGCGGAACTCAGAGTTAGCGCACTCGAAGAGGATCTTTTCCCTGGTCGCTGGGAGGGCATGTAGTCGGGAAACCTCCCAATTGAGCCCTTATACTCCTGTGGTTGATGGGAGTGATCTTCCTTTCGTGTTTCTCCTCCCACGTGGATTGTCGAAGAGTCATCATGCTTGGAAGGTTTGGAGTCTTCATTACACCTGGTTTCACGGGCTGTGCTAGTTGCCTATTTTACCTCGTATTGAATGTACGCTTGTGCCTTGAGGAGAAAGGCGTCAAGTGTGGCTGGTTTCTCGATACCCACGGCCTTTCGGAAGTCACTCTGAGGGCGGAGTCCTCGTTCTAGAAGGTACTTCTTCATACCGTCCATGATCGAAACCTGGAAGGCTTCCTTGTTAAACCTTTCGATATATGCCCACAGAGGTTCGTCTTTTCCCTAGATAACTACTTCCAGAGAAGCCTCGGTCTTTGGATGGCGTCGTGAAGCGGTGAAGTGTCGGGAGAATGTTCTCCCTAGTTGCCTACAAGATGTGATGGATTCGAGCACTAACGGAATCTTCTTGATGAGCCATTGTTAATGCTATTATTTTATGATTGGCATTATGTTTGGTAAAACTAATATGGCTGGAAAATGTTGAATAAAAAGTTCCATATATTAAATTAACATGGTATAGACTCTGGAAGAACAAGTCAAGACATGATTAAGGAAGTTGTCAAAGAAGATGTTGAATTCAGTTCAGAATGTCCTATCAGATGTTGGGACATTATCAAACAGAGTATAAGAACTTAATTCAGGATGTCCCAACAGATGTTGTCATATGTTACAGTCAGATGTCAAAGAAGATGTTGAAACATCTGCAAATGTCATGACAGAATTACTGTCATATGTTACAGACAGATGTCAAAGAAGATGTTGAAACATCTGCAAATGTCATGACAGAATTACTGTCATATGTTACAGACAGATGTCAAAGAAGATGTTGAAACATCTGCAAATGTCATGGCAGATGTCAAAGAAAATGTTGAAACATCTGCAACTGTCATGACAACATTACTGTCATATGTTACATATAGATATCAAACAAGAAGTGTTGAACTTAGTTCAGGATGTCACACCAGATGTTGTGACACTGTCAAACAGAGTAACAGTTAATGAACTTAAATCAAGATATCAGGATGTCACACCAGATGTTAGGACATTGTATCAGTTGATGGAATAAGTTCAGTTTACAGGATGTCACATCAGATGTTGTGACATTGTATCAGTAAATGAAGTAAGTTCAGTTTTTCAGGATGTCCCAACAGATGTTGAGACATCTCAGACCTGTTACCAGAATTAATTAATGCATAACAGAACTGAGTAAATTCAGGGGAATCTATCTGGAATTAATTATGGATGGACAAAAACAGAACAAGGCGCATATGTAGGGAGAGTTGTTATGAAACTTCAGCATAATCAGATGGACTAAATCACCTAGAATCTAGGAAGCAACAAACCCTAATTCAAGGTGATGACATTGGATTTATCAGATCTGAATTATGCAGAATATTCTGGAGATATTATGCAATCATATGTGGTGCTGATCTAGAAGATCTTAAAGAATCAATTTAAATTGAAGACAAATATTGAAAAATATAGGTTTCTATATTTAGAGATATTTTAGGAGTTGAAGATCTTTTGGAATATTTGTAGCAGATATTTCTGCATATTTGTAGCAGATATTTCTGCATATTTGTAGCAGCTATTGTTGTGATTGTTTAGGCCCAAATCCAGTTGGGAATAGGTTATAAAAGAAACCCTGTAACCTAGTTTAGAATGAACCCAATCAACCGAAAATGTAAACATTATTAGGGTTGTGTCCTTGTGTCAGCCGTGCATAACAAGTAACTCTATTGTGGTTGTTTCACTTGTGATTCTCGAAGCTTGTAAGCAAGAGAAGTTTTGTGACTTGATTGAAACTGTGCAGTAAGATCAAGCTGTTTTGTTTGAAGTATGACTTCAATTTTATTAAACTTGTAAACAAGATCACTGTGTGATTGAGGGGGAGTGAGTAGGGTACTCATATCTAAGTTGTGTCTTAGGTAGAAATTGCATTGGGTAGTTATTAAGTGAAAGATTAAACAGGGTGGTTTAAGTCTAGAATTAATATTACTTATAGTGGATTTCCTCCTGGCTTGGTAGCCCCCAGATGTAAGTGTGGAGATACACTGAACTGGGTTAACAATTCTGCTGTGTTCTTTATATCTTTTATGTTTTATGCAGTACCTGAACTGAATGTCCTATCAGATGTCCCAACATCCTGAAGCATGTTTGACTCTGATATATCAGAATTATTTAAGTACTGATATGTATGCCTTACCATGTTTATAAGTAACAGATAAGATGTCTCAACATCATATTCGACATCTGAGTCTGTCATACCAGAATTTCAATTGGTATCAGAGCAGGCATCCTGGTCTGTTTCTGGATGAGATCTAAGGGGGATACTTTCTGGTTCATGGTAAAGGAAGAAGGATGATATAATGAAAAGTTGTTTGAACTTGAAAGGTTCATATTGGAATTTGAATGGTCCCTAGAAGTGGAGGATGGACTATTCATCATATGGTGTATATTGGACCAGTCTGGTGTTATCAGGGCTGGAAATTTGCTGGTGAAGTGTTGTGTAGCTATGATGTCAGACAGAATGTCCTGACATCTTGGTTCAGAGAATTCTATATTTGAAGGAGGCTTGTATTTTGTTTTCTGTGAGAGCTGGAGAACACTTAGTTCAGAATGTTGTGGTTCTTGATGAAAGAAGAGGTTAGAGCCAAAAACAAAAGAGTATAATTATCAAATCTTTCATGCGGGAGTGAAAATCTTGATAAGTTATCTCTTAAGCTTATTTATGGTGACCTAATGAGGATATTCTTCCTGGTTATGGTGTCCTATGTTGTTTAGGTATAGCTGGAGAAAATCTCTCTTGTGAAGATACATGTTTATGATTGTCTAAATCATGAACTGAAGGAAGTTTCATCAAGAAAGAAGCTGAATTGATATGTCAATCCTAATGGCTTGACACCACACTACACATCAACAGTTTTTGGTAAATATTGAATCAAAGACCTAAAAGATTGTTTTTTTGGGATTTATGTAGCTATGAAGCTGAATACTCCTTGAGATGCTACTGTCTATTGTATGTGTGCAAAGTATCTTTCATAATGTTATAGCACTTCAGTTGGAGCTGATTGAAGAAAAGATAGTAATCTTGAAAGCAATAATGTTTCAGAACCAAGCTTAGTTTTGTGTTCCAGAAGAAGGAAACTGGTGTGATATCCTGCTAACATGATGGATGCTCTGGGTGCTAGACAAATGTGTGATGATCACATATGTTTGGAACCTACTCCTAACCTGGAAGAGGAGGCATCTATGCTACATGTTGAAGACTTAGATAATGACTCTGACACAGAGATCATTGCTTCTGTGGACCCTAGCATAGCCAAAAGGCTTAGGGCTAGAAAGGAAAAGAAGACTGCAGGACATTCAACTCCTGAAAAGAAGCAGCCTACTCCAAAGAAAGACAAGGCCAAAGTGGTATTTAGTCCTACTAAACAATGGAGCAAGGTGAATACCCAAAAGAGGAAAGCTGTAACTCCACCAGATTCAGATGTTGAAGAGGATGTTCCAACATCCCAACCAAAGAAGAAACCAGCACCCTCAAGGTCCACCTCTGTTGTTCCAGAAGCTCCTCTGGACAATGTTTCATTCCATCATATGTCAAGTGTGAGCAGATGGAAATTTGTATACCAAAGAAGGGTAGCACTTGAAAGAGAGCTGGGCAGCAATGCACTTGAGTACACTGAGGTAATTGACCTAATTTCTTCTGCTGGTTTATTCAAAACAGTATCAAACTTTTCACCTTGCTATGAGCTGCTAGTCAAGGAATTCAGTGTCAACCTACAAGAGGACTGTGCTAAAGGTAAATCAAATGAATTCAGAAAAGTCTATGTAAGAGGGAGATGTGTGGAATTCTCTCCTAGGGTTATCAACCATTATCTAGGGAAAGAATCTGATGTACCTAATGAGCTGGGTAAGACAGATAACCAGGTGTGCAAGGTCATTACTGCCAATCAAGTCAAAGCTTGGCCAGTCAAGGGCAAACTTTATGTTAGATTGCTAACAAGGAAGTATGCAATGCTGCATAGAATTGGCACTGTAAACAGGGTCCCTACCAACCATACTTCTTCAATAGCAACTGGATTGGGCAGATTCATATATGTTGTGGGCACCCAAACAAAGCTGGACTTTGGGGCTTATACCTTTGATCAAACCTTAAAGCATGAAGGAACATCAGCAACAAATCTTCCCATTGCTTTTTCCTCTCTACTATATGGAATCATACTAAGCCAGTA
This sequence comes from Lathyrus aphaca, assembly GCA_963966055.1. NCBI lineage: Eukaryota > Viridiplantae > Streptophyta > Magnoliopsida > Fabales > Fabaceae > Lathyrus > Lathyrus aphaca. Next base: position 529,295,454 of record OZ014522.1, on the reverse strand, counting down.
TCCAGGTATCCTCACTGAGAAGGATTCAGTATGCAAAAGAAAAAGTCCTCTGGCCTTCCATTACAAACTTTTCTTGAGCCATCATGCTGCTGATGTTGAAGCTTCCACTAGGACATCTGCTGGACCTTCAAAAGCAAAGACTCACATATCCAAATCTGCCTTGATTGCAGATCTGAAAAACACTTGCAAAAAGCTAGATGCCAGGAAGAAAAAGCTTGAGGAAGTAATTCAAAGGCTGGAGCTGGAAGAGGTTGCTCAGAATACTGATGAATCTGATGATGAATCTGAAGATGAAGAAGCTTCTAAATGTATTTACAAATGTGGATGATAAATGCATGACTTTGGTCATGATTAAAGCTAGCAATGTGACCAACAATTGCTAGAAGCAAGGGAAGAATGTCAGAATGAGAAGTCTGATCAGAATGGTTGTTGAACTGGTTGTCTCTTCCACTATTAGTCATGGATAGTGGCAGTATGAACCCTTTGTAGCAAGCAAACTAAGAGCATCTGTTTTGGAATATAAAATCAAGTGTGGATATTTATCAGTTGTGCTCTTTGTATGTTCATCAGGGGTGTGAAATTGAGAATTAGTGGAGTTTATGCTCAGCTGGAGTATTTTTTATCCATGACATGAGGAGATCTTGCTAATCTTATCTGGAGCTAACCTTAAAATCCTACAAAATTAAAAGATCAGATTGTGTAGAACTATCTGATAAGGTATTAAGATCAATTGTTGTTTGTGGAGTTCACAAATATTTGATTGATTATCCTTGTGATTCAAGATTTGTGATGTTCAAAAAGATGTTGGAACATCTTATCATCAGAGTTTGTGCAGAATCATGGGAGAGGTATTGCATAAGTTGTAGCATTGGCTTCAGTCTTGTGTGACAGGAGTTATGTATTTCTGGAAAGTTTCTTGGCAAGAACTGGTCTGGATATTATTGATTCTGAAGATGGAGATGAAAGACCATGAACATATCATAATCTTGATGACTACTTGGATTGGTTTATTTCTGATCTAGGTGTAGTCCAAAATGCTCATCATGGAGTTAAGATAGGTGGGGATATCATAAATTTGTTAAGACTGCCTTACTCAAGGAAAGGTGGCATCCTTGGTATAGTTATGAGGTGTAGTTCTTAACTATTTCTTCTGAATAATCAGACAGTGGCAGGTTTGAAGACTTTGGAGAAACATTGAAGTTTCTCATCAATATGTGTTATAGGTAGGAATTTCTGCAAATCCAATAGAATGGAGGTTGTTTACTCAAACTTGATGGATAAATCAAGTCTATGAGAGCATGGAACTCTTGTTCTATAAATAAAGGAGGTTCTTTCAAGTGGCAGAAGAAGGACCTAAATTTAACAGATGGATGTGGGCTAATAATGTTTAAACATCTAGTTCAACATCAGAGTCTAATTGGTGAAATGACACATAAATCAAGATAAAATGATCTATAGGGATTGAATGCTTCATAAGGCCTTTTATCTTGACAACTTGGTGAAGATCAACTTTATTGATCAGGATATCCTTGGAAGATTTATTATAAACGTGAAGAAGACAAAAGTGGCAATTGGCTTTTTCATATGAGGATTCATAAAGGAGGTTATCAAAATGTGGTAATTGGTTGATCCTTAAAGTGGATTCGAAGAATCAAGATAATCAGAGTGTGGCAGCTGGTTGTTCTTGAAGATTGTCTTGGAACAAATTGCTCTTGGGCAGAGGAGTGATGAGTTGAAGACTCAAGAGGATTTATTCTTCTTGAAGGTGGATGAGAGTTTATCACTCTTTCTAGATTTCTGATTCTAACTGGTGGCACAGTGTAGTTGAAGATTTTCAGTTCTTGGATTACTATGCTATAGTAAGTCCAGTTGGTGGAGCACATCTAGGATCATGGTGATAAGGTCTTGGTGTATGAAAAATGTTCTAACTAAGTGTTAGTACATTATCTGGGGTGTTTATCTACATGGTTTCTATTATTAGACTACCTAATCATATGGGAGAATGATGAAGTAGATGATCTATATTGGAAGAAACATGTAGAAGAGACTGGAAGTGTTCCTCATGCTAAAAAGCCAAGAACTCCAAAAAGATCAAGTTTTCAGCAAGACCAAAGGCATACCTTCACCATTGTACAACACTTCAAAAGCTTCTGAATATGTGGATGATTCCATAAAGGAGTTGGTAACCAAGATCCTATCTGAGCAAAGAGTGATAAGTGGCATATCTATCTCTTTGAACACTATGCCAGCCCCACAAGAAGATCAACAAACTCAGGCTGCAAAGAACACTCCTGCTCAACAGGATGTCCCAATAGATGTTGAAACATCTGAGGACCAGTAAAAGGCCTCATCTGATGTTGCTGTTGAAACATCTGAGGACCAGAAAAAGGCCTTCAATAATTGTGATGAAGAAGCATCTGAGGACCAGCACAAGGCCTCAACTGAAGAGCACATCTCTGTTGATCCACCAGAAGTATATCAGGTATTGATTGCTTGGAAGTTTGTTTGTGGACATTCATTCTAATTTCATAATTAGTTTGGATGTGTTTTATCTGGATTGTATGGCCTTTGGTGTGTAAAGGCTTAGTGTCAAGAACCTGTGTGCTAGAAGATGTTCATCTTGTGTAGTCTGTGGTAACTACAAACCCAGAAAGGAATCAGGTATGCTTTGGTACAAGAAGAGAATGTGTTCAATTGGGAATTGAACAGAGAGTGAGCTCTTGAAGACATGAAGATGCGTCTTATGTTTTCCTTTCATCAATGTACAGAGAAGCATGGAGTATCCTAGACAGGGGGAGTGTGTTACAAGTATGTGCACTTGATTTTGTGGTGTTAAGGGGGAGTAATACCTTAACCAGATAAGGAGAATCCTAAGAGTCTAGAAGGCTATATTACATAAAGCTTCTCTCTGCAGTTTATGTTTGATTCTTGAGGAATTGTGTGTGTTTCAAGCTTATGGAGATTATATACCTCTATTTTTATTATGGTACCTTTGTCTTTTTATGGCTAAAAAGGGGGAGAAGTAATAGTGTGAGGTCTGATATGAAGATGTGATGTTAAGGAACTTCTACATAAGGTACTACTACACCTGTATGTAAATTAGTTTTAGCCAAAATAAGCCAAAGGGGGAGATTGTTAATGCTATTATTTTATGATTGGCATTATGTTTGGTAAAACTAATATGGCTGGAAAATGTTGAATAAAAAGTTCCATATATTAAATTAACATGGTATAGACTCTGGAAGAACAAGTCAAGACATGATTAAGGAAGTTGTCAAAGAAGATGTTGAATTCAGTTCAGAATGTCCTATCAGATGTTGGGACATTATCAAACAGAGTATAAGAACTTAATTCAGGATGTCCCAACAGATGTTGTCATATGTTACAGTCAGATGTCAAAGAAGATGTTGAAACATCTGCAAATGTCATGACAGAATTACTGTCATATGTTACAGACAGATGTCAAAGAAGATGTTGAAACATCTGCAAATGTCATGACAGAATTACTGTCATATGTTACAGACAGATGTCAAAGAAGATGTTGAAACATCTGCAAATGTCATGGCAGATGTCAAAGAAAATGTTGAAACATCTGCAACTGTCATGACAACATTACTGTCATATGTTACATATAGATATCAAACAAGAAGTGTTGAACTTAGTTCAGGATGTCACACCAGATGTTGTGACACTGTCAAACAGAGTAACAGTTAATGAACTTAAATCAAGATATCGGGATGTCACACCAGATGTTAGGACATTGTATCAGTTGATGGAATAAGTTCAGTTTACAGGATGTCACATCAGATGTTGTGACATTGTATCAGTAAATGAAGTAAGTTCAGTTTTTCAGGATGTCCCAACAGATGTTGAGACATCTCAGACCTGTTACCAGAATTAATTAATGCATAACAGAACTGAGTAAATTCAGGGGAATCTATCTGGAATTAATTATGGATGGACAAAAACAGAACAAGGCGCATATGTAGGGAGAGTTGTTATGAAACTTCAGCATAATCAGATGGACTAAATCACCTAGAATCTAGGAAGTAACAAACCCTAATTCAAGGTGATGACATTGGATTTATCAGATCTGAATTATGCAGAATATTCTGGAGATATTATGCAATCATATGTGGTGCTGATCTAGAAGATCTTAAAGACTCAATTTAAATTGAAGACAAATATTGAAAAATATAGGTTTCTATATTTAGAGATATTTTAGGAGTTGAAGATCTTTTGGAATATTTGTAGCAGATATTTCTGCATATTTGTAGCAGATATTTCTGCATATTTGTAGCAGCTATTGTTGTGATTGTTTAGGCCCAAATCCAGTTGGGAATAGGTTATAAAAGAAACCCTGTAACCTAGTTTAGAATGAACCCAATCAACCGAAAATGTAAACATTATTAGGGTTGTGTCCTTGTGTCAGCCGTGCATAACAAGTAACTCTATTGTGGCTGTTTCACTTGTGATTCTCGAAGCTTGTAAGCAAGAGAAGTTTTGTGACTTGATTGAAACTGTGCAGTAAGATCAAGCTGTTTTGTTTGAAGTATGACTTCAATTTTATTAAACTTGTAAACAAGATCACTGTGTGATTGAGGGGGAGTGAGTAGGGTACTCATATCTAAGTTGTGTCTTAGGTAGAAATTGCATTGGGTAGTTATTAAGTGAAAGATTAAACAGGGTGGTTTAAGTCTAGAATTAATATTACTTATAGTGGATTTCCTCCTGGCTTGGTAGCCCCCAGATGTAAGTGTGGAGATACACTGAACTGGGTTAACAATTCTGCTGTGTTCTTTATATCTTTTATGTTTTATGCAGTACCTGAACTGAATGTCCTATCAGATGTCCCAACATCCTGAAGCATGTTTGACTCTGATATATCAGAATTATTTAAGTACTGATATGTATGCCTTACCATGTTTATAAGTAACAGATAAGATGTCTCAACATCATATTCGACATCTGAGTCTGTCATACCAGAATTTCAGCCATTGAGAGAGAGAGAGAGAGAGATTGAACGGTGATGTTTTTGTTTTTACGATCTGAAGATGAGAAAATGGGGTAACACTAGTTTCCACAGGCGGCGCCACTGATCGTAACAATGATCAGAGTCTTCAATGGTTGCTGACGTGGATCCTGAAGTCGATGCTCTATTGTTAAGGAGAACGGGGGTATACCTGCAAGGTACTCCAATGTCAAAGTAAGAACGGGCAAGAGAGTAAACAAGTACAAATAAAGAGTTTTGGGAGTGAATATTTGATACCTGACTCTCTCAAGTGAGAGGGTTTATATAGAGAGCCTCAGCGCGTGACTAGTGGTTCCTATTTTGGCCTGGATTGCGGATCCCCTAAAAATAGGTAATTGTTAGAAGTGAACCGATGGACGAGCAACCCTGGTCGTGATAAGGGTGCATCGAGTACATAAATATCCGAGCAAGAGACGTCTTGGCCGAATCTGGGTGACCTTCGTCGATGTCGAGTAGAGGTGGGGAACGAGTAGAGAGAAACAACCACGATCAGATGTGGTCGACGAGTTGTGGCCGGTCAAGGGGCATGAATCTGGTGGGTCCTTTTGACGTTTGGACTATTGGACCGTTTCATGAGCATGAAAGGATTGGGTCATGCCTAGTCATCGGGGCAGTCCAGAACAGCTTCTTTGACATTTCACTTCCTTTCATCCCTTTGAGTTCTAATCTCATCTTCAATCCTTGAAGTGAGTTAGAACTTGTTCTTTTATTCTCTTCTTCTAGGTTTAGAGTTCTTCAAACCTCACTAACTTTAGGATCTCTATTGCATAATAACATAGGGTGAGTCTTAGTTTTCCTTAGTGTTTTCCCTTTCTCAACTTGAGTCTTCTCTTTTTCATCTCAAAACAACTCAAAAAGACTTAATAAAGGATGAAATGACTTCTTGTATTATGGACTTATTCCATAGGGCATTTACATATATCCCATTTTGGGGTAATGTGAACTTGTCTAGCATGATGTACAAATCTAAACTTGAAGTCATTTTCACATGGAAGTACCTGACTGATGGTATTCTTTATGAGAAACGTGTTTTGACCGGAAATCCAGGTACATTATTTATAAAAAAATAATTGTGTAGCAAAATGTTTTATGAATTTCATTATTTACTCTATAGTTGTTTCCTTTTTCTATAATAGGATTAACACTTACTGATGTGGAAATAAAACAAATGACCTTTATTGCAATAGAAATTCAGTTACAAAAGAACAACAAAAGTTTGAAAGACTTCAAGCCAACGTCGTGTCCAGATGATTTTATACTTTCATTTGTTGGGAATTGATTGGTTTACGAAGAGAGGCAGTATGATCCAATTGCTCAAGAAACAATTTTCAATGATTTGTACTCATCACTTACAGATAAATCTTTCATCATGCAAGTAAATTCAAAGTTATATTTGTACTGTAAAAAATTATGACTTTGTTACAAATATTAGTTATAAACAATAGGTTGATATTGCCACCTTATTTCGTATGTTGTTATGAACAATAGTTTGAGACAAATTCATACTAAATTCTTTGACACAACATTGATATTTGTAGGAGAACAAAAAAATATTTATGTTTAAATCATGCAAGTTGTAGAAAGACAAAATGGTGGAGTGTTTTTTTATATGGCTATATTGGAATAGGTAAAAAAATTATGTGGAACACTTTGGCAGCTTCACTACGTGCTAAAAGAAAAATTGTCTTGCTAGTTGCCTCAAGTGGTATTGTAAGTTTGTTGTTACCAGGTGGTAGAACAGCTCATTCAAGATTTAAAATATTTATTCCTATCTTGGAATCTTCCATTTTGAGGTCCTTTTTATTTCCTTTATTTCTACCTTTTTCTTTTCATATTTTTTTTTCCTAATATTAAATTCTAAAACATTTGTGATTATATTCATGCATACACCATTCTTACATTTAATATTCATGCATACACCATTCTTACGCATTTGATTCAAGGTACAGAATCTTCTTAGCATTAAAAACTCCTCAATGTACAACAATCAGATTCTTTTTTTATAAGATGCAAACGACAATATGAATTATACTAAAATCACAAGCATAATAGGCCAGTACACAGGTCACAACCAGAAAAAAGATTACTACACAGTCATCACCTAGACGTTTCTAGCACCATGAATGCCAAGAAACCCACATCCTAAACCACCAAAAACTCACAGTTGACACACCCAGTACAACAGAGATAGCAGCAAATCAACGATACAGAAAAAGGATAAAAACAAGACTGATAAACATCACTCCAGCCCAAAAAAAAAAACAGCAAAAGAAAACAGCAAAACCAATGAAGAAAATTGAGTGATCAAAAGCTCCACAATCCTACAATCAGATTCTGATACACGAGACATGACTTGAAATTGACTATATATTCTTTGAAAAAACATATCTTGCTCAGTTTTGAGAGTTATGTTATTTATGTCTCGTCAAACTTTTTAGGTGCAGTGAAGAAATGATTCTCAGGAATTTCCATATAATCTGCAACAACAAAAATATAGCTAAAGAATTAAATTTGTATATAATTTCAAAAAATTAAAATTAAATATTTTTAAATAGTTTTCACTTTACCTTGTATCTCTCTTATGCCCTATTTACGACTTAGTTTCCTTCTCTTACTGTCATCCTCATTGGATGAACTTCCTGGCAATTCCAGTGTTAAATCGGTGGATACATTTCCCACACTTCCAGCAGAATCGAGTCTTAAATCATTTGACACACCGGTACCTAACTGAAGTGTCAAATCAGGCTCTGAAGTGTCAGCGAGTTCATCTGTACCCCAGGGTATAGTACAAATTATTTTACTCCCCTTTATATAATCTTTAACCCTCTTAACACATGCTTGAATGGAAGGGTCTGTAGAATCTTGATATGTCACTAATACAATTAAAAAAAAACTAATTAAAAGTTAAAAATTATTTTAAATAAAAGGAAAGAAAGATGGTTTCCATAGAAATACTACCATAAATTTTACGATCATCAAAATGATCGTTAACAAGACGAAGGAATCTGCAGTTATTCTGTTCAGCCAAACGTACGTCAATGGCGACCATGTCTATCTTTTCCCAATTTTTCAGATAAGACATTGCTTCTGAAACATCATCACATCTCCTAACTGCAACATATATAACAACAATCAAAACAAATTACAAAATTTTTCATAACACTATCAAGAGAATAACTTACAACGGAGTCTGTTTGGATTGCAGAGGATGCCAATCTCGTCCATGACATTCGAGTCAAGGTAAACAGCTAGCAATTCCTTTCGAGTATTGCGAGTAGCCAACACACTTTCAAAATTTTTCATTGCAGTCTGAAATCAAGAAAATGGATTTTCACCATCATTATTATTAACTAATGCTCAAAATGCTCCTCTCAACCTTGTTTCTCTCAATCTCTCCTCAACTTCACTAAATTCTCCCTAAATCTCTCAAAATCGAACAAAAATTCCAAGAACCCTAGATTACTAAAATTGAAATTAAATGGTGGAGTGTTAATCCGAACTCAAACTCTAGGGGTTTGGTTCGGAGATTCAAGTGTTACACCGTGGTAACCTGTTTATGGAAAAAAAGAAACAAGAAAAAGAAAGAATCAACCTTCTCGAGGTTCACTTTGGTGATTACTGAAGTTTGTGAAAGATGATTATGCAGAGAAGCCAGAGAAACGACAAGCATCTATCCCTCACTCCATTTTGTTGCAGCAAACTTTTGTTAGAAACGGTTGTTGATTAGAATCGAAAACAGAGTGCAGGTAGAGAGAGTGGTGCAGAGTATGGTTTTCAGAATTATGGTTTGTTGATCGTGATTGAAGGTGGCAATTAGAATATATAGAGATGGTGTAACAGTTTGGGGCAGGCTTGTTAGAGGGTTAGGGCACTGTTATGGTTGGTTATTTCAATGAAGAAGTTAGTTAGAAATGTATTTGAAGTTAGTTGTTATGGAGGGAAAATCAGTTGCGATGTTAATTGTTAGAAAAAAAATTCTTCCAATGATGTTAACTGCATTGTAACTGTCAGTGAACTTGACAGTTAGTGACTGTCATCAGTGGCTTGAGTTGGAAGCTATTAGTTGGTTACACTTGACAGTTGTGAATTATGAATTTGAAATAATAATCACCAAAGAAAATTTCGACTATTCAAGAGTATGAGCCAGCTTAAGTTAGAGCAAAAAACAACCAATTTTTATAGGTCCTCCACACTTTTGTGAAGTTTAGAAGATTTAATAATTAGAGAAATTTGAGGTGATGCCGTTTCAATGTGAGTAAATTTCCATATTATTGAAAAATTATTTACTATGCAGCTTCTTATTGATAAATTGCAACCAGAGTTTGCCATGACTGACCCTCTGTCCCACGCATCTAACCAGCTTGAGTGGTTCATCGGTTCCACCGAAAACTCTTATTTGTTGAAGCGGGGCATAGTGCGCTGTAGGCGCCGAGCGAGAAAGGTCTCTTTTTTATTTCGTTTCTGTTTATTCACTGATCTGAAACTTAACACTAGTTTTCTTTTTTATTTCGTTTCTGTTTATTCACTGATCTGAAACTTAACACTAGTTTTCTTTGGAAAACATGTCTTGCTCAGGTTTGAGAGTTATGTTATTTACATGTGCCAAGCATTCAAAATTCAATTGCATGACTTGACTACTTTACCATTTCACTAAAATTATAAAACACTACCAAAAGTAACTAACAAATGTAAAAAATAATCCATTGTAAACCCTCTCCTAAATTGCCATGTGTAGTTCATCCTTTGTCTACCATAAAAAATTACTTTTCCCTTTTACCAACAAAACCAACATTACTCGCCTCAAACATTTGAAATTCAAACACACAACTCAATATCATATTGCCTTTCCCTATTTTTCATATCTTTCTCTCTCTTATAGATAACATTTCCCTTCTCACTCACCCATGTTCTCTTTTCTCTTCTTTCTTTCTCCTCAAACCCTAGCATGATCGCCCCCTTTCTTTACCCTATCTTCATCACCACTGTTTCAAATGGAAAACCAAATTCATGTTCATATGCCGCATCAAACGACCTTTCTAATAAACCTGTTGAATTTTTGTTTTGAGTGATTTCGTCGTCGACCACCATTTCTCCTTTTCCTTCTCAGACCATCACCATTCGAAACGGGTAAATACGGATCCAAATAATTTCCATGATTTTCATTTTTTCTAGGTTCATTGTTTTTCATTGAGAAAAAATGATACATATGATAACCTATATATATATATATGGGATAAATATATAAAACCCCCTTGTCATTAGGGCGGGTTTTGGTTTTACCCCCTTTAAGATTTTTTTTTATAGACGCCCCCTTATAAAATGAAAACTCAGATTGTACCACCCCCTTTTACTGCCTTGCTGATCTGGACAAGGATGACTGGGCAATGGGGTGTGACTGGACAATTTCTAGGGTTCCATAAAAGGATCTCAATTTCTAGGGTTCCAATCTTCTTCTCATCTTGCATCGTTTTCGATTCAGAATCTCCAATCACAATCTCCATTCTTCTTCTCCTCTTGCATCGTTTTCGATTCACAATCTCCAATCACAATCTCCATTCTTCTTCTCCTCTTGATTATGTCTACTGCAAGTAGTGCTTCGGTTTCGATTCCTGGGTTACCCGTTTGTGGTTGTGGGAGATCAATGAAGTTGTGGGTTTCAAGTACAAGCAAAAATCGCAATCGGAAGTTCTGGAAATGTCGCAATAACACTAATGGTTGTGAGTTATTTGCATGGGATGATGAAATGGAAAAGTCAGTCAAAGATATGGGTGCTATGCAATCTGTTTGTAAGAATTGTGTAATGGAAGAAGTGAAATTTGAAGCATTGAAAGTCAAACTAGAGAAGGTGAAGATGAAGCTTGATGTGCAGAGAAGTGTTAATAGGAAGCTTAAGATAGGAATTATAATGCTCTGTATTTTTATTGGTTGGTTGTTTAACCATTTGTAAGGAATTAATGACAAAGTTGTAATGTTGATGACAAAGTTCAATAAAATGAGATAACATTGTTTCTGGCATTATAATAGTGTTTATGGTTTATGATAATTATATTGTTTCTGGTTTATGATAATTGCATAGTGTTTCTGCATTATTTGTTTCTGGTTTATATTGGTTGGTTGTTTCTGGTTTATATTGGTTGCTTGTTACAGGGGCCATTATTTGTTGCTTGTTTCTGCATTATTGATTCTGCATTATTGGTTTTGGTTTATATTGGTTCTGCATTATTGATTCTGGTTTATATTGGTTATTTGTAATATTGGTTTATGCAGAATAGTTGTAATATTTGTAATATTATGCAGATATTGGTTTATATTGGTTAGTTGTAATATATTTGTAATATCTGCATAATAGTTGTAATATTGGTTTCTGCATAATAGTTGTATTATTGGTTTCTACACATTATTCAGAATGGAAGAAGTAACATAAAGCAGAAATATTCAGAATGGAAGAAGTAACATAAACCAAAATGGAAGAAGTAACATTAAGCATCTTGTTTACAAAATATTCAGAATTGATCAAGAATACAAACTAGCATCTTGTTTACAAAATAGCATCTTGTTTACTAATATGCAGAATTGAAACATAACATAAAATGTAGTTAGATCCCATTGATGCATTTCTCCTTTTGAGCCTTCCTTGTAGCCTTCTTCCTCAGGGCATGTCCATCTTCTTCAGGGAAAGTCAAAGGCTGTTGTGGGTCTGAACCTGGACCTGAGTTGGGTTTTGGTTTTTTAAACCAATTTTCCTTAATTCTCTCACTTTGCCTCTTTCTCAATGGATTGACCTCCTTTTTAAGATTTGCTTTTCCCTTAGCCATTGATGATGCTTGCACACTTTGTTCAACATTAGGCTGAGTTTGACTGATCACCACACTAGGCTGACTTTGATTTTGTTCTACATTATGCTGAGTTTGGCTGGTCACCACACCAGGCTGACTTGGTTCAACACCAGGCTGACTTGGTTCAACACCAGGCTGAGTTTGTTCAACACCAGGCTGAGTTTGTTCAACACTAGCCTGAGTTTGTTCAACACTAGCCTGACTTTGATCTTGCTCACCTTGTGGTCTATTCATCTTCTGCACAGGCAGTAGAAACAGAACATTAGCAGAAACATATCATTAGCACCTAGGCAGTAGAAACTTAACATTAGCAGAAACAAATAATTACCTTTCTTTTTAGTGCATTTGGATGTTGTTTCTTGGCCTTGCATGATTTCACATTATGCCCAGTCTTGTCACACCTAGTGCATCTATAAGATACACTTGGTAGCCTTCTTCTTGCACCTTCCTCCCCACTCTCCCTAATTCTGAGTTTTCTAGGTCTACCAGGACCCTTTTTGTACTTAGGAGGCAACAAATCTTCACACTCAACCTCAGGCCACATATCAATCCCATTTATAGGACTGATAGCAAAACCATAGGCCAATGCATACTTCTCTCTTGAGTAACACTCATGTACAAACAGCTCAGGTGATTGTTGCCTAAAGCCTAATGCAGCAATAGCATGCCTGCATGGGATGCCAACCAATTCCCAAAAATTACAGCTGCATGCTCTTTTGGCTATGTCCACAATAAACTCTTGTCTGTTATATGCATGACTGACTTGAAATACTTCATCCTTAGACCAAGTAGGTAACCAATGACCACTATTAGCAACCTCAGTATCTAACCTTCTCCTAGGAATGGGCATTACCCTATGTGGCCACTTATCCAGTTTCACAGTGGAGTTACTACATCTATTCATTAGATACATCCTAATCCATTCACACATTGTCACAATTGGTTTATCTCTAGCAAGCAAAATAGTTGCATTAAAAGATTCAGATATGTTGTTCATCAATACATCACACTTAGAATAGAAACTAAAAGCATGCTTACACCAACTTTCCTTTGGAATTCCCATGAGCCAAGCCCAAGCCTTAGTGTCTATTGCCTTTAACTCATTCATCTTTTGCTGCCATGCTTGCTGGTATGTTGCCTTTGCTGCCCCCATCATAAGATCTCTAATTAGAGCTCCACCACCAAACTTCTTCTTGAAGTTAGCATACAAGTGCCTTAAGCATAGCCTATGCTCGATCCTAGCTTCCATTTCCTCAAAAACTGACACCAACCCCTGACAAACAGAACCAATATAAACCAGAATATAAACCAGAACATTACAAGAAAATAAACCATAATATAAACCAGAATATCACATATGACAGAACCAATATAAACCATAATATAAACCAGAATATCACATATGACAGAACCAATATAAACCATAATATAAACCAGAATATCACATAGGACAGAAACAATATAAACCATAATATAAACCAGAACATTACAAGAAAATTTCTATATTGTATATCACATATGACAGCAAAATTACAAGAAAATAATATGACAGACAAGAAACATATGACAGACAACATATGTTTACCTTTTGCTGGTCAGAAATAAAAACATATCTGTTTTCAATGCCAACATCTTCCATCACCAAATTTATGAACCACCTTCATGATTCCTTAGTTTCAGTTTCAACCACACCAAATGCAAGTGGAAAATACTGATCATTGGGATCCCTTCCAACAGCAATCAAAAGCTGACCTCCATATCTAGTTTTCAAGTGACACCCATCAACTCCAATGAAGGGTCTACAACCATTCTTGAAACCCTTCCTACATCCATCAAAACAAAAATAAAAGGATCCAAATCTTGGTTGAATGGAGGATGATGCTCTTTCTGTGTTTATCTTTACAGTATTCCCAGGATTTGCTCTCTTCAACTCAGCTGCATATCTCCATAGGCTAGCATACTCTTGATCTGCATCACCTTCTATGATTTTCTTGGCAATCATCTTAGCCTTCCAAGCCCTAGCAACAGTGATACCAACTGCAAAGGTTTGCCTAATATGTTGTATGATATCAATGATTCTCACCTTCTCTGAAGTTTGAAGCATCTTAACCACAGCCTTTGTAACCCACTTTGAACTAGCTGTTTTGTTATCTAAAACCCTAGCACATGTGTGGGTATCCTTTATAGTCTTTATAGCATAAGTGTGCTTGTGGCCCACTTTGGAACAAAGCATTAAAAAACCACATTTCACTTTACATTCCACTCTCACTATATACCCCTCATTTTTCACAAATCTTATTTCCCTCCCATTCAAAATAGTCCACTCACGAATTGCTCCCCTAAACTCATCTAGGGAATTGAACTCCATACCCCATTTGAACTTGAAATTTTTATTCAGCTGTTCTTTTTTAAACTTCTCAAACTTTGGTTTTTTCTCTCCATCTGAGTTATCAACATCAGAACTCAACAACTCTTCACTCACATAAGCATCATCATCCTCATCATCTTCATCTTCCACACATTTCTTACTACTACCAGTTAAGAAACCACTAATTATTGGACCTTGACTGACTGGTAGAGTGACATCTATACCTTTAAAACCATCTACAAAAGCAGTGGTTCTCTCATCCTCACTATCGTCCAAACTTTCTACATTATCTTCATCACTATCCTCTGACTCAGACCAATGATTGACACACCTAGGGTTTATTGCACTACCACTAGCATTATGTTCAACAAAAAGTTCACCATCAACTTCATTTGCAGAATGGTAACATGCGAAATCATATGCATCTTCATCGTTCTTAATCTGAAAATGCCTAGGAGCAATTTCAGGGATCCTAGCCCACAACCGAAACGATCCTACATGGTATCCCCATCCACTGACTATGTTGTTAATATGTAAAGTGGTAAATCTATCTAAGTGTTCCCCAGAAACTAGAGTAGAAACACCACCCCTATATATTGTTTCGCCGGCACTGTGCTTCACAAACTCACCTCCATGTCGAAACACCACATTAAACAATAGTGGTTTTTTCTGAAAATAGAAACAGAAGAAGATGAAGATGATGAAAATAAAACTACCTAACATCATCAACATTGCTAAACAAACCTGTAAATCCGTTGCTTCGTCTTCTTCCTTGCGTTCTTCCTTGCGTGAATCATTTCGTTCTCCCATGGAGATTGGGATGAAGATGAAGATGAAGATGTCACTTCGTCTTCCTGCTTCCAAACCTCTGAGATTGGGAACCCTAAATCACGGGGGGGGGATTTCAAATAGTATAACAAGGTTTCACAATTGTCCAGTCACACCCCATTGCCCAGTCATCCTTGTCCAGATCAGCAAGGCAGTAAAAGGGGGTGGTACAATCTGAGTTTTCATTTTATAAGGGGGCGTCTATAAAAAAAATCTTAAAGGAGGTAAAACCAAAACCCGCCCTAATGACAGGGGGGTTTTATATATATATATATATATATATATATATATATATATATATATATATATATATATATATATATATATATATATATATATATATATATATATATATATATATATATATATATATATATATATATATATATATATATATATATATATATATATATATATATATATATATATATATATAATCTTAATGAGAAAAAAGACTTGTAAATATAGTTTCAGACTATGTTTTTAAAAAGGTCGAATCAGACCAAAAAACAGTCTAATGGACCAAACTCAGACCTAATAAAAAGAAAAATAAAAGGAAAATAAGTATGCAGAAAAACTTGCTAATCATGGTCATGAGTTGTTCGACATTCATTGATGGGATGAAGTTCCTCATGGTCAAATAGAGTTCATGTCTACAATCAACGGATATGAAATGACAGAACAAAATGAGGATTTACTAGAAATATACTCAAAGCATGCAGCAGTGATATTGCGTCTTTCAACATTTAATGTGGCAAACTTCTGCAAGAGAGGAAAATCAAGCATGTAATAATATATAATGCAATTTACTTTTACAACTGATTCAATAAACCGAAACTGCATTTTGATTATAGCAAGAGAATAATGAATTTTCACTAGAGTGAGCATTAGTTGTTTAGAATTTATGGATTATAGATAAAAGGAAGTGAGAATTAATAGAACTTTGAATATTATTGATAATAACTTGATGCTAACTTGATACAAAAGTAATTGAGAAATATGATAATAACATGTGCTAAGTTGATACTAAAGTAACAGAGAAATATGATAATAACATGATGCTAACTTGATCCAATTCCTAATTAAATATGAAAATCACGAAAGTAAATGAAAAATATGAAAATTAATTCAATGAGATAATCTAAGATACTCTAAGATTAGCGACTAATCTTAAAAAAGAAACCAATATATTATCAAGGTATTATTTTATATTCGAACAAATTGACAGCGTGCATAAAATAGACGCAGCAGCTATTGTAACACTTGCAATGGATAACAAACATTGGATGTAGAGGGAGAACCGCCTAGGTCGGCTCATCGAGAGATATTAAAAGAGCATACTATGGTGGACCATTCCGTTGATGTGTTGTCGATATGTCAGCGTATTGTACCTATTGGAAGAGCGAACATAGAGAAGGGTGAATTTAATACAAGAGGCGGATGAGGAACCATGGATTCATATATATCCCATAGTTGATTTTTCTTTGTATTTTGGTTTGTATGTTGTGAGCAATGTATGATTTGTATTTTTGACTTATGATATTTTGATTGAATTACATAACTGTGTGCTTTAATTGAATAACAGTTATGTGTACTTTGTGTAAGTATTAATTGAATTACTCAAATGTGTGTTTTAATTGAATAATTATGTATACTTTGTATAAGTAGCTTAAAATATAGAGGTTATTAAAATATGACATTTATAACAATGTTAAATGCTTTGGAGTGAAACTTATTGACCTAAGGTTAATAGGAAACTTAACTTTCCTATTATTCACTTATAGTTTTGTAAAATACACACATTATCATGAATAAATATATGAATGGCAGTCCAAAGAACTCACTCTTCCATCAATATGGAAGTTAATGGAAGTTAACTTTCATACTATTTTTAATGGAAATTAACTTTTGTACTATTTTTTTACAAAATAGAAAATAACTCGTATGCGAAGTATTTTGGTGTATACGGGGATGTGTCTAAATGTTTCGTAATATTCCAAAGACATTTTCAAATTTTTAAAGGATAGTTCAAAGACAAAAACACATTATCTGTTACAAGTACTAGCATATGCAAACAATGTTCTTTTAATGTTTCCATCTCTTCTTCAAGACTGTTCATTATCTTTTCATTGATGATTGATTTACATAATGCATACAGTAGGAATCGTTTGCTATAATCTGAACAAAAAACATAGTTTTGTCTATTCAACAAACTGGTAAGTTTCCGAGCAAAGGTGGGAGATAATAACAGCTCTCTTAAAGCACTAGAAGGTGGATCTGCAAAACTGAAAAACTAAATTATCCAACAAAAGAAACTTACTCGTGCAAACTTCGTCACTGCTGCAAACGTTTTTATTTACTTACATGATAATGTTATATTATTACATAATGCACATACAACTTATCAGGAGCTGCATACACACTTAAGAGAGAAAAACAAAGAAAGAAAAAGATATATGTACAATTATTACCAGACATGCAAAACAAAGCATAATTACACTAACATGCCTGATACTATAAATAACTTTTTTAGAATTCACCTTTCATCTTCAACTGATATTATTTTATGATTATCCAAAAGAGTAGCAACAAATTTGTAGAAAATTGTTTGATCACCATGCAGAGAACGGAATTCTTTCGACCACTTTGTCTACTCTGGCCGAAAGCTTATCAAATTTGGAAGAAAAGTTGAATGGAGCTTCTTAATTTCAGCTACATTGACCTTGCAAGACTCCAAGGAAAGAGTGCGTAAATTCTTTAAAGGCTTCAAATATTGCAATCCTTGGTTTGTTACACGAGAATTTGAAACATTTAGCGA
Source organism: Lathyrus aphaca (assembly GCA_963966055.1). Lineage (NCBI taxonomy): Eukaryota > Viridiplantae > Streptophyta > Magnoliopsida > Fabales > Fabaceae > Lathyrus > Lathyrus aphaca. Next base: position 529,277,572 of record OZ014522.1, on the reverse strand, counting down.
CTTCAATGCAGTCATTCCTGTAGTAGTCAGATATGGATATACGAATGTGTTAGGGAAAGAAGAACAAAACCTCCCTAATCAAAACTACAGAGCAAGTAAGGAATCAGAAAGCAAAGCAAAAAAATGATATTCCTCATCTAATTTTCCTTTTCTTTGATTTAATTCTGATTCTGCAAGACTTAGCTTAGTTGCGCATGGATAATCAATGGGTTTATATCTAGCGAGTGAACACGTAGCATTAGCATACCACTGTCAGCTGCACCCTCATTACATTAGGTGCTTAATTCACAGTTAACTTGAATTTGGAAGGTGCAACAGATAGTAGACTACACGTTCAAATCACAGTTTTACATCGATATTAAATATGCAATATGTCAAGTCATTCAGATCATCATTATTGAAAAGAGCATGCAAGGAAGATATGCAGTAATGAAGACATGCAGAAAATACCAGAGATTAACTCCAGAGTTTTATCTGTCAATTTGCAATTCTGGGAAAGGTTTAGCTGTGTAAGGGAGACAATTTCTCTAATATTTTTAACGCCTGCATCAGTTAAAAATCCACCACATATCTCAAGGGATTGCAGGTTCTTGAACGCTGCATGATGCAAAAAACAAAATAACATTTAAGCCACCAAGATAACTTTATGAAAAAGAATATGTAAACCCTTGTGTTCCAGTTACTTCAATAGTTCAATTAGTGTTCATATGAAAATTAATGAAAAAAGTTAGCTGGTCCTTATTGTTTTCGAGTAGTACTACCTCAATTTATTTTTGTTTTTATTTAGGGTCATTAAACCATTTCTAAAGTATAGATTGGTACAATGAAAAGAAACACGAATGCATTCAATTCAAAAGTAAAAAAAGATGCAGCTTGCCGGGTAGTAGCAAAAACTTGTTTGTCCAATTCAGCAGTTCTAAATTTTTTATATAAAATGTATGTATAATAAAGAACAGAGAGTAAACTTCATGTAATTTTTATTTATTCTCTGAACAATTATAACAATTTCATAACAGATTATAGATATTAGAGATACAAATTATAATCAAGTATTTTAAAGAACGAAGGAAATCAAATTAACAAAAGGAAATCCACAATAGTCTGAAGTTGGTATACATACATCGTAAATAGGCAGTTCCAGAGTCAGTGATACGCGCTCCAAAGAGATCCAACGTTATCAACCCACTCAGACCTATACAAGAAAAGAGTCAATCAGACATTTACGTTTGAAGCTCCTAGTCCTAAGTGCTAACAGAAATAATAGTTCCAGCTCACACAAATTAATTTGGGCATTTAAATAGTAAAAAGTGATGAAAAACAATAAAATGGTTTAGCTTGCACCTCATAAAAGGGATGGATCCTGGTCAGCTCAGAGTTTGCGTCTAAATTTAAAGACAGTGTTTCAATTAAATGTCTAAACCAAATATAGGGCCAATATCAAGGCTTAGATATGGTCAGAATTGGATTCAAACATGGTGTTTCTACAAGGGCTTAAGTAGAAAGAGTTATGACCTGATATATAGATTTAACCCGATGAAAGCACTTGATCCAATAAAATACAATAAGTTACTTGTTTCCAAATAGCATGTGATAAATATGCAATTGGAAAAAATGGTTATTAGAAAGTTTTAGACTTCTAAAAAAGATTATATAAAAAAGTAAAACACATAATAGGAAGAAAAAATCAGTCATTATCATAGTATATTGGATGATCCACCCAAAAGAAAAAAATGAACCATGTGAAAGTAAAGAAGGGAAATGAGAGAAAGAGAAGAAAAACAAATGTACACGTCACAAGTGATCATAAAGAGTGAGAATCATTAAGATGACTCGACAGTACTAATAGATGAAATCATTCAAAAGAAACAAGATAGAGAAATGTGCTAGCAGTGGCCTCTAATTATCTTGCCACCTATTATCAGAACTCAATTTTACAGTTTGCATGCTGGCATTCTGCAGTTTTAGATTTTTTAAATATTTTTAAAAATAAAAAAAAAATGAAAGGAAAAATAATAAATGGCAAATAGTCAAAGAAGTTGGGCCATGTTTAATGATTTATTGATGCCACTTTCTCAAGACTGGGCAGTACCCTCTATACATATACAAAATCATTCATATATCATAAAAAGGACCACATAAAAGAAAGACATGGACTATATATATGATTAATTATACACAAAGGAAATTCTTACTTGTAAGATTTGCCAGTCCAGCATCAGTTATCTGTCGAGCATCCAGATTAAGCGATTTAAGACTTGTCAGTCCAGAGAGCCTTTTCAGGCCATTATCAGTTACAGATGTAAATGACAGATTCAAATCTTCAAGTTTTTTTAACCCTGGACAAAAGCAAAAACGATTTCACACGTGCGAAATATCTGTAAGAAGACAGAATCAGATAGATGGACAAGTGTGTGTGTGTGTGTGTGTGTGTGTGCAAGTAGATGTAACTGGAAAAGATATATTCATAATAGACAGAAAATGTACAACTATAAAAACAAGATGTCTTGGATATAATCAAAATGTCGCATGCAGCAACCACATCTTAGCACTGCTGAGCAGGTTGGCAAATTATTGACAGACACAATTTCTCTTTATACAAAACTTCACTTATGTTTGTGTAACTACACGAGGTTTCTGAATTTTACCATCCAACACGTTATACCACAAAAAATGATCACATTCCAAGATTGAGCCTCAACACACAATGTCAATTAACATACTAGAAGTTGATAACATGAAAGCTAAATTAAAAGGTACTGAAGTGAATCATGTTATATGAAACATAGATTACCTCGTACCCAGCACAGGAACTCTAATGATTATGTTGCCATCAACATATAACCAACAAATATAGAAAATATAATTGAGTTTACATTCTCATTTCACAACTACAGAGTTGTTTCTATCAACCTGATAAATATCGAAGCCCGCCGTTCCCAACTTCAGTGTCGGACAACACTAGGATTTTCAAGAGAGTGAGGCCTGAAAGAACAAATAGCTGTAAATTTCATACTGTAGGCAATACTTCCAATTTACATAATGGACACCTAAAACCTCATTAGATATTCAGAAGTAACAAAACCTTCCCCCCTCAAATAGAACATTATGGCAGAACAAATCAAAACCACCAGACAATGCATATCGTAATGAATATTCTAAGCACAAGTTCAAGACCAAATAATTCTTTAAATTCACAACATGATAATTTTATAAATCTAAGTCAAAACCATTTGGCTAATGTTAAGTTCCATGGCTTTGTTCCATTCCATCCCAATATTAATTGACCAAGAAAATATGAGAAGTTGAATCATGAAGTTAACACTCTTCAGCTGAAAATGACAACAAGGTGTAATTCCACTTATTCTCCAATCACGGATCTAAAAAAAACTTGATGCTAAAAATCTCCTAGCATTGCAAGGTCCGAGGAAAAGTTGATCCCATTTTAGATCTATTGTTGTAACCTTGCTTTTGCAGGAACATTAAAGAAGTATAACAATTCTATATAAGCATTAAACAATGTAACAACCATTCAAATCTACAAAAGGGAAAATGTAAATTTAGCAGTAAACCTGTCAAATTCGCAAGCCCATCATCGCCAATCTGGCAAGAATCCAGATTCAAATACTCTAAATTTGTTAAGCCTGTCAAAGAGAAGCTAATTAAATATCTAATGGACAATTTGAAAAATAAACAATCAACAAGTTTCAGTCATGATAACAGTCAATGTGGCAGAAACTGAATATTTAACAAATTGGGTATGAAACAAATTATTCTCCCAATGGTATTCAATAATGTGCAGAGTCAGCACACAGAAACTAATAATTTGAAGACTTCTATGCCGTGATTTGATTGGTCATTTTACATGACAATAAGAGAAGGGAAGGGAAGTGCAATAGGGGAAGAGGATAAAATATTCCATCTTCCCCAATGTTTTTTACAATAAAAGAAAGGAAACATGATTATCAAAACCAGTGTCAACAAGGAAAACAGAAAGAAGTTAATTTCAAATTATTGAAAGGAATATAAATTATATAAATGGGAAGGCCCATCTAAAATGTGCAGCTAGCATCTAAAAATTGAGAGGCTGTGGTGAAAATTGAAGAGATAAATCCAGACTGTACAAATCATGTATCTTATCATCATAGGGAAGTAGCCTATGGGAAAAAAAGGCGCTCTCAAAAGAGTTGTAGAGATATGACTAACCTTTAAGATGAACTAAGCATGCGTCTGTAATCTTGTTAAATGCAAGACTTAATCTCTTCAAGCTTGTAAGACCTGCACAAAAGAGAACATGTGTTGTAAAACTGAAAAGGTGTTCCTTTTGTTATCTTTAAAGTAAGAAGTATGGACATGGGCATGAAAAGTCCTCAAATTTGGTCACTGTATAATTTGAGTTACCAGAAAATTTCTCAAATCCATCATCGGAAAGACCGCATCTGTTGAGATTTAAGCATGCCAGGGAAGCTAAGGCTGTACATGAAAGGAAACACAATTAAAGAACTAACCAAGGAAATATTGGACATTGGAACAGTGATAAGCAAATACAAAATGCCAAGATCAGATATTATAGTAGTCTTTTCCGTTTAAGCATTACTTGGATTGCATATCAAGCTTGTCAGATCATTAATTTTCAAAATAAATTAGAAGGAAAGTTCAAACATTAAAAAACGACGTCCAGAACAAATAGAGTTAATGTCTACAATCAACGGATATGAAATGACAGAACAAATTGAGGATTTAATTACCAGAAATATACTCAAAACATGCAGTAGTGATATTACATCCTTCAACATTTAATGTGGCGAGCTTCTGCAAACCTGTAAATCAGAGAGGAATGTCCAAGCAATGTAACAATGTACAAAGCAAATTGCTTTTACAACTAATTCAATAAACCAAAACTGCATTTTGATTATAGCAGGAAGTGAGAATGAACAATAGCTGTTTGGAAGTTATGGATAGATAAAAGGAAGTGAGAAACAATAAGAATTTTGAATATTATTGATAATAACTTGATGCTAACTTGATATAGAAGTAACTGAGAAATATGATATGATATAATGCTAACTTGACACAAAAGTAACTGAGAACTATGATAATAACTTGTGCAAACTTGATCCAATTCCTAAATAAATAGGAAAATCATGAAAGTAACTAAGAAATATGAAAACTAATTCAATGAAATAATCTAAGATACTCTAAAAGATTAATGACTAATCTTAAAAATGAAACCGATATATTATCATGACATTATGAGATATTATTTTATATTCGAACAAAGTGACAACCAGATATGTTTTGATGTGCATAAAATAGACGCAGCAGCTATAGTCTTGTTGTAACACTTGCAATGGATAACAAACACTATGGAAATACCTCTTAAGTAAGAAATCCCAAGATCAGTAATATTGCTGTTGGAAATTTGCAACTCCTTTAAATTAATAAAACCTGAAACATTTCATACCGACAGTCAACTCAAACTGCAGCCGCGGCCTAGCTTTTTGCATCTAAAAGTACGAAGAGAGAATTAAATTAGGTAATCTCATGAAGCTACTAATTAAGTAACCAGATGTTCAGGTATAATCTCAACTACAAAAATTGTTATTGAGTATCAACAATAATAACATTTTGCATCCAGGTCCTCATTAGGGAAAAACTTCTGCATAGTGTATCACAAAGTATGAAAATATAATTTGTGTTGTACACAAACAGATAGGAGAGATTGAAATGCAACTACTGCAATAAAAAAAATAAACAACCAATACCTGAGATAGCCTTCATGTCGGAATCCGTAATACATTTACAGCATCCGATATTAAGAGACTCGAGCTTTTTTAGACCTATATTAAAAAAACAAAGGAACTAGATCTATAACAGAGTAATTCCAAAACAAGGTTTCTTTAAAAGCAAACTCTAAGCAGGAAGCATTTAATAACATCTAGATAATAAATTCCGTAGAAGAAATCAATGACGGGTTGCCTCAAGTGGTAAGATAAAACAGCCTCTGATGCAAGGACCCATAGACCGATTTTTATTGGCAGTCTTCTATTATAAGTCAATCGTATCCTAAATTGGCATACCCTGACCCATGCCTTTCCCTCCCCCTTAAACATTTTTGTATAGCAGAAAAGGTTCAATGAAGGTAGAACTTAAACTTATTATTGCCATTAAGCGTAAGCTATGGCACCAATCAGATGCCATCACCACCAACTAAAAAGATAATGATGATTTGATAATTCATCTAAAATTATTTAAAAGAAGAGTATGATATCACACAATTTATAAAAGATGATTACACAAAAGTTATTGATTCAAAGAATATGGTGGATTCATAAGATGCATTTGAAATTTACATCGAAAAAATCAGCAAAACAGTTTCTTGTTGTTGTGCAAATGGTTTAAGATTCGAGCAAGAAACAAAACAAATTTTGAGATGAAGTTTTATGGAATAACAAAAATATTCATCTAGCCTGATGAAGTTCATGATAGGGTCCGCCCAACTAACCAACCATATCTCGTACCTAAACATATGTTAAAGAAAATATAATTGTTTTAAATTGCTAGACCGTGAGGTTGTTTTTTACAACATCAAGTCCATACGGAAGCTTACTTATTATACATAACCAAGCAAGATATCAAGAATAGGAACCTTTAAAATGAACAAATCCGCCATGAATGTATGAACACCTCTCAAGGTCCAACTTCTCCAAATTAACTAAGTTGGAAAAGGCTCGCATTCCATCAGGTGTGACAGCACAGCTCTTCCTGATACTCAATGAAGTCAAGTTTGATAGACCTATGCAACAAATTTGCCTTGATTAATTATGTTAATCAAATCAAACTCTTGACGTCTCGTATCTATTTATGTAAAATAAGTTCAATATGCATAACATCCAATGTGGGTAAACAATCATGAAAGAATTTCTCCAATTTTCTTTGCAAGATATAAAAAAAAACAAAAAAATAAAAAATAGAATAATACTGTAGTTTGTTTTGTTACATAAAAAAAAAGACAATTATAAGAGAGAAGATAGTAATTCTACCGACCATTGATGTGTTTTAGTCCGTGTTCGGAAAACTGATCACAGTAATTAAGGGTCAATGCTTGAATATTTGAGCAATTCTTTAAGAGTCTTAGTCCACTGTCTGTCACATTAGAGCCAGAAACATCAACGGCGAGTAAAGAAGACCCTTGTGAAGCAATGACGTCCATCCAATCATCATTCACTCCAAAATATTCTCCCAAGTAAACATCCTGCCATGAAAAACACAACATATTCGATAAGTACATAAATCAAACCAAAACATGCAATTTTACCAACCCCTTGCACACCCATTACCTCAAGAGCACAATCACGAAAAGCATTGAGAGATACTTCTGTAAGACAATGAGAATCCACCAATTCATTGAAGATCTGCTGACTTAAATCTCTTGGTAGAATTGAAAACGAATCGTATTTATGAAAATCCTGTCATAACTTGGATCAACCACCGCATGAAAAAAAACAAAACAACCAAAGAGAAACAAGCAAAAGAAACAATGAACAAAAGCCGAAAAACATGCACCTCGCGCATCTTATTTATGCATAAATCCATAAGAGATGGACAAGTACCCACTCCAGGACAATGATTTGTCTTGGAACGTAAACTTCTAGCTCCTAACCATTTTGTACTTGCACTTCTACAGTACCTTCCAGATACTCCCCTGCGTAAATCATCTTCTAAAACTTGTCTCTTCCTAGAACAGATACCACCCATGACTTAACTTACTTACAAAACTCCCCCTTGATTCTCAATGCATGAAAAATCAAATTCCCGTTTGAGAACAATATTCTTAGAGATTGAACTGCATGAAGCAAGAAATGAATCAATTAAGTAACTAATTAAGCAAAATAATCAAATATAAGTCAACCTAACAACAGATATAGCCCATAGTTATGATGAAACAAACAAGTAGAATAGAACACCATAAAACACTAGTATTCAAATAGCAACCAAAAAGTAAAATACAATTAAATAAAAATAAAAAAATAAAAATAAAAACACGATGATTAACTTCGTTTAGTAGTAAAGTAGAATTTTGAACAGATGAATATCCCTAATTCAAGGATTACTCCGATGAAAGTAATGAAAATGATCGAGATGAATTTGTATTTCTATTTTAAGCTTATTCGAAACGTAAACAGAGAGTGAAACTTTGGAAATTATAAATTAAATTTGAATAAAAACGAATGATTGTTGTGAAGAAAAAAGACGAAGGTGAACTTGCTTTGATTAGGTTAGGTTATAGAAGTTTGATCGGAAACATTATTCTGGTAAAGTGACGGAAATGGAAAGAAGTTGAGTGAGTGACGATAGGTTAAAGGTGTACGAAGATCATAGGAGAGAGAGAGAGAGAGAGAGAGAGAGAGAGAGAGAGAGAGAGAGAGAGGACCTGGTGATGAATGACATGTGGCGGTACTTGTTATTGGGGGAAGGAAGAGTGAAGAGTGAGTATGAGTATGGAAATGAAATGGGATAAGAACAAAGAATAGAGAAGAAGAGAAGAGTGGGGTCTATTATGTGCGGGTCCCACGTCCGCCTCTTCTGCATTTCGACTTGGATCATTCGCGACTTTTAAGTCTGTCGTTTTCCTTTTTTTTCATTTTCACTTGTTTTTTATTTTATTTTTTTATCACTATAGTTTTTTATATTTTTCTTATTGAAAAGATAACTTATTATTTTTCAATTTTCTTCTTTTAACGTTGATTTTTTTTGCTGAGGTGTTGGTTTTCCCTTTTTAATTTTTTTTTTATTTAATATTGATCAGCAGATTTAGATACCTAACTTGATAGATATGTGAATGACTGAATATCATCTTTGTTCCACCGTATTTAGAAACATTCATCGAATTAATTAAATATTGTAAAAAGAGATATTTTAGAATTTTTAAAAATGTACTTGAGATTTGGGTAGGAATTTTTTATTTATCGAAGTCAGAAAATTTTAATTATATTTATTATTATTTAAATTTAGATAAATAATTAACAATTAGTTGAAATAGACGAGTATAAATCATTAGGTGAGAGATTATAATTTCAGTCTATTAGCATCTATATGTAATATTTTTATAATATATATATATATATATATATATATATATATATATATATATATATATATATATATATATATATATAACTATTGATACTTATTAATTAATAGTTTTGTAGTAAAAATTCTAATCTATATAACTAATCAATGTAAATAGTAAGGAATTTAGATTTATTAAAAGAATGTTGAAATGATTGACCGGTTTGTATAGAGAGAAAATTCAATTGAAATGAGAGAACTGGCAATAATTGTCTTACAACATCACTTTTGTAAACCGGTCAATCAAAACTAGGTGCAAACTATGGATACCATGAAAAAATTTATATTGACACTTTGATAATAAAAAAATTCAAATAAATAAAGAACATGTTAACTTTTGAGCATGCACCAAATTAATCACGACAAAATGGGATAATGATGTTTGAAATTTTAAACATTAAAGCTGAACTTTGAAGCGTATGCTCAATGTTTAGAGAGAGCGGTTTGCCATATCCTTTACCGTTCATTGGATTTGGACATTATGGTAAACAAAGTCTTTAATTTGGTTTTGACATTGTGGTGATAGGAAATAAATATACGTGGCTTAATTTTGATTTTATATAAGATTTTAAGATTTAAAATGGGACATTTTTTAATTGTGGGAGTCACAATATGACTACGAATTTAAAGTCGGTCAAATCTTGTTCTGGTCTCGATTTATTAAAAATTGAATTAATTTGAAATTTTATTTAACTTTGTAAGGAATTTGTTTTCAGTTTAAATTTTACTCAATTAAAGTTCATAAACAATTTAATTTAAATTTGTTACAAACTTTTTTTTTAAGTTAATATTTGGATTGCTGTATTATTAGATTTAATTGGATTGCTGAATTTGATCAGAATAGATAGTTCTATTGAGATTATTTAGTTCTCAGAGTATGAATATCGAAAGAAATATCAAATTAGAGAGATTATAACTGAAATTAAAAAAAAGATAAATGTCTTATTGATTTAACCAGATTATATATATATATATATATATATATATATATATATATATATATATATATATATATATATATATATATATATATATATTAAAAAATCAACGACTAACTAATTTCTAAAACGCTATTTGTGATAGTTAGTTGAGTTGCAAGGCACTCACTTGCATCACAATTAAATTGTCACTGAAAGTGAAATACATTTTCAATATCCTAATTCACAGCAGCTAGCTTTCTTGTACATATTAACTCCTTCAAGCAATCAAAATTTATCCTCTTCAATGGTTTGGTCAAAATATCAAGTTGCAATTTTGTCTTTCAATATTTAATTATTAAATTGATTTTTTGATTTGATCTCTTACAATTATCTTAGGCATAATTAGTCCACAAGTCCCGTAAAATAATTTTGAGTTTTGTTTTAGTCTCACAGTAAAAAAAACGTGTCACGTTAGTCCCATAACATATCTCCCGTTAACAATTTTAGTCCATTATGTTGATTGTTGTGTTTTACTGTTTATTTCTGCCACAGTGGTGTGTCATGTGGTCATTGAGTTATCTCATGTGTACAATATGGTTTTATTTAATTGATGTGGTCAATGACTCATCCAATATTTTTCTAGATTTTGTTTTTCACGTTCTCTCCTTCATCTCCTCTAGTTTAGGGTTCCATTGTCTCAGTCGTACCTTTCTTTTATCCATCGTACCTCTCTAGATTTTCTTTCTTCTCAATCCTTCTCCAGCGTACCTCTACCAAGCTCTTCTCTTCAATGTCTCGGTTTTCAAATAATACTTCTAATGGATCATCCGCGTCGGTTATTCGGAGAAACAATAGGAGGGAATATTTTTGCCAAGAAGAATGTGTGCTTCGTATAGTGGGCGACACGAATAGTGTTAATTTTGGGAAAAAGTTTTGGGGTGCAGAAATTTCAGAAATCACATCAATAAGGGATGCAAATTCTTCAAATGATTTGAAGCTGACATTATTGATGAAAGGGACGTGAAGATTCTGAGGCAGAAAAAGAAGATAAACAAATTGAAGTATCAGATCATCAAGACAAATGGATGGTTGAAATTGGTTGTAATAATAGGAATATTTAGCTTAGTGTTTAATGTTATTTGTGTAACAATCATGTCTTAGGTTGGTGACAAGTTGAAGTAGGATTACTGTTGTTTGTTTATGAATGAAAATTGTATTCACAAATTGTGGTTTGATTATGAATGAAAAGTGAAACCTTTATAACACAAATTGTGTAATACTGTTGTTTATTTCACATAAATTGTTATTTCACAAATTGTTATTTCACATAAATTAAAACTTTTATAACATAACAATAATAGTTCATATTTTGATTTGATCCAAAGTAGTACATAACAACAATATTTCATAAGTAATATTTCATAGTTTGCTTTGATCCAAAATGGGCATTATACAAAAGCAGTAGACATAAGTAGTACATAACAACATTAAACAACAACAATACATAAAAGTAGTACATAACAGCAGTACACAAAAGTGGCATTATAAGTCATTGTCAAATATTATACAAAATGGGCATTATATGCCTGAGTCATAAACTACATTAGCAAGCAAACATAAATATCATGGTTGGCTCAGAACTTGTTTTGGACCCTTCTGAAGCCTATTTCTCTTTTTGGCAACTTGTTGTGTTAAGCTTCCTTCTGGTGTAGCAGATGATGCCCGAGTTGGTGTTGTAGTTGATGCCTGAGTTGGTGTTACAGTTGGTGCTTGAGTTGGTGTTGGAGTAGGTGCTTGAGTTTCTAGTGCAACATGTGCTTGAGTTGGTGCAGCAGGTGCTTGAGTTTCTGGTGCAGCAGGTGCTTGAGTTGGTGTAGGCAGCTTGCATGTGGCCTTATTGTGGCCATCCTTATGCCACCTACTGCACTTGATGCCAAATTTGGCCCTTTTGAGTTGAGTCTCATTTCTAAATTGTTCCCCAACCTCTTTGTTCCTCTTCTTCTTTGGTCGACCAGGTTGCCTTTTGATTGGTGGTGGTTGCAAATCAACAGCATCTGGTTTGGTCCAAAGAGTTGCCTCATTGATTAGGTAGATGACATATGAGTAGTTATCTGCATAACATTCCTCTTTGTAATATTCAAGAACAAAATCATCCATCAATAAGTGTTGGTCCTATACAAGCAAGTGGGTGGCAACATGGTAGCCCAGTCAGCATTCGTCTTCTACAAGAACACTCTTTCTTTGATAGATTTACAGGATCCAAACCTATGATGGGTCTGCATTTAAAAAAAATATATTTGCAAAGCCTTGAGGCAAACATAAATCCTCTAGAAATGTGGATTTAAATTCTCACTATTTTCTTCTCCACCTTCACTAGGCTAACTTGGTTGACTTGTAATTTTTACATTTGAACCAGGGTTTGCTCTTAATTAGTCATGTCCATAATCATGGATCCTTGTGTATTACTCTCTAAATGATCCATCAACAATGTCAATAGCAAGTGATTTAGCTCTGTATACAAGTGTCTTATTGATTCCAACATTCCATTTTTGTTTGGCTTTCTCCATTATGTCACTCAACTTCAAATTGGGATTCTCTCTTACATTAGTTTGAATTTTATTACCCAACCATTTGGAATTAAAAAACCTTACCTTATAGTCTCTGTTGCATGTATGCTTGTCCGCAATCTTTCTCAACTGTCATGTTTTCTTATCTTGTAGTACTACATAGTAGGTTTCCCATGGACAACCTTTCTTAAAAATTACACAAATCCTCTTGTTGTCATTTTTCTTAAATTGGATGTTTCTACTAGCATGAATTGTATAAGTTCTAATTATCTCTTTAAACTCCTCCTTAGAACCAAAATAAGCTCTTAATTCACACTTATAGTCATCCTTTCTTTTTGGCAGCTTGAAAGTTGGAAAATCATCTTTTATAATCTCATCATCTTCATTATCATAATCAGGAGGAATCTCATCAGTATCATACTCCACAACATCACTCAAACCTCTTAAGTTTTCCTTGGTAGCCTCATCTTTAGTATCATCTTCAAATACACCACTACATTCACCTGTGTCTTTCACCACCTTCTTCTTCCTTGGTCTCTCAGCTTTGCTTTCACCTTGCCCTTCCCCTTAACTTTTTATTTACCCTTGCCCTTCCCTTTAACTTTTTCTTTACCTTTGCGCTTCCGCTTAACTTTTTATTTACCCTTTCCCTTCCCCTTTTCTTTCCTTGCATCTTTGTCAACAACACCTTCATCTATGTCAACAGCACCTTCATCTATGTCAACATCACCTTCATCTATGTCAACAAAAATTCCATCATCACCTGAATCCTCAAATAAGTTTCTGAAAATACTATCATCTTCACTATTCTCAGAACCTTTTTTTATTATATCCCTTTTCTTCCTTGTTACAGTCAGGTCCTTCAGCACCTTCTTGGTTACATATGAGTCCCTTAGCAATATTATCAGTTTGAACACTTACCAAGTAACGTGTGCCATCAATTATGTTATCTTGTTCATACACTATAATATCAATGGTCTCATATAAAGTTATATCCATTTGTGGTTCCTCAGTCACATTGTCCCCCTCAAAGTTCACATTCCCAGTGGTCCCATCCACATTAATATCCTTAAAAGATCCTTCATGGTCAACTCCAGTTGAATCGTCTACATCAGTGGGCCCTCCTTCGTCAAATTTTGTACCTAGATTATTCAATTCTTCTATGGTCCCCAAATCATCAAAAGATCTTATTATATGTCATTATTCCAAGTTGTCTTCTTCTACCACAGTAGGACTTACATTGTTTTCAATAGGCAATATTTCTTATTCCTCAAACACTGGATGTATTACAAACAGATGCACATTCCCATTGATAAGTGCAATGTTTCTTATTCTATATGTTTCTATGTCGTCTTGCAACATTACTAATTCATTATCATCCATTGCATCATAATACCACAAGCTCTCTACTTTTGGGTAACCTAGATCTTTTGACCCACCCAAAATATGAAAATAACTCCAAAAATCAGGGTCCACTTGCCAAGTCTCCTCTAACTCATCGTAACCTAACTTGTTAAACTCACCAAAGACACCTATGTGATGGACAACTCACTCAAACCTATCACTCGTGACATAAACATAACCAGTAAGAAAGAAATGAGATAATGCATGTTGAGAGCGGATGAAGATGGATAAAATAATAACCTCATACATACATGTACCTTAGCATAGCCCGATTGTTCTTCGCAACGTTCTTCTTTGCAGCTTCGTGCACCACCATATTGTTCTTTTCAAGAACTAGGGTTTTGGATTTTGTTCTTCGTACACTATGAAGCATCTGAACAACTGGGGAAATGGAAGACCAAGAGTTATTCACTTAGGTTACAAAAACAAAACAACAAACTATAACAATGCCACGTAAATTATTCGTATACTGAAAAATATATCAAAATTACTAGAAAAAATTCCACATCACCCATTGTTAACGTTTTTCACCTAAACTTAATAGAAAGGATCAAATACTCTAACAGAAGTTAAATAAAAGGATTACAATGTAACGTTTTTGAATTGTGGGACCAAATAGAAACAACAAATTAAGTTAAGGGACAAAAAGATGAATTAAGTCAGTATCTTAATATGTTTACTCCTTCCATGGTTCATTCGATTATTAGTCAAATCAATTATTGATTTATGTCAACAAACAATTAGATATTCACAACTTCGCTGAACTCCAACTTTTATAACATTATTTTCATCTATAATATTAGCAAGCCGCATACGGGGCTACAACCTATTATATCTCAACATGAAAGAGTTAATATCTCATGTTTCTTTGAACTTCATTAAATAGGAGTTGCTTCAATCATGAACAAGTATTATATTATACTTTTACTTTCATCTTGTTCTCCTCCCAAATCTCAATCAAAATAACCATATGCATTGGATTCCCTTCTAGTATTCTTCTGATTTGACATGAGTACGCTATGAATTGTGGGGTCTTTGCTCTATTTGAGGATTCTCTTAGTTGCTAGAAGAAGATATGATATAGGTTTCCCCCATGAATCTTCTTGTTAAGCCACATAATTACAAAAAATGTTTTTTACCTCGGACGCGAAATACATAATACCTCGGCTAAAGAAGCGGGCTAACGAAAGGCAACATACAAACTTGCCACTTATCACCTCGGTGGAATTAAAATTGAGAGGCAAAGTTATATGCACATGGATTCGAGCCCCGGCAATTTCACTTAAAATTATTTTAAAATATCTTACCTTTCGGTTTACAAATAAAACTTATGGGTAAGGTTATTTATTTTTCAAAGAAAATCGTTATATGCTTACCCAGATATTACATTGTTTATCCATAATATTATATTGTTTGTACAAAATATTAAACTAAAACTCAAATTCCATATCGATCTAGATAAAAATCAAATTTTCTAGGTGGGTGAAGATCAAATATTGGTGCAAATATATTCTCCAAGTCTTTGTATGCATTTGATTCAGATTTCAGAAGCAAAATAATATCAAGGTTGGATAAATAAAACCAATCTTCAAATATATGATTTTGTACTCAAAAAAATATTTAAGAAAACAAACATTTAAACCAAGTAATTTTCTGCTATTGCAATCCCTCTTAGAGAAATTTTTCAAACGTCTTTATGTTTTAAGCGCTTCATGTTCCATATAGATTAGATTTTTAATATTCAACATGTTTTTATAATGGATGTCCCTTAGGTTTCACGCAGATCACTAATGACAGAATTTTGAGCATTGATAAACATTAAATGGACGAAAAATATTTGTTTAAGGGCGTTAAATATAGTAAAAAATGCTTAAATATCCCCTCGGTCACGAAGATAAACGAGGTGAATTAGTTGTTTTTTTAAATTACATTATTTACACAAAATATTAAAAATATATTGTAAAATCTGTTATCCAATGAGGACTTTTATTTTTCAAGTTCATATCTCATGCAAGATGTTAGAGATTTGTTTCCCATTGAGAATTTTTATTTTCTGCACTGACAATCCATCCTAAAGATTTCTAATAGCAACTCATGATCAAATGGACGGTGGGGAATATTTTCTCTCTATAGGGCAACTACATATAAGTTAATAAAATTTGTTTAACGAGTGTTTTTATAGTAAAATATAATTATTAAACACCTCAATTTTATTATAAAATCGAGGTTTTTTATCTTCTCTTTTTAACTATCACCTCGGTGATGACAAAAATCGAGGTGAATAATTCTTTTTTTAAATTACATTGTTTACGCAAAATATTAAAATAAATTGTTTACAACAAATCTTTGCTCTTATTACTGAATATCTTTGATGATATCCAGATTTAGTTGCATTTCCTTCTTCTTTTTTTTGAAAAGTTAAGTTCTTTTCCTTGTTGATTAAGCTCCCTTCTTGTTGGTTAAGCTCCATTTTTTATGTAACTTTAAGCAAAAATGATTTTCTACACTTGTAATTTATCAACTATGTACTCTTCAAATGTTGAGCTTCATTCTTTAACTGGGGGTTATTCCAAAAATATAACAATGACAACATCAAAATCATTATGTGAGATAAATTGTAAGGGCAGAAAAAATATTTTGTTCAAGATAGAAGAACATTGAAGATTTTTTCTGTCTTGCAATCCATCCCAAAGAATGACGCTTCCGAGTTTGGGGCGATTTCCTGTTAGTAAGGATTAGGGTAAAATCTATTTAACGAATGCTTTTATAGTAAAATCTTATTATTTTATGTCTCGGTTAAATAGAAAATCGAAAGGTTAGAACATTTTCTTTAGAATTATAAACAAATAAAATCATAAACTATGATAGCTGAGAATCAAAGCTTGTACTGAGTTGTTTTTTCACTTCAGTGTTATGAAAAATGAGAGAACATATGGTTTTTTATTTTTTTAAATAATAAAAATAGTGTGTCTTGCCTTTATACCTCGGTTTTCTATTGTTCGAGGTGAAAACTTCGTCATGAAAAGCATTATTTGTTGCAGTGTCAACATTTTGTCAAATAGTAGGTCTAGTGTTGCGTAGGTATCTTAGTCACCCAATGATTTACTTATAAAAAACTTCATCTACAAGTTTAACATTTGTATCCTTCTTCATCTTTGTACTTGTTTTTACGAGAGTGATTGTAGGATTTCAAATGCTAATCTTGAATTTTTTTCAAGATGTCTTCTACATATTTCTTCTGGATCAAGAAAATACCAAATTTTGTTTTCACAGATTCTACACCAAGGAAATAATCTAAATTCCCAAGTTCTGACATCTCATGTTCCTTCTTAATATTTGCCTGAATTTTGTCAATTCAATAATCTTCTTACTAATAAATCATTTACATATAGGCATATAATGCTTCATTCTTGCTCGTTTGAACATTTCACATGCATTATATGCTCGAATGCACATTTGTTGATCCTAGCTTGATGAGAAAATTGTCAATCTTTTTATTTCAATATCTAGATGCTTGTTTCAAAGCTTGGTGTTTGCTTGACATAAACTTCTTACTCTAATGGTGCATTGAGAAAAGCAAATTTTACATCTAGTTGATCCATCTTCCATCCTTTATGTGCTACAATTGCATTCATTATTCTTATGGTTTCAAGTCTAGAACTTGGTGTGTATAGTTCATTTAAGTCAATTACATGCCTTCGAAGGAGCTCTTTTGCAACTAGCATTGCACTGTACTTGGATATTTCATAGTCAATTAGTCTAACTAAATGAGTTATTTGTCTATTTGATATTGTTACCTCATGTTCTTACACAACTTCCTTTAATTGATCTTCTTGAAATATAGTTCTAACATTACTGGAGTTCTCACCATTCTCCATTGGAATAGTTGAAATGTAGAGCCAGTTCCATCCTTTGTTGTCATCAAACAACATATCCATGCATATTATCAACTTATTCTCATTAGGTGATAATAGTTTGTATGCACTTGTTAAGTGATAACCCATAAGGATCATTGACTAAATTTTTTCATTTGGTTTTCTTCTTAACATCTTTACAAGCCTGAAGCATGGTGAGCCAAAAAAAATTGAAGTGACAGTCACTTGGCTTCAAACCTATCCAAGTTTCATATAATGTCTTGTTTATTAACTTTTTTTTTTCGGAATCTATTGATGATATGCAGTGTTGTTATGGTTGCTTCTACCAAGAAATAGTTTTGAAATTATTTAGGCTTGAGCATATGCTTCTTGCCATGTTCAATATGCTTATATTCTTTATTTAGGCAATGCCATTATTTTAAGGTGTGCATGGAGTTATTATCTCATGCTCAATTTCTTCTTTCTCACACAATTCTGCAAACTTAGTTGAAATATATTTACCTCGCCCATCAGTTTTTAATATCATAAAATATGTCACATTCAGCCCATTGTTCAACAAAATTAAATTTCTTGAGCAGAGTGGATACTTCATTTTTCTTCTACGTCAAGTAAATGCATATATAACTGGTGAATTCATCTATAAAAGAGGTAAAAAATTTACCTCTCAATGATTTTACGTCAAATGGCTCACATATATCTTAATGAATAATCTCCAACTTTTGTTATGACTTCATAGGCAAGTCATACTTGAACAACTACATTGCATGTTTGGATACACAACAGTCTTCACATAATTGCTTTCGTGTTTTAATATAAGGATGACCATGCATCATTTTGTTCATATGAATTAGACTATGACATCTAAAATTCAGATGGTCATAACTTTGATGCCAAATCAAATTTTACACCTCAATAATGGTTAATGCAAGACATTGATATTCAATCATTCAGTCAAAATTTTGGTCTTATTGTTTGATAGAGGTGCTTTCAAAATTATTTTATAATTTGAATTAAACATCTTTAGTTCATCTTCCTTTAGCCTCATGGTTTGATTCTCATTAAGTAGTTATCACGATTAAATCGGGTTGTTTGTCATTAAATGAACATATAACACATCACTTATTATTTTTTCTTGTTCATTTTTCTTCTTAACGAAAATGTCCAGCATGCCTTCATATGCGACCCTACTACTATCATCAAACCTAATGGATATTCATAGTGATGTATCTGACTTGGTAAACTAGTTTTTGTTTCTTGTTAGGTCCTTGATGCAACCAATGTCAAGATAGCTGACATTGGATTTATCTTGTTCCAAATGTGTATTAGTCATTAGCCACACCACACTAGAGTCATTATTGCCTACATGTACAAATTTTATTTCTTTGTCATTTGCATTGGATTCTTTATTGAACTAGTAATTTCTTGCGCAGTGGTCAAACTTCTTACAACAATAACATTGCATTTCCTTCATGTTGGCCTTGAACTTTGCCAATTCAGTTTCATTTATTCTTGTTAACCAATATATCATCTACATATAGACATAAAATGATTTGATACTTCTCTTTTTAATCTTTCACATAAATCTTAGGTTCTAATGTAGACTTGTTTATGTCTAGCTTGATGAGAAAAATGTGAATCATTTTGTTTCATTCTTTAAGTGCTTGTTTTAATCCATACATATCTTTTCTCAGCATGTACATCTTCCATTCGTCCCCTTTGACCCTAAAGCTTGGTGGTTTCTTGACATAAACTTCCTCTTTTAATGGTCTATTGAGAAAAACAGACTTTACTTCCAATTTATGCATCTTTCATCCTTTGTATGCTAAAATTGTAGCCATAAATATTATGCTTTAAAGTCTAGAAACCGGTGAGTATACCTTATTTAAGTCAATTTTGGGCATTTGAAAGAACTCGTTTGCAACTAGTCTTGCATTATACTTGATTATCTCACTGTTTGGTATAAGTTTCAATTTATAGACCCACTTAACATCTATGGATTTCTTTCTTTGAATGACGAACTAACTCCCAAATCTTATTATTATCAATTTTCTAGAGTTCATCCTTCATAGCTTTTTGTCGATTCTAATATTTAAGAGTTTAATTAAGGTCAATTGGCTTAGACTCAATCATCATGGCTTCTTTAATCATATCATTATCTTCATGATTGAGAAATCTTATATAATCAGCTATCCTAAATAATTGAGTTATTAGTCTACTTGATTTCATAACCTCATTTCTTGCACAACTTCCTCTGCTTGATCTCTTTCAATATAGTTCCAACATTTCTTGAGTTTTCACCATGAAGACAACAATTTATATATAAATTGATCAGTAGAAATATACGTAGATTTATTTTACTAATTGTATTTTTAAAATTATGAGCTGTTTTGCATAAATATATATTACCACATGAGTTCAGATTCACTCAAGTTCTTGTTTACTCCAGTTCATCGTTCATGCAATCGATGTCTGACACGTGGCATAAAAAATTGACGGTTCTGATTTAAAATGTTGAGTTCAGCATATATTTTCTCTTACCTTATTCCATATTTTTCATTCACTTCTAACAGTTTCACGAAGATTTTTTCTCTTCAGCCATATCCTCTCGCCCCCACCGTATATTTCTCAGTCGCCACCACCATATTTCTCAGTCACCACCACCGTATCTGTCTCGTCTCGCCGCCACCGTATCTGTCTCGTCTCGCCGCCACCGTATCTGTCTCGTCTCGCCGCCACCGTATTTGTCTCAGTCATCATGCTTTTGTTCAATTGTGCAACAATTTGAAGTTTGAATTGAAGATTATTGTTGAGGATTATAAATGATTAGATTGTAATTACTCTTAAGTTGTAATTTTATTGTTCAATTATAGGATTGTTGGAATTAATTTTAGAGATGAGATTGAAGATTGATGTAATTTTAAAATTGTGGTAATTTTAGGGTTTCATTCAATTTTAGGAATTTATAACTTCTGAACCATTGAAAATTATTTGGTTGTAATCAAATTGCAGATTAATACAAAAAAAATAGTATCACTGTTGATTCTTTTGATTCTTTAAATTCTATATTGTTGTTGGCTCTGGTTATACTTTTTTTGTCACTGTTGTGTTTATATTCTTACACTTACAGGTTATGTATTATGTAGCTTTATATTTATAAAGGCTCATAATTAATGGCACATATAATGCTTTAAAGTAATTGTACATGTTTTTATATTGTTAAGACTCATAACTAAATGTTTATACTTATAAAAAATGGGGTATAAGTTGGCTAATTATGCTTATTTGGTAGCTTAATTCATCTATTTGATATAGAAACCAAACCTATTTATTAAGAATATGGTTTTGAAAACTATATGTGCAATTAACATATTGTTGTGAAAATACAAAATTGAAATGACATAATTGTTTTAAAATGCTACTTTGAAGGTGCTTTTATCAAAAGCAATATGTAGCATAATTGATATGATATAATTGTTTTAATATATTACTGTGAAATGCAATATGTGGCATAATCATGTCAAATTCTCATTTTAACTGATAGAGTTGATGTCAATTGCAATATATTAAACAGACTATGAAATGGTTGCTCAATGGATCATACTGCACTTATACTTTAAATATAAGATAGATTCCAAAAGCAATTGGAGCAAGTCTTAGTTAAAAACATAGATCATTCCCAATAATACATAATAAAAAACATATAGCATGACACATCCATGAAATAGCATATCAGGTAACAAAAATTCATGCAATATATTTTCATATAGCATGAAAAATATCAGAGAACAAAACATGTTTAATAACTTTAATGATATTTTTAAAAGAAATTATGAAGCTCCAATCTGTCGACTTGACATAAAGTTTGTTGTTGAAATCCTGCTTTGTTAATTTAATTTAAAACTTGATGTTGAAGTCTCGTCGTGTCAATTTGACTTGAAGTTTGATGTTGAAATCTTGTTATATCAATTTGACCGTCAACATGACTTGAAACTTGATGTTGAAATCATGTTGTATCAACTTGAATAGGAAGTCTCTCGCTCTGTCAACTAGATCGAAAAATCTCGCTTTGTCAATTTAACTTGATTGTTGCATAATAAAAAATAAATAAATAATATGGTTATTAAATTTTAAAAATTGATGATAAAAGTACCAGTGACGATTGCACTAAATTTTCTTGCGATTTTCTCTTTTTTTTGTGAGTATCTTTTTGTCTTTCTAGCCAATTTCTCAATCCAAGATTTATCACGCTTTTTGTTGTTACGTGAACAATCTTGCTTCTTTAAGCCTTTTTCCCCGCAATCGGTATCTGCCTTGTTGTCAATTTCCTTATTTTCAATTGAAATAGATACATGAACCATTCCACTTGATTCTATATCCACATACTTTTTGGCCAAGATGTCATAAACTATTTTGTTGGATTCTTCATAAACCTTGGACAAAAAAGTGTAAGTTTCGTGGGACTCGGAAGCTCTATTGGTTAATTTAATCATTTGAGGACATAACTCATTGTACTGCTTCATGAAATGAGCTTTCATGTTTAATTTAACATGTCTTCCTTTACAATCTTGATTACTTCCCAACTTTGCATCTTTTGCCCATCGCTTTAGTATATAGTGTTCTGGTATTAACTTAATATTCATGACATCTGAAACTTTCAAAATATGATTGCATAAGATGTTGTGTGTCTCAAATTTACGACAATCACAAGAAACTATATGTTTCCTAAGATCTCTCATTACTATCCTCTCCTTTACATTGTCATAATTTGTAACAGCATACATACCTTCTTTCAACTCCTTTATGCAAGTGTCTTGATACTCCTTAGGGGTGTAAGCGGATCAGAAAAAATCAATTAAACCAATAATTCAAACCAAACCAAATCGAAAAAACTGATTGTTTTTTATTTGGTTCAAAAACCAAATCAAACCAATAAAAACCGAGGTGGTTTGGTTCGATTCTCGGTTTTAGTTTTTAGGAACCGCCAAACCGATGAACCAAATCGATGACTTTAAATGCATACTTAATCTTTTATTTAGCTAATTAATAATCCTAAATTTTGTATCGGTCCAACATTTCTCCATCTTTTTTACACTTCCTTTCTTTAAACTAAATATGTAACCAAAACTAAACTCCAAACATTAAAAAAAAAAAAAAAAATAATAATAATAATAATAATAATAATAATAATAAGCCATAAATACTTGCTCTCACCAAACTGTTGCTCTGACTATCCGTCACCATTTTTTCTCTCGTCACTGTCATTCTTATAGGTTATGATTTCCTTATTCAACTTCAAGTTCTCTTCGTTATTTTATTTTATTTTTTATCTTTTATGTTTCTTCTTCAACGAATTTCCTTCTAGTCATGTTACAAAAAAGTTTTGATGTGTGTTTGAGTTGTGAAACATGTTATTTTATGTGTATCGAAACCTTTTGTTTTTATTGTTGTGTTTTATTTATTAAACTTTCAAATTTCTTCCCAACCGTCTCATGCCAAGTGTCAAATTTTGTATTCGATAGTGAACTTATTTCATAATGCAATGAAAATTATGTAAATATTTCGTATGGATTAAAAACAACTTGTAAGTTGTTTGAAAAGTATCATGAAATATATCATATGAAATATATTATTTTTAAAAATAATAACATAAAGTTCATCGAACAATATTAAAGCAATTGATACACAGATGAATATGATGTCTAGAAAAAAATATTGTAACCTGATCAACCAAACCAAACCAAACTGAACCAAACCGGTTAGTTTGGTTTGGTTCCATTTTTAAAGAACTTTAAAAATCGAACCAAACCAAACTGATAGAGATATCATCGGTTTGGATACTTTTTTGACTAAAAATCGGTCCAAACCGAACCGATTACACCCCTTATTACTCCTCATATTCCTCTTGGAATTCCTAGAAAAAAAATTGGAGTGTAAATATTTCCCACTTGCACAAGCATATGAGCCTTCTTCATTTTCAACCTAGGTAGTTTATGTCTTGACTCATATTCTGCTTCAGCCTCATTGTTTTGTTTATAGCCCTTTTAAAGTGTCTAAAAAATTGTACCAAATTCAAATCCGACTTCAAATGGTTTTTCAAATCAGCATTAAAGATATCACTTACTTGAGTAGATCTCATACCTGCAGTGAATGTTTTACGAACATAAGTCCATGCCCATTTTTCCTTCAATTGAAAAATAATATGCAACCACGATCCTTCAGAAACGTTATGCTCAACAAGTAAAGAATCTCATACTCTTAAAAACTCTTCTTCTTCATGTAAGTCTATGCATGCCTCAAAATCCAAATAGAATTGTGGACTATTTTGATATAGATGGTTCACATGCCTTAGAGCATTTTGTCTTATATGCCAAGTGCATAATCCATAAAATGTTTCTGGCATAACTAAAGAAATAGCCTTAGCCATTGCAACATTTTGATATGTTAGAATTGTTTTAGGCTTCTTTCCATCCATTGCCTTAAGAAAAATTTCAAATAACCATTGAAAAGAAGGGATTGTTTCATCATATAATAAAGCTGCCCCAAAAATGACAGTTTTCGTATGATTATTAAGTCCAACAAAAACTCCCAACGGGCGATAATCTTTATTTGTCTTGTATGTGGTGTCAAAAATGATAACGTCACCAAAGTACCCATAATCATTTATCATTTGTGCATCCGTCCAAAATATATTTGTTATTTGCTCTTCAACATCCATCTGAAATTCATAGAAAAATTATGGATTTTCACTTTATTGTTTGAAATACATCATCAATGCACCCACTTCACCATACTTTAGTGACTGCATCCTTTTGGTTCGAAGATAATTCTTAAGGTCTCATCTTGTAAAACCAACCGTCTCTATCCCACCAGCTTGTTTTGATATATATTCATGCAAATCTTTCGGTCTTTATCCATATTCATCTCCCAATACAATTTGTGATGTTTGTGCTTCGGATATGCGTCGGTGAGAACGAATCATATGAACATACTCTAGCGGCTGAAGAGGATGGTTATGTTGTGCTACAAAGTCAATAACTTTATATTTCTATATCTTCCGATCAAGTGAAATAACCATACGCGCTTGACATTTTGTTCTAGTTTCTGCTCTAGTACGTTCCCCTGTTATCTGATATCTCTTGTCAACACCACGTACATCTTCTTTGAAGCATGTGAATCTTTTTGAAGTCAAAACTCCATCTTTTTTGTTTTTATTTGTAAATTCTTGATGAATACCAAAACCAATTCTTTTGTTGTACTCATTATAAAATTCATAAACCTCCACCTTCGATTCAAACTTCATTTTCAAGTGGGGTTCACTACTGACAATACTCTCTTGCCCATATTGCTAATGTTGTTCATGGATATTATTCACCAAATTTTCTACACGCTCAACTATCGGAATTGATGACGGACTCATCTTCTCTGAATTAATAACAATAATATATTATTAGTATTGAAAACTGAGTCTTGTAAGGGCTCTTAGAAAAATTGACATTGCTCATATGATAAAGTCCACAATTCTTTATAAGCATGAAATTCATCTTCACGATAAAGTCCACAAAATATATATATATATATATATATATATATATATATATATATATATATATATATATATATATATATATATATATATATATATATATATATATATATATAAAGTAACAGCAGCATTTAAATGGAGAAAAAAAATTAATATAACATATGTATAAAATTAACGTAACATTATGCATAAGACTAACAATTAAGAAGAAGAGTATGCAGCAGTGATACGACGGCGAGCGACGACTGGCAAACGACGCCTAGCAGCGGCGGATGGACGAGAGTGAACAACAATTGACTGTTGGAGATAGTAACAATTGTGAACAAGAAATGTGAAGGAAGAGGGACATACGTGTATTTTAGAAGACAAAATGTTATATTGCAGAAGACAGAAAGATGTAGTTAAGTGTTTTTCATTTTCTATAGAAAGATGTGTATTTTGATCTCAACCATTAATTGTTTTTTTACACATGTCATACATCCACACAATAAAAAGGATAAAATAGAGAATAATAAAATGGAGTGGATCTTGACTCACATAAAGACATTCAATGATGAATTTACAATGAAGGCTTTACCATACACCCTTACACTTAATCCCATACCCCCACATCTAATTTTTTTTTTACCAAAATGCTCTTGTATAAATAGTTAAAAAATCAGATTTTCTTTCCATTTTTACCATTCGTCCAAAGTTACAGAGAATTTTTTTTTGAATTTTCAGAAGTATTTACCGGAAGACTATAAGTAAGTCTTCCGGTTTGATAGTTTGTGTACCGGAAGAGTTTTTGAAAGTCTTCCGGTATGATGGGGTGTTTTTAAAATGACTTCCGGAAGACTTTGATCAAGTCTTCCGGAATGATGCGTATTTTCAAAGTGTTCCGGAAGAGTTTCATAAAGTCTTCCGGAATGCTGTTTCCAAATAATGTGTACCGGAAGACTTGAAGAAAGTCTTCCGGAATTTATTTTTTTAAAAAAAATTTTAAAATTTTTTTTTTTAATTAAATAATTGTTTTATTGTTTTTTTTCAGTGGTGCGTTCACGAGGCAGAGATGGGAGGATACCAGTTCGATCGATGGGACGAGGCGATACGTCGAGTAGGACACGCGCAGATGATGTTGGTACATCTGCAGCTGCAGCAGATCCTGTGGGATATCCTGGAGGTCCGTACGATACCAGTATTTTGGTTTCGTACGAGCATCATGTGGCCAGACGTATATGGTTTGGTGAGGTAAGGAAATTATAATTTTTTTACTACTAGTATAAAAAAATTGAAATTATAATTATTTAGTTTTGAATAAAAACTGAAATTATTAGTAGCTATTGTATAATTTGTTTAATTTTATTTGATTTCAGGAGAGAGGGGCAAAGAAGGAATTGAAGGTGGCAGGACATGGGTTGAAGTTGACCCAAATGGTTCCACAACAGCTTCCACCGGAGATTGATGTTATTATATCTAGGTCCGGTTTAGCTTCCCTACAGAGATCAAGTTTGAAGAAGATCGATGCAAACTTGGTTTCTGTATTTGTGGAGAGGTGGCATCTAGAGACATCTTCATTTCACCTGTCGTTCGGTGAAATGATGATTACTCTAGATGATGTGGCATGTCTGCTTCACTTGCCTATCAGGGGGTATTCTGGAACCCTCAACCCATCAGTGAAGAGCTAGCTATTGAGTGGGTCGTTGACTACCTTGGAGTGTCATCGAGAGTGACACTATTCCAGGTTCGTGAGTGCATAGGTTCGTACTTCAAGATAGAGTGGTTATATGATCGATTCGTAGAGCATCGAGCAGCTTCATCATGGGAATATGCGACCAGATGTTATTTGATGATGTTAGTGGGTTGCACGATCTTTGCGGATAAGTCGTTTACACTTGTGGAGGCACGATACCTGGCATTATTTAGGGACTTGGATGGGTTGTCCAACTATAGTTGGGCAACAGCTGCATTGGTGACATTGTATAGGTTTCTTGGAGATGCGTTCATGTTTAGTTGCAAACAGCTTGGTGGTTACCCGACTCTCTTGCAGGTATATATTTAAATTCAGTTTATTGATATTTTTTTAAGTCTAGTGTTAATTTTATTATGTTAAAGGTATATATTTATTTTCAGTTTATTGATTTTCTTTTATGTCTAATGTTAATTTTATTATGTTCATTATGTTATATTTAATTATTATGTTATTGTTTTTTTTACAGTGTTGGATTCATGAGTATTTTCCTACACTTGGGAAAAAAGGAGAGAATTAGATACCTGCTCAGAACTGTGGTCTCCCGCGAGCGATGAGGTGGACATACAAACAAGGCGCGTTAAAGGTGGATGAGTTGCGACCTATTATGGATGAGCTGACACCGACCGATGTCATATGGCGGCCATTCGAGGATCATAGAGTTCATCGTCTTTTTGATGAGATTTCTCTATATAGGGGTTGTTTGAGGTGGGGATATACTATTGTTCCATACATGCCTGACAGGTGTGTTCGACAGTTTGGATACCGTCAGTACATTCCACATGCACCTATTGATCCTAGGATGGCTGGTAATATTGATGTTGAGTGGATTAGTTACATCCATAGTGTTGGCCAGGTGATTCGTTCGGCTACACTGGCGACTACCCCATTTGAGGTAGAGGATGGATACCTTGAGTGGTATTATCGTGTTTCACATCCTCGATTGGTACCGCCTACCCATGATGAGCCGCTAGTTGCATCTATTCCTAAGTACGATGCGGGACCATCTGATCCTGCATGGGGTTTTGTGTCTACATTGATTCATCGCTACCTTCAGCAGAATGCAGCTGAAGAGGATGATCCACATTTTGTTGATCTGTTTGCAGCTTTACGTATTGCTCGTTCACAGTGATGTATA
This sequence comes from Lathyrus aphaca, assembly GCA_963966055.1. Classification (NCBI taxonomy): domain Eukaryota; kingdom Viridiplantae; phylum Streptophyta; class Magnoliopsida; order Fabales; family Fabaceae; genus Lathyrus; species Lathyrus aphaca. The sequence continues at coordinate 529,249,267 of OZ014522.1, read as the reverse complement.
GTTATGTTTATGTCATATTTTATTGATATTTTTTAGACTTGGTTTCTTAATATATTGACATTTGAACTTATATGTACGATCATATTTATGTTATATGTTATTTATAGTTTTTCGACTAAAAAATTGAAATTAAAATTTAATTTCATCGACTATAATTCATAAAGTGTAGCAAACATATAATATAATTCATGAATAAAAATGATTAACATAGTTTATAATTCATAATGTGTTTGTAATATAGGCGTAAGTTGTTGCCAATGTTGTAGACGTGCAACAAATCCTACCATCCACGATGTTGTTGTTGGATAACGAAAGTTCTTCCAATCTGTTGTCACTGGTGGCAATGGAAATCCTTCTTTCATGTTAACCTATATTCAAAATTAAACAATACATTATTTAACATTACTCAAAGCATTTACTAATAATATCAAATTATAACAATGTTTACCTGAATCCAATGATTTGAGTTTACAAATCCAATGCAATAAAATGAGACATTCGGTGAGAATGTAGTTGTCATAGGGAAGAAAGTAAAACATTCGACTTCTAAACAGACAAGTATCACGTTATACCGATTCGTAATCACGTAACCCATATCTGGTAGAGTCAACCATTTATTTATTGGTTGAGAACCACTTCCCTCTATCTTCAAAGAATCTCTCACTTCAGCTAACCGATCAGCAAATAAATTGGCATATAAAGCTGATCTTTCATTATGTATAATTTCCAACTCTAAGTCCCGACGAACCATTGGCCAACCATCTTCAGCATAACCCCGCAATGAAGCAATCACTCTAAATCCACAATTACCATCTGACAATACATTGACTACGTCATCAATAAATGACCTAATATGATAAGGAAATTGAAGGATGAACCGTTTAGATGATTGTGAAGTTTGTGATAATTTTAACTTCTTTTTCACAGGTTGTGATGGTTGAGATTTCTTTTTTGAATTTTATGATGGTTGAGATTGTCGTTGTGAAAATTGTGATGCTTGATCAACATATTCATGATACGAAGGATCCCTGTAAACATCATACCCTTCAGGTTTTTTGTCTTTTTTCTTGACTCCACCTTTTGTTTTTATTTTTTCAGGTGGTGCTAACAAAGAAGTCATTGTGGGAAATGCAAGTTCATAAACCCTACTATGTAATGCCCTTCTTCCAACAACATCTTGTGACCTATACCTTTTCCATAACTCATCCATTGCAGATTTCATACCCACATCTGATTCCTCATCTAAGTCTTCTTCCAACTTAATTTCCATACTTAGTTTCCTCCAATGTACATGCACAGCCTCAATTGGTATCGGAATACCACTAATTCTATACCCTGCCAACTCACACGCGCAAGGTAATCTATAGGTTGTTCTAAGAGTACATCGACATATGTACTTGTTAGTTCCAATATAATCAATTCTAGTTAACTCTTCAGCAACACGCCTCAATGCAGCTGCCTCAATGCAGCTCGCGACACTGAAGTACGTAAATATGTGTAAAATGGACTTGAATAGACATGTGCAACTTCATACACACTCTTTTGAAAAGAAGCTCGAATGTTGCTAATTTGTATCTTTAAGTTGTCATTCATGGCCTCCCAACATTTGACCATGTCACCTATACTGTTTCCCAACATCTGCTTTAACTTCCAATGAGCAGACTCAACCCTATAATAATACATATTTAAACTAAGTAAGAAAAATACAAAATTCACAAAAAATATATTTTGGGATCTAAATTAAAACATACCGATTAGTCGTCGTGTTACCCATATGTAGGACTCGATTAATCCATGCGCAAACAAACCTTTGTCTATGTGGTGTCAACCATGTGTCGTTCACGTACTCAAAAAATTTAGGACAATCAACACACTCTTGCTCAAGTTCTTTTAAATGTTGAGCATACTCAACCTCATCACTAGCCCATACAACATCCGTCCATAATTTGCCAAGTGACTCCTGCATATCAGGAGCCACTAATAGTTTCCTTTTTGCACCAACATTTTTGTTAATGTGAAACTGACATAGCAAATTATTTGTCCGTGGAAACACAGTCTCAATGGCTTTCATCAAAGCAAGATCTTTATCTGTCATCATCACTTGTGGAAATAAATCTTTCTTCACAAACAATTGTTTAAGCTTATCTAACACCCAACAAAAAGTCTCAGTCTGCTAAGACTCAATATACGCAAATGCGACAGCAAAAGTCAACTCGGTTGATGTCATGCCAACAATTTCAAACAAAGGTTGCCTGTATTTGTTTGTCTTATAAGTGTTATCCATAACTAACACAATAGGAAACATATTCAACAACTTAACTGAATCTGGATGTGCCCAAAATATATCTTTAATAACTTCAGAGTCGTCTCTTTTTCTACTCCAATAAACATAACCTGCAGCCTCGATAAGCTTAAACAAATGTTGTATCTCACTTCTAGGACCTTTTATCCCTTTTTCCATCATACGCTTCTGCTTGTATATTTGCGTGATCCGAGTGACACAATCTGGATCTCGCTCGTACAAGGAATGCAATATATTTCTAGGTGCAACCTTTCTCTTTGTTAAATCAGCAACATGTTTTCTGATCCGCTGTCAACCTACCAACAAATGAGTGACCTTCTAATCTATCAGGTAAATCATGGTTATGAACGCCACATTTTACATCAATCTTCCATCCAGATCCATCTTTTGTCGGAGTTGACCTGATCTTAAATGGACATCCGCATTTTTTGGTCGCACTTTCTATTCCACTACGAATATCCTTGTATTTCCCACTTTTATCGCAACCAAATATTATTATGTTACTTCTTCCTCTCTTGCCTGTTTGTGTATCTGAACGAGTGATGATGACCGTCACTTTATTTCGTAATCCGGTGTCTTTAACCCATCTTATCACCTCATCTCGTGTACCAAATCTCTCTGACGTTGTAAATAGTGATGTATTCACACATATCGGTTCTTTTTCGTATAAAGGTACTGCACCTACAAAATAAAAATATTTTTTTAAAAAAATAAAAATAATAAAAAAAAATTACAAACCGGAAGACTTTATGTAAGTCTTCCGGTATTGTATCTCTTACAATACCGGAACACTTACATAAAGTCTTCTGGTACACATGTTCCGGAACACTTTTATTAAGTCTTCCGGTGAGCAAACATTACAATACCGGAAGACTTACACAAAGTCTTCCGGTATGTTAATTAACGTACCGGAACTCATATTAAAAGTCTTCCGGAACGTGTTTTTTGGGTCCAATTTTTACTAAATCTGACGGTCTGACACAAATGGTAAAAAAAAATAATAATAAAATAATAATATAATAAAATATAATAAGGTTAAAATGGACATTTTGAAAAAATTGTAGGGGTAAAGGTATGGATGTAAGGGTATATGATAAAGCCTTCATTTACAACTTATAAAGATACCCAAGCAAATCAAATTTGTTCTTTTTTTTTTTTTTTTTTCTTTTAGTGAAAACTCAAAAACTAGTTACCCACTCACTCTCAAAACAACTAATTTATTTGTAAGAAAAAAAAGTTGACTTTAATTATTGATTAATTTCAATTTTCTATTTAATATTAATTATATATTTTAAATTGTATCATCTAATTTATTACTTATTTCACTCTCAACTCAATATATTTCATTTTACAATTACAATAAATGTGAATACAATACACATTAACAATATTTTGATAAAAAAAAATATTCACTCTCATTTATACACTATTCTTTAATTTGTAAATTAATTAACAAGGTTACTTTCTATAGGAAGTATTATAATAGAAGGAAGAAAATCAGAAAGGCAGAGAAGAGAATATACATATACAGAAAATGGCACAATGGGTATGGTAGGAAAGAGCCACAATAAATTGAATTATCGTAATCTAACAATAAACTTGACTATGATACATTACAGTTAGGTACAACCAGACATGATATCATCATGAGGGTGAAACAGATCTGGTGTTGCGTCCAAGGCCAAGACCTAAGCCCGCAGGAATGCTGTCATTTCTGGTTTTGCCTTGGTTACTATGACTACAATGTGAAGAATGAACATGACCATTACTATGCCCATGATGTGTTTTTGAGTTGGTACTGTTTGAATTCACATTAATAACAACATGACTATTTCCGTTGCCCTTGGTGTAATCAGAATGAGAATGCGGCTCTCCATTTGTTATGTTTGAGCTTCTTGTCATGTGCGTCATTCCTATACCCTCCTCTGAGTTACTTGATTCTTCAAGACACTCCAAGTCTTCATTGTATCCATTGATCAAGAAATCAGAACAGTTCTTCTTGATGCCATGATCATATGGGTTTCTGAATCTACCTCCTGGACCTCTGAGGTAGCCATACCGCATTGCATTTGCCATTTCGTTTGTTGTAATATTGCGTGATATCTTGGAAAATAAAGGAAAACAAAAGGCATATAAGTTGGATCAGAAGAAATGAAATTTCTTTAACAACAAAAGGCTTATTGTAAGACATACCTGACTAGCCTGAACAACTGTCAAGGCAAACACTCCGAAGAAGAGGAAAAAATCGGCAATCAGAAATGATATTGCACCGATGTGATTTTTACCAACATAATTAATCCATAACCCAAATGAGGAAGGAGCAAGTGGATCAGTTAGTACTCCTGCATTCAGAATTTTAGTTTCTATCAGCTATTTAACTTGCACAAAAATTAACCAAGTAACTCTGTCTTGACATAAACATACTTGAAAGACAAACTCCACCAGTAACCAACATTGCTGAAACTTCGAGAACAAGAAAAGCAAAGAAATCCCATTTATTTTTCTGCAAACAAACAGTGTAACAAATCAGGATAATTTTTCGGCCAAGGGAAAACCCGGTCAGCTCAATCAGTTAGAAAGATAAAACCGGCCTATATTCAAAATTAAGGATACTGAAACAAAAATGACATTAAAGTAATATTAGTAACTACCTTCATCACACTAAAAGAAGATGAGATACGATTAATAGTTTAGCCCAGCTTACTAAAATGATTTACTGGACATACATTGTTTATTGTAAAATTGAATTCAAATCACTCATCTTACACAGTACTACATTTTATTTACAGCTATAACGTAGAATTAAACTGAAGAGTCACCAGCACCTCCACTTAAACAAGACTGACTGACCTAAACTGTATCAGAAGGTGCATTAATGCATTTATTGATCTGTGGCATGCTCCATACTTGTATTTCATACAATGTAAGCATATTTGCAAGGGAAGACAGGGGAAAAGCCCAGAAGTAAAAACATATCTAAGATTAATTTCCCTTGCAACCGACCTCTTTTTTCCGTCGAAGTCAGTGACAATATAAAAGCTTAAATATTCAACTAACTTTTAAATGCAAAAGCATGAAACCAAAAATCCATCCAGATGTACCTTGCCAATACAATTAGATACCCAAGGACAGTGATGATCAAATTGCTCTACACAACGATCACACGTAGAACAATGTTTCGCACGCAGAGGCCTGACAATCTAAAGAAAAAAGCAACATAAAATTGACTGCAACATTATTTGAAGCAAAAGATGAACGGAAATGTATAATCTGTGTGTGTGTGAGATATTGATTGCTGATAAGGCTTCAATCAAAAGAAAGCAAAAGAACCTTGCATGTTGCACAAAGTTGGGACCAATTTCCAGCTAGCAAAGCAGGATTATTTATCTCAATCTTCAAAAGAGGCTCCTGCCACAAACAATTTGAACATTTAAAGTCATTGGCATATACATTTAATATATACTTAAAACACAGATTGACACACTGATAAGGTAAAAACTGCAGAAGGAAATAATCAAAATATTGTAGGTCTGCAAGAATCAAAGTAGAAATTAGGTATAGCTATAGCAGAATAAAACTCACATCATCCTTCATACTCTGAGTGTCGTGCCCATTTATTCTGATATAACCCGGATCTTTGCTGTAAAAAAATCAGGAAAGATTAAGAAAACAATGAAACAATAAAGCAAACAATTTATTTTTGTACAAAATGGTAGGTATTAAGAAACAGTTGTAACTAGATATTAAAATAATCAACAGCTGAAAATGAACTGTTGATAGACATGTTTATCTGTGGAGAAGTTGACACTATATTTATTACATAATGACCATCATACATCATACAAACCAAATGCTACCTTGAAGTTTCATCGAGATTGTTAAATGAGAACTTGAACACAAATGATGGGGAAACATAGTTGAAAAAGTTCCAATACACATCAAATAGTTACAACTTACAAGACTGATCTTAAGAAGCATTCACCTAGAGTGTAAAAAAAGGTACTTGGGGAATATACCCAGTAAAGCAAGCATCATTGGATTTTATATGGTCTCATTTCAGTCATGTTAATGAGTTCCGTAAATGATCATGATAGAGAACAGAAATTGAAGATAAACAACTGTGGAATATTGCTGCAAATGGTTGAAGGTAAACAACTGTGTATTATTGCTGCAAATGGTTGAGCTTAAAGCTCTTCCAATGGTGGAAAATTGAGAAAAACAGAAGTAAACCAGAATTCTATAAACTCCTAAAACAGAGAGAAAACTCTCCTAACTGACCCTAACAACTTTCTTGAATGACTCTCAACTTTCCCTCCCTTTCTCTAATAACAGAACCTTTCTAAAAATCAGGGAATATTCCCAACTGACTCCTACTCACACTTCTACTACAACTTTTTAGAAGGTGTGCTAGAGTAGAGTGGGCCCAGTGATTGGGTCAGCTACCTAATATTGAGCCTTGGTGTCCTATCATTACCACATCCTATAGAACAGTCTTCTCAAGGCTAGCATGACTGCATGAGGATATTGATTTTTATTCCATTTCCAGGTTCCCAACTTTCGATCTCCTTGTTCCCTTCCCATCTTATGACCTTTCTTGTCTGCAAAGTGCTCATAGTTGCCATGCTAAATGGTTTCCCCCATCCAATCTTTCAACCCTTTGTCATGTGACTTTGCAGCTTTGTCACTTCACCCGACCAATCAAAACTATTTGTTATTGCTTTCAAATCAAAGATTACCTTGCCAAACCCTTGCAATCAAGCCACTCCCAAAATCATGTCAACACCTTCCCAACTCTAAGGCCTCAACCCTGGTGGAAAATTTTCCAAACTGATTTTCCAGCCCCTTACACTTCCCTGCATCCGGCATTCCCAATTTTTACCCGTGTCACCATGTTCTGGTCCACCAGAAGTTACAATGTCGCTGCCATCGACGGAATATAAAGTTGTGATTAGCTCTGCTATGGACCATTATTGTCACATGCATTCCATTCACCACTTAAAAGAGTTGCACTTTAATGGAGCTTCTTTGTCCCTCTTGTCCTAGATCGCTGGTACCTCTCGTTTGTCAGAAGCTGTTTTTCTGCACACTGAAGCAGAGTGTGGTAGTGTTCCTCACATCCGAAGCAGAGGGTCCTCTTGTTTGTCATTCACGGTTTCGACGAAGCTGTTTTTCTGACCACTGATGCAGAGAGTGGTAGTGTTCTTCAACTGAAGCAGAGCCGTCGAGCCTTTTATTCAATAATTGGAATCAGAGAAGATGCTTGATTCCCCGATTCCGATCACCTTGGCTCTCTCACCATCCATCATCTCTGTTTGTATGCAAGGGTTCAGTGTAATTAGCATTAGAATTGGTTTGACCCTCATTCAATTGGGTATTAGAAATCGGGTCAGGTCCACAATGTTTTCTATTTGACCTGGGTCATATCTAGGGGTGGCAAGCGGGCATTCCTGCCCTGCCAAAGCCCACAAAAAAATGGTGCAGAGAAAGTAGAATGGGTGGGTCGGAAATCTTGACTCGGACCTTCATAAATGATGGGCTAAACGGGCAGCCCTACCTCCATAAATGATGGGCTAAACGGGCAGCCCCATACCGTTTAGGCCTGAGCCCGCCAAAGCCTACCAAAAAACGGGGGCGTACAAAGTAGAGGGAACGGGCCGGAAACTTTGGCTAGGACCTGATTCCCCTTGGAATTAAGCCCAATATCTACTTCTCCTAGCGCCTTGAGGGATCAAGGATCCTCACAGCTCCGTCGCACTGTCCCTTGCCAGTTTAATCACTAGAATACAATTCGGTGAGTTGAAGGTATGAACACTCAAGCGGAAAAAAGTCCTACAACAAAATAGCCTAGATAATGTTCCTCCGGGGAACGGCTCACTTGCTATCGATGATACATACTCATACTCAATTATGTACTCCTTCAATTCTTCAATTAGATTATCACCTTACTTTCCGCCATACCATTCAATTAGCACTTGCTTCAATTTCCTCCATGTCAGACCATACAGTCTCACGTAAGCGGTTGAACCTGTGAATGGTTGTTCCCCCATGCTCAGTTTTGCAAGTCAAACCTTCTACCCCTCCGTCGTACCTTGTACTTCAAAGCTTTCCACACACGTATTATCCACCCCAATGGATCCTCCTCATCGAACGACGGTGTCTACTTTCTTCACCACCATCTTGAATTCTAACTCCAATTCATCATTTGGAGGTGGAATTGATATCTCTGGTATGGGACGATTCAGTAGCTTCCCAAACTCCATCAATCTGCTGCAACGAAGTCCTCCAATGCTTGTCACATCAAATCCTCCATGGTCTCCAATCTCATCTCCAATGCATCTAGACATTGCTCATCTTTGATGGCATCAACAGTTCAAATGCACTGGCTCCTCCCGAACAATCCAGTAGGACAGACCAATGATAGAGACCAGAAATTGAAGGTCAACAACTTTGTATTATTACTACATATGGTTGAGCTTAAAGCTCTACAATGGTGGAAAAGGGAGAAAAACAGAAGTGAACCAGAGTTTTATGAACTTCTAACTAAAGCTAGGCTCTTAAACCAGAGAGGAAATTCTCCTAACTGACTAACAACTTTCCAAAATGACTCTGAAATTTCCCTCCCTTTCTCTTATAACAGAACCATCCTAAAAATCAGGGAATATCCCAACTGACTCTGACTCGCACTTCTTCTACAACCTTCTGGACGGTGGAAAGATGTAGTGGGGCCCAATGATTGGGTCAGCTAGCATATTGGGCCTTGTCCAATCAGATCATGCAGTCCAACTATCCTAAGGATAACTACTACATTAGATTAGACATGAATGCATAGCATCTAGCTATCACAACGGTGGCAGGGAAAATGTGATTCTTAGTTTATCACATTAGACTTCACATGTATATAAAATAAAACGCTACATTATAGATAATAAAAAAATGGCAAGATGGTTAACTTTTGCACAAAAATGAGGAGCGGACATTAACATACAAACACATGAAGCAACTTTGCCCAAACCAATAAAATACAGCGGAAACAATATCCTATATACAGTCACAAGGAAAAGAGGAATAGTATTGCCAAAAGTTTAACTACAAATTCTGTTGTTAAGCTTATATTGGCTATATGTCATAAGAATTGCATGGTTCAAGCCACCAAATTTTTTTAGTTTTTAAAATCAAGGCATATCATATATTACTACCCCTATCACAATTGGATGACACAAATTCCATTAAGATTTTCCATAGCAGCTCTAGAAAATCTACAAATGATATCTTAAAAACCTTACAAAGATGAAACAATGTCATGTTGCGGTTTTATAAATTAAGCTCTGGTCCTTATAATATAATGGCCTAGAGGATATTCATGGGAAGGTGAATAGTTCTGAAGTCCATCATACTCACCTGCTACATCTATAAAACGTCACCAATCCAACGGTTGCGAGTAACACTCCAAACCATGCAAAAAGCCCAGCTGCAGCTGTCAACTTCGGCATATTTGTTGCTGAAGATAAAATTAACAGAAATGATGGAAATAACAGTCAGATGGCCATGAAAAAAGGCATAAATATACATAAAGGTACCCAGACAAACACATAATTGATTTCATAAGTAGAAGCTGAGGTAGATACCCAAGATGACTGCATGAATATAGGTGACCAATAGCACAAAAATTATGCACCAAAGTACAGGAGCAAGTCCTAATTTAGATATCTTTCCAAGGCGGCTGTTAGTATCAAAGCGTTTGTCAAGTAGCCTTCGGGCATTTCCCTATAAAACAGATTCAGCAAGAAAAGTGTCATATTCATATATACAAGTGGCAAACATATGAACCAAATATAGTGAAAAAATTTGGCAGATCTATAATCAATCATCAAAGCAAAATGGTGGTATTTGTAAAGAAGCAAGGTAAAGAAAACTCATAATAAAGATGCAGGTGAAACGCCTATACTTAAAAAGCCAGGTAACTACTTTGTTACAAACTCACAGACAACCATAGTCGTACAAAACAACAGTCTCTTTACAACGGGCATGACCTTTTGATGAAAAATTGTGAAGCATTTGGAGGGAAAGAAGATATTCTTGTTAAGAGTCCCACATCGGACAATATAAGGCCTGAACTTGTGTATATAAGTGGGGACAATCCTCACTCTACCAACCGGTTTTGTATGGTTGAATTAGGCCCAATCACATTTCTTAACATGGTATCAGAGCCTCGTTTAAGATCCGGTGGACCACCTTCTATGGTTTTCGCTATCGGGCCACCCACCATTTATTTTCACGCTCCAGATGTCCAATCCTGGGCGTGAGGGGGTGTGTTAAGAGTCCCACGTCGGACAATATATGGCTTGAACTTGTGTATATAAGTGGGGGCAATCCTCACTCTACCAACCGATTTTGTAGGATTGAGTTAGGTCCAATCACATTTCTTAACAATTCTCATATTCAGCATTCTCACGTTCAGTAAATACTCTTTTTTCCAGAGCCAATATAGTGGCTTTATATTTAATATTTTGTTAGAAGTAAGACATAAGAAGTGCTACAACTTTGGCAATTCATTTTTTTAAGATCTAAGAAATTCAGAGTAGAAATGGAATATGATTAACTAGTATAAAATCATAAATACACTATATGCACTGCATGCACGCCTCACTCATCTAAACAATAACTTCTTGTAACGGGAGAGGATACTCCTATAATAGTGGTCCAGAAGTCAATATACATTATTGCAGAAACATATATGTATTTACTAATACCAATAGGAAAGAATGTCAAGTAGATTTTGCACATTAATACGGGAAATGCATTTCTTCATAAAGAAAACACATAAAAAAATCTATATAACCACCTACTCCACAAATTCAATGAACACAAATCTTTTCAGCAAAGCCAGTCAGTCTCACATTTTCAAAATCATTGGGTGGGTGGAGGATGTGAGGAATCAAAAAGATGGATGAAAAAATTCCATCCAAATGGCATTAATAAGAAAATTAAAATATGTTAGTTAAAAAACACCTACAAGGAAAAAAGCAACTTGTCTGTGATTCTTATCAGAAGCAAGCTGCGCTGGTGTAAGGCCAGTATTCTCAGTCATCACCAGGTCTTCCTTTTTGCCAGCCTGTACTAACACTGTACAGGCCTCCAAGTTACCTCGAATAGCAGCCCAATGGAGAGGAGTGCAACCTGAATAAAGTAGGGAAATAGAATGATGTCTTAAAAATCAAAAAACACTTTATAATTTGCATCAGTGCGTGAATAATTTCAGCACAATAAAGAATTAAGAATAGAGCATAAGAACATACCCTCTTTATCCTGACGCCCCCGATGTCCATCAAGAAATAACAGAAGACGTATAGAATCAGCAAAACCTTTGTAAGCAGCCCTAAAATTGAAGCCAGAAGAGAATAATCAATTCAAGCACTTTGAAAGTGGACTCACATATCTTTCGCTTATGCAGAAGAGTTTAAAATTTCAGTTCCAAGGGAGTGTTAGCATGAAAAACAAGATAAATAGCACAAAAGAAACCCATTATTAACTAACACTGGATGTAACAAAATTCATCAATTAAAGAAAAAAAGAAAAAAATTGTGTAACATTATGATATTATCCAGGCTCCTAAAAACAAAACAAAAAAAGACACAAAAAAAAATAGATGAACTTATAAAAATAAAAAAAACGGAGTCTTGTCCCATTAGGTAAGGTTGGCTGTTTGGATTAGACAATGCCCTAATTCCCTGTGATCAAGTCCAAAAATAGATCGTTAACCTCTAAATATGTCCCAACGATTGTCCTAGTCCTAGAGTTGTAAGTCTCCCTCTACACCTGACACTTTTGGACTATTGTCAAGGTGCCCAACCTTCCTTACCGGAGCTTTTACATGCCTTCTTCAGACATGTTCGTATCACCAAAGACAAGATTTTATCATCTTTTTCTACTAAATTATCTTTCTCTCTAAAAATTGTATTCATAATCATATCTTATCTTGTGGCCCATTGATCCGAACATTGAGTCTCAAACAACATTGTTCGTCTTATAGTTGTGGCATAAAAATTCCTTTCGAACAAGTAATGGTATTCCAATATATATAACCAATATATTATGTAGATAAATTTATGAGCATTGCTAAAAGCAAAATTTAAATCATGTATTCCTACCATGTGCAACTTGGCAAACTAAATTGAATATTATCCTTCATGACGGGGTATATTACATGAACAAATGTGACAAGGAAATTACACTATGTTTTAAAAAATAACTTCATACTAAAAGAATTATCCAACAAAATTGAAGACCTACTTGATTTTAAAAGAGTTCCCAATTGTTTTTCAACTTGGGCAAATCAAGACCAACTTCCTAGACAGTAATTATACTAAAACTTTGTCAAATGCATCCCTGGATTCATTTTTTTATTTCATTGACCAAGCCAATTACACTTGTAGGATTCCATAAATTGGTTGTCAAGACAGATACTGAGTAAAGAATCTGTCAGTATATCATCTCACAAAATGGATGTTTGAATGAGGATTGTGGAATAGAACGTGATGAAAAAAGAGAAAGTAAAACATCCATTTAAATAGGAAAAAAGGGTTGACTTGTGAAATTATCAATTACCAATGCAGGGGGCTTCTTCCATCATTATCAGGAACATCAGGGTCAGCATTCCATTTTGAAACAACATAGTAAAGGAAAGCCGTCTGACCATATTGAGCAGCAACATGCGTTGTCTGCATCCGTGTTAATTAAAATTAGTTAAATTGACATTTAGCACCCCCACCCCTGCTTGATGCGAGAGGGCAATCTGAGACTAAAACATGGCATAAGTAACCAGATATTGAGAACCTAATGTGAGTGATATACATAACATAATTGAAATTCCACACCCATTGATCTCCTGAATAAAAACATAAATATAAACAAAAACAGAATGACATCAAACTAACCTGATACCCATTCATGTCAGCGGAATTCACCCGTGCACCCTCTTGAAGTAAAAGCTCTGCAACCTGAATAGCACCTCGTACCGCACTCCAATGCAAGGCTGTCTGACCAGTATGATCTGTGGCATTTATATCTCCCCCATGCTGCCAATCAAGACAAATACGAAACAACTTAATACCAAAAACCACCAACCAACTCTGTGCATTACATAAAGATAGCAAATATATTTCCATACTTAATATCATTCGAAATTTCAAAAATTAAACAAACAAAGAACATTCCATTGCAACATAAATAAATAATATACTGAATTTCCATTAACACAAAACACACAATGATCAACAAGCTAAACAAAGCTACCAACACAAACTCAAACTCAAACTACAAGGGACAATAATCATCAATTCTTCTTCAGTGTCCTTTTTAAATCAGCAATTATTAAACTATTTATTTATCATTCCTTTCTTGAGGGTAAAAACTCAGTAATTAAGAAAGTAGTAGCGCAATGGAAGAGAAGCTAAAAAAAGAAACAAAGCAAACTCAATTCAACAAACCGATCAAAGAACCTCAATGATGTACTGAGCAGCAGCAGTTCGGTTATTAAGAGCGGCCCACTGAAGCGCGTAGTAACCCAAACCATCAGGCTCGGTAACGAGACATCCCTCTAGTTCGACCAATCTATGTAGCTTCTCCAAATCCCCATAAGCGGCGGCAGTATAAACATCGTTCCGGAGACTAACTTCGGAGACTTCACCGGCGGAAGACGACGGAGACGATTGCTGATCCCGTAATAGAACCTCCTCGACGACCTCGATCTCGGATGACATAGCTGTGCGGGAAGAAGTGAGAAATTGTGATTGGAGCGTGGAATGGGATTAAGGGAAAAGGGGAAATTTGGGGAAATGGAGAAGAAGGGGATGAAAATTTAGGGTTTTTGATGAAGGAAAGAAGAGGGAAGGGTCGAGAGGGTTTGGGTGATGGCCGTCCCTGTTGACCCTCAGAGGACGAACGAATCAAAGACGCGACAACAGCTAGGTTCAATTATTTCATTTGATTGGGGAATTTAGAAAAGACACATAAACCAACCAAAAATAAAACATATATGTCTTTTTGAATTTGGTAAATGGTCATAAACTTACATGTGTTAATCATATAGTAAGTCCTAATTAAAAAATTTATGTTATGATTAAAATAAATATAATTAAGAATTTATGACAAAAATGAGCATGGAAAAAGAAAAAGAAAAAATTATTAATTATTACTACTGTCAATTTATTGTGATCATCGGTTTGTATTATTTTATTTGTTTTGAAAATAAAAATAATAATGTAAAATTGTTTTACACTGTCAATGTATTCCAATTAAATTCAAACAAAAATTAAAATATGCACTAAAAAAAGTGTGAAATATTTTTACACTCAAAAATAAAAAATATATATTCCTTCCAACCACAAGTTTATTTTTAAAATGTTAATATAATATAATAAGAGTGAAGATTAATTTACTCTAAAAATATTTTTTTTTAATTTATTTCATAAATCGATTGTTAAATTAATATTTATAATTATAATCATTGAATTGGATTTAATTTAAAGACTGTGATTATGGAATAAATTTAAAAAAAATTATTTCCAAATAAATTGATATAACTCATATAATAAATATAAAAAATTTAATTAATTATATATAATATTATTTTATACCGTCAATTGTCATGACCCTACCTTCAAAAATATATATGTTAAATACGGAGAAATTTTGTTTTTACAGATGCAAAAATAGCATTCGGACAAAATTCAAAATAAAATAAAAAGATGTCATATGAAATGGAATATTTTTATTTTGCCAAAGTAATACCTTATAATAGGGGTGGGAAATGGGTTGTTCCCCTTAGATTCTTCATGCAAAGAATCCGGAAAATATGTGGTGGTGTACATTTTTGAAGGTGTGGGATAAAAATTCGGCTCAACCAGGTAAAAAAAAGGTATTGCAAATTCTTTTTTTTTGTTAATATTCAAGTTCGTAAAACCTCTCAAAAAATAAGATAGTACAAACAATTTAATACTATTAAAGAGTGTGAGCTAAAACTTTGATCACTTTACAAAAATGCGTGGACAAAAAGACATGTTTGATAGAACAAATGTTTTTTTACAACCCTATCAAATGATGTTAGAAATAAATCTATAGGTTAATCAAATCTTAGTTCAATTTTTTAAGAATAATATATCAACGTGAGAACTCATACCTGTATCATCTCAAAGTTTTTGATAAATACAAAGTAAAATATATGTGTTTTCGCACTTGTACAATTATTTAATACGGTATAAATTATGTTTAAATGTATATATAAATTTGATATGATATAAAATATATTTATATACGTATTTAAATTTAAAATTAGCTATTAATTTTAAAATGATAATAATTATTGATCGTTCCTGCGATCAGAATTTGTAGTGGCCTCGGACGCTGACGTGGATGATGAGGGCGATGCTCGGACGTCGAGGAGAGATGGGGGTTTACCTGCAAGGTACTCCGATGCAAAAGTAAGAACGGACAAAAAAGTATGCTAGTATGAGTAAAAGAGTTAAGGGAGTGAATATTTGATACTTGACCCTCTCGAATGAGAGAGTTTATAAAAAGCCTCTGACGCTTGGCTATTGGTCCCTATTTTGGATTTGGATCGCGGATCCCCCGAAAATAGGTAACTGTTAGAACTAGCCGTTGGAATGGGCCTGCGTGGTTGGATGGGTGCGTCGAGCAGAGGATAATCTGAGCAGGCGCAATTCCCCGGCCGGATTTGGGTGACTTCCCCGGATGACGGGCAGAAGTCTAAAAGAAGCAGAGAAAACCGGCCACATGCAACTGTGGTCGACAAATCCTCTTCGACTGAGGCGTAAAGCCATTGGGTTCTGTCGACATTGGGCTATTAGGTCGTCCTGGAAGAAAAAGTGGATTGGGTCATGCCTAGTCATTGGACAAGTCCGGAACAAGAGCCCCCAAGTCGTTGCTTTTGGTCGTGGAAGTGATGACTTAAGTATGGTCAGCTATGTACGAGGTAAATCTGAAACTTGTAAATTTTGTTATCATTGGCTCAACAGAGATTAGCCCGAATGCACATGTGCGTTAAAATGTGATCGACATATAAGGATTTCAACAGTTATGCTAAAAAGTCATGTCACGCATGCGCCTTAGGAAGCGTGCGCATTTAATGCATGATGATGGTCAATCTACAGAAGATTCCCTATGTCAAATAGATTCCCTATGTGGAAGATAAAATTTTATCATCTATACACAAAAATATTTCATGTGCCCAAAAGACCTACACATTTTTTTCATGAGTCTAATATTGCAAAAGCAAAAACTAAATGGTATGCAGTGTTTATCTCAAGTAATGATTAACATACAAATTTGTTTCATGGCCTGATATCTATTGGGTTTGATCGCAGAAATTCGGCACAAAACCATAATTTTGTTCAGGTGGAGCACTAAGTCGTGCCCTAAAGCTATTAACCTTCAATTCTAAGTTGTCAAGATTTGCTTTTATCGTCGCTAATTCCTCAAAATATGTATTGGCCTATGGAAAGTGGGCCGATTACGATTTTCTACATAATGAAAACAAATTATGAACAATATATGATTGAGATAGACTAACTTGTTCATCAATACCAATTAATTCAGATAATGTCCCTAGAAGAAACTTAAGTTGTGTTTCAAGAGTTTCCCTAAAGTTCTCCTACTTTAGCAACAACTCATGTAACTTATCAACCTTCAAGGACATGTTAGTTAATAAAATCTCAATTTACATGAGCATGAAGCCAAAAGGGCACAAGGAGTTGGAATGTTCTCTCATAATGAGTTTTTTTCTCGCTCAAGAACCAGACAACGTTATTGTAAGGCTTTCTTTCGTGTTTCCACACAAGATTGCAACTTTGCGTTTACTTTTCCCTACAAGAGAAATTGAAAATGGATAATTGATTATAGCAGATAGACAATGCTAAATTGAGAAAATCAAGTTTTAACATATGCTGCAATTTGGCTTTGCAGTTTTGTCTTAACAGCTTTGGGCCTCTCCAATTCAACTCTAAGTATGTGAGAAACATAAATTAGTGGACAAAGTAAAGTGAACAAAATCAGAAGAGGCGTTTGAGTGATTGCTCCACTTCAAACAATACTCTAACATTGGAAACATTATGTGAGATGATATAATTGGAATCTTATACCATCAAACAGTTCAATTATATATATATATATATATATATATATATATATATATATATATATATATATATATATATATATATATATATATAATTAGAAAATCTAAATACATGACAAAACATGAAGAGGACAATTGGTTACATGGCTTTGATTTTATCTCATGTACAATCTTTATCAACATATTATTATCTATGTTTCTGAAAGACCCTTTCGTGGACAAACATAAATAGTTTGATAAGCATAATACATAGCCTTGTAGTTTATCGCTCAAATGTATCATACTCATATCGATTATGTTGCTAAAAGACTCTTCGTATCCTTATAGATTATCCCTCAAATATATCACACTTTGATCAACCACACACACAAAGAGTCCAAAACCACCAGGCATATAAGAGTTTGAAGAACCACAACCCAAAAGCAACGAATGAGTAACAATACAAAGATACCAATAAAAACTTTAGGGTAACTGGCAGTGACAAATACAATTTCCAAGATAAAAGAAAGTTACATAATTAATCATGAGAATATTTACTCACATGATATCGCCCCAAAACATTGTGGCGTTGATGCATCGTTTCACTAGACATGTATATAGATTTGTTCATACATGAATAAGAGTTAGGAGAATTTAATTTGTTCATTATAGTTTGATCAAGGGATAAGCCTTCAATTATATTAATGGCCTCAGTGGAGTCATTTGTAGAAGTTGTTTTATGCTGGCTTGTGAAATTTTCATAAGGCTTGTTGGACTCATCTGCACAAGCACTGTTGTTTTGGCTTGCAAAATCTTCACAGCTTTTGATATCTTTAGACATAGGCAATGAGAATTTAAATGAAATTGTTGATGACCTTTGGTCGACTTCAACATAATCACTTACTTCTGAGGACTTTGAACTTGAATATGAAAAAATATGTTCATATAGATCAGACAACATTGAATGAGTAAGGCATTCCCTTCTCTTTCTCTCCTTTAAAAAAACTCAAAGTATACTTATTGTAATCAAAATAGCATGGATAGGAAGATCCAGACAAGCACGAATCATATCAAACTATATATAATATGTCAAATAAAAAATAGTATTTAACCATAATGAATACATATTCAGTCATGCTAGCAACTGCATCAAAACCTATGTATGCAAAGAAAGTTGTTGCAAAACCAACCATTCCATCTATCCCAAATGGAAAATACTTATTATTAAAACTAAAATAAGAGACAAATATATATAGATGTAATAAGGATGGTACAAAAGAAATATGTAAATTACCATGTTGGGAGACCATATCCAACCCATCCATATTTGAATCCTAAATAACTGCCCACTACCACGACAAACATCAAAGCACATATATTCATTATTGTAAATATAATTTGCATCATTGAAATTCTTGCAATGAGATGCCTACAATGAAACAACAATATAAATAAATTTATAGTATAATGTAAAATGAAAGATCGAAGAAAGAGGAAAGGGGAGGCAACGGGGATTGGGTTCAGGGTTTGTGGGTAAACTGAGATATCAAAGAGAGATGAAATGGGAGAAAGAGAGAAAAATGAAAAATGGGAGAAAGTAGAAAGTGAGAGAAAATTGAAAAAAGGGAGAAACTTTAGTCACTAGGCCAATGTTTGTCTGCCATGTGGGAGCAAAAGATCAGGATTGAAGTGGATAAACTTTGTCTTTTGTTATTTACTTAAGAACCCTTTTGTTAGTGAAAAAAGTTTGCTCAATGGAAATTATAGGGAAACCATTCAGTTGAATAGTAATAGATATATAAATATATGATGAAAATGAAGGGATTTTAGAAGTTCTAAGAAGTTAGGGTTTTGAATGGAAAAAAGAAGAAAATGGAAAATGAAATGAGGAGATATTTATATTGGAAGTATTTTTTTTAGTGTCCCCCCAAAATAATGGTGACAAGTGGCATGCCCGAATCAACATATGTCATTTTTAACATTGGGAGAATAAAATTAAATGAATTCTCTTAATTTCATAGTTTAATAGCTCATTAATCTCCTTGGGAATCATATCAATGATGATTTAACAACACACATGCAATGACGTGACAATTTGGTGGTAAGTAGTCATGATGACTAAAAGTGTACAGTTGATGTGACATGTATAGCTAATATAAATAAAGTCAAGTCGTTACAAACAAATGTCATATTTCTTCCAAAAGGAAAGGACATAAAAGAACAGGAAAGACCTTAAAAGATTTTGAGTTCAGGGGGTAGGTTATATAAAGGGAATGTATTAGCACCCTTTATATCCATGGTTATCCATGGGCTCTTAATTACTTAGCTCACTTTGTTTGTTTGCAAGAGTGTAGTGTGTGAAAAAAAACTTTCTAAGTACTTTGTAATGATCCTCGTATGGATGTATACAAAGCCTTGTTTTTGAAAATTTGTTTGAAATGTGAAGTGTAAAATGTATTTTGAAATGTGTGAGCAAGTAATTAAGAGAAACTTACCCTATATTAAGTCTTTACTGTTCTTATGTTCTTTCAAAGGGTAAGATTATCCCTATTATTAAGGAATAGGTAGTCATTACCTTGGATGTATTAAGGGACATGTGTATGTACATCTGGATATAGGCAACTGTAAGGTGTCTTTAGCAATTCGTAGGGACTTATCATCTTTTACTCGAAGGGACAAGATCATTTATCGTAGGCAACCTCGAAGGGACTTGATCTTATAGAATGAAGGGACTTGATGATATTTATGAAGGGACTTTACTTAAGACACCCTACTTGACCTTTTGAAATAGGCAACATGAGAGGTAACCCTAGAAAGTGCAAGATGGCGATCAAAGATCGACTTACGTGTGTGCGTGTTCATATTCAAATATTTATCTTTTAAAGTTAATTATTCTAAGTTAATTTTAATCACAAGTATGTTATTCACACCCTAGAATTACTAACCACGCAATAAATATATTCATAATAAAAATAAAGCAAAAATATAAACTAAACTATTACAAAGCTTCGGGACAATTACAATATAATCGAGAAATAGGATAACGATAAATAAGCAACAATAATCAATAATAATAACAATTATGATAAAAGGTTAGAAAATAAAGATAAGAGAAAATAAGAAATTAGCAAAATAGTTTAATATTAGAAAAAAATTTAAATATAAAGAAAATAGGTCTTAATAATAATAAATAAAAATTATTCACACATTAAACAAATGATAATAATTAATTATAATTAAAATAAAATATTAGGTTAAATTTTAAAGTTAAGAAAAATTAAGGTTAGGGTTAGGGTTAGAAAAAAATTAGGGTCAGGGTTGTAATCATGAGAATTAGGGTTTTTACTTATTAATTTACATATAATCAATTTATTTACAAAATATATATAATATTAATAATATGAATATAAAATAAATATAACAATTTGATTTTTTGAAAAAAACATAAAGTTTGAATTTAAAAAATATGAATTTTTAGTATAAGAAATAATATAAACATTTATTTTAGAAATTGGTTATTTAAGAAATTAATTAAGTGAATATAATATAAATAATAAAACAAAATAAAATGAAAAAAAATGAGAAAAATAACATACCTGGGGCTGGGATTCGAACCCAGGCCCTAGGCTTCCCACACGCAGGACCAACAACATCACCACCAGGCCAAGCGCGCGCTGATGTTAGTATCAGGGGTACCAATCCTTTTGTGGCAATCCTATGAAAATCATAAAAAAAAAAAATACAACAAAGCAAAATGGCCTGGAGGGATTCGAACCCAGGACCATCAACCTCACACGCACACACACAAACCAACTGAACCAATGCTGCTTTCATGAAATATTATACAAACAATACATAATAAAATAAACTCCAATTTCAAATCAGATTTTCGCGCCAAGGCTGCTTCATCTTCAACCTATTACCTGCGAAATTTCTTATGCTTTCTCCTGCGAATTTTCCTGCATTTACAAACCTGCGAAACTCAAATAGCATTGGATACGTACGATTTCATCCAATTAAACCCATCAATATGATCACTACAGCATGTACAATTCATCTATGCTTTTATTATTCATTTATATTTGCTTAATCGTAAAACCCTAATTCGAAGCTTAAAACCCTAACAATGGTGTCCTTGCGGTTTGGCCATGAAACTTCAATTTAACCATCCAGAATCCATCTATGAGTCTTCACAAACAATAAAGCAGCATCAAAATTCATTATAATCACATAAATAATTAGAATCGAAAAATTGAAATTCAAGACAAAACAAGATTCGGTTTATGCATTTTATGATGTTATGGATGAAGATGATGATAGGGCTACGATCAGAGAGTCTCAAGGAAGCTAAAGCAACCTTTACTTTGCCTTAAAAGTGTCTCTAACTTCAAAACCGAATGCCACTTTTTGTGTGAAAATTGAAACTTTGTTCTTACTCTTGGAGGCTGCAATTTCGTCCCCTTGCACTTGTGATCAATTTGTGTATATGTAGGGAGTTGAATTAGGTCAAAAGTTTTTGGATTTATGGGCTTTGTCTTGATTGCTTGATTATGAAGTTTCACAACTTTCAAATATTGAAAAAAATCTCATCAAACCTTTCTAATTTAGGCTCACACGAATTTGTTTGATTCCAATCAACTTTAAATGACTTTTAAGATTTTCTAGAAGAAGAATCACATTCAAATATTGAGTTTTTATATTTTATTTTGATTTAAAATGATTTAAAATGAATAAAATCACAATAAATAAAATAAAATAAATAAAAATCTGAATAAATGATTTTTGGTTCGTGCATGATGTCATGGTAGTGATTGGGTCATAAAAATGCAAGCCCATGTGGAAAGAATTGGTTCTAAGATCCCATTTGCTCAATAAACCCCTCAAAATTTTCCCAAGTTTGCAAAGACACAAATCCCTCAATTTTAAGGCTATGAAGGTGTTCTTTGATATTTTGGAAAGCTTAAATAGTCCTCTAACAAACCTCTATGGTTTCATGTCCATATCCTTTACCATTCTCAAGTTATGCCCTTTGGAAGATGTTGACTTTTGAAATGACCTATAATGTCTTAGCTCATACCTTCCAAATGAAGCATTTTTAGGCTTGGCTTGTGATACACAAAGTTGTAGAGAATTCAATTTCCTTCAAAATGAGCTTTGGATGGAAAATTCTTGATGAAGCATGTGAAAGTTATGGCTGGTCAAAGTTCAGTTGACTTTTCCTGTGAAAACCCTAATTTAGAAACTCCTGATTCTTGATGATCTGAAATCTCCTTGATGAATCTGAAGGTGCGCAAAACACAAGGAAGGGGGGTTGGAATTGGGTTTTCTTTAACAATTAAAATTAACTTCTAATGACACGATTAATTTATCCTGGTTCGTTTGAACTTAAACTACGTCAAGGTGATTTTGCCTCTACTGAGGTCTTAATCCACCAATCAATAAGAATACACACAAAGACCTAGAGTCAATGTCCTATTGAGTCTTCTAACTAAACTTAGTCACTCAAGGAATAAAATAACTATTACAAAATATAATAAAGAAGTAACTTAGAATGCTTCTTGATAAGCAAGGATCACTAAGTGAAAGTTACAATAGTAAGCACAAGTTGATTTGATCTATTTTCGTGAATGTATTGAAGTGTGTTACTAAAATCTTCAAATGAAGTCCTTTATATAGTACTTGAAGAATGTAGCCGTTGGAGACATCTTGAATTAAATTAGGATAGACTTTAATACCATAAATTCCTTCCATAAGCAGAGATACTTGTCTTTGTTCATTAATTAAAATATCCTTTAATTAATGTCTTTAATAAGGATACCAACATCTTCTAAGCGGAGATCAGAGATAATAAATATAAGATGCGCAGCCAATAAATATGTTATTTAATGATGGATTCTCGTTTGAGAGTATCTTCTGTATGTGACTAAATGAATCTTCTAAGCGCGTCCGGTTTACTTAAATGAATTTGTCTTCTACACAAGAGTAAATATATTCATTAGAACTTCTAATATAAAAAGCTTTGTTATCATCAAAACACTTAGAGGTTCAGAACCATAATTGTTCTAACAATCTCCCCCTTTTTGATGATGACAAAATATTTAAATAAAGGGAATAGAGTTTAATAAAATTAAGTGAACTCCCTTTGATTTAGAAGAAGATTCTTCAGATGTTCCATGATTCTTAGCTCCCCCTGAGTTGATTACTTGACCTGTTTCTTTTCTATGATAACAACTCAAATAGTTTTATTAGAATTATATGTAAGAGGCAAATTATGGTAAACTGCTATGGATCAGAATCATTTACTTTTCTCCCCCTTTTTGTCATAATCAAAAAGAAATAAAGCACATGAAAAAAAAGGACAAATAATAACTAATATAGTAAAATTATATTTAAAACAAAAACTAGTAGAAGTTTAAAGAGTTATGCAGAAGTAGCAGATAAAACAGAGGAACAGCTAAGGTAGAAGATAAAAAAAATTAAGAGTTCATCTTAGTAACTAAGGTCTCCAACAAGGATTTGATTTCTGATGATAATTCCACTTGCTTGCCAAGCAATGTCTTCATTTCAGCAGTGGTTTCATCTTGCTTATCCAGACGTTGTTTCACCAGCTGATTCTCCTTCTTCAGCTCTTGTAGAGTTTGCAGAACAAAATCTGTAGCCAGAGGTTCTTCAACTTCTGGGGCAGCGTGAGTCTCAAGTTCATCAACATGCTCTTCTTCAGAAGATACCAAGACCATTTGAAGTGCAGAGAGTTCATCCAGAGGTTCTGACTCTGTCCAAGGCTTGTTATCCAGCAGAAGAGGTTTAGCTTGTTCAACATTAGAAACAACTGCTTGAAGGTACTCACAGAAGTTCTGGTGAGCAACATCATAGCAGATGTCCTTAAGTCTTTTGGACTCATCATTAAACCACTTTCTGAGGGTAGCCCACAGAAAATCAGAAGCAGCTGGATCTGTAAGCTCTGAGCATGCAGACTTCAGATCCTCTAACTTTAATTTCAAGCCTGTTTCAAAAGCAAGAAGTAAAGCAGAAATGTCTGTTCTAGATGGTTTTGGTTTTGGTATAGGTATTGCTGTTTTGTTTGATACTGAGGACAGTTTTTGTAGGGCTTCAAAATCAACAGATGTTCTGAGAGGATTTTCATTTTCAGTTTCTTCTGGAGTATCAGGAATGTTTATGAATGTAGGTGAGTTTGGTGGTGTAGATATATAAGAGGATAGTGAGCTTTCTCTTATGGGGGATAGTCTAGATGCATGTTCAGGAGATGGAAGTTGGACAGATTCTGAGTCTTGAAACTGTTCAAGATCAGATAGGGCATGTTGCAAAGCATTTTGTGTTTCAGTTGTTGGAGAGCGATCAATGTCAGATAGTGGGGTATTATCAATGGGTATGTCAAAATCAGAGATAGTTTGTGGTTGATGGGGTTCAGCTTCTGGTGGATATAGTGATGAGAGGATGGAAGCGACAACAGCAGTTGCAGGAATTTCAGTTTGAATAGGATTAATAGATTGAGGTGGTTCAGAGGTAGGGATTTGTGCAGAAGAAATATCAACAGAGGATAGATGGCTAGAAGGTGAGGTGCTAGAGGGTAATTCAGACACTTCTACATTAACTACTTCTAATACAGAAATGAATTCAGAGTTAGAGGCAGAAGATTTACCTGATGTTCTAGATGATTTTGGCATCTTCTGAGAAGGTCCTTCAGCAGTCTTTCTCTTCTTGAGTCTTACAGAGGCAGCGTTTGGAGCTTTCTGTTTGAGTTCAGTAGGCTTGAACTGGGGGTCCATACCATGTTGCTTGCAGATATCCAGGTATTTAACTACAACATCTGCAGGTGTGTCAGAGGAGAAGAGAGAGAAGTCTTCCAATGGGATCCTTCTGGTGATGATTACTTCTCTAGATTGAAGAACAGGTTCTTGCTGAATAGAAGTAATGAACTTCATCTTTTTCAAGTTCTTTGCATTCAGAGGCTTTCCAACATCTGTTTCTAGAAGTTCAGTTTGCTTCAACTCTGCTAGAAAGTCTACCAGCTTGTTTTGGCAAAGTATGTCAGAAATAATACGTCCAAAAGGAATCCAATCTCTTTTGGTCTTTTCACCATCTCTGGTTTCCTTCACACTGACTCTCAGATTCTGGAATAGAGTGTGTGCAAGGTTGATCTTTCTCTTTTTGGCAATGAAGTAGAGAAGAAATTGTTGGTCCAGGTTGTTGTAATCTGGAGAGTTGGTAGGTTTCCTGTGACATATTGTCCCAAGAATGATTTTGGCCCAAATACGGAGAGGGGTCTTCAAGTCTTTGATTTTGTTGGAAGGTTTTCCAGAGGTAAAAATTTTCTTTGCTATCACAGCAGTATCAGACACTTTGTCCATGTCACTGCACTTGATGCCATTTCCATCAGCTTCAATAAGTTTAGCAAGATGGTCTTCAGAAATAACCACCCTTTTACCAAGCACGTAAGAGGTAACTTGTGCGTCGTTTGATGTTGCATAAGCCCAGAATTCTTTAACCAGTTTTGGAAAGACTGGTCCCATTAATCGGTCAAAATACTTTTCCCATCCCTGAGCTTCAACATACGGATAGAGATCAAAACCATTTTCCTTCAAACTGTTGAAATCCACAAATAACTCACACATGACTTCCAATTTGTCAGACGGAGTTGAGAGAGTCTTCGTGGGCTCAACATAGAACACATCAGAAAAATCTTTGCGTTGATGAGAAGATGAAGCCATTAGTTACTAAGATGATATTTGAAGGTTTAGGGTTTTTGAAAAGAAAGTAGATAAAACGCAAGAGTGAGGGTAAGAAAATTCAGTAAGAATGAAATACGGGTAAAAGATGAAAGTGAGAGAGACATTTGACATATATAGAAAAAGAAAGCATTTAATTAGTTGAGAAATTAAAGGGAAAATTTAAGTTTAAAAACATAATGATTGAATGCATTAAATGCGCTGACATGGGGTAAGGCGTAAAAGATTCTAGAACAGTTACCCAAGAGATTTTTGCCTTTTTGGTGTCAAGTTTAGTCGTATCAGATTCCAGAATATCAACAGTTGTCCTTCTGTATAGAACAGTTACCAAAGCATGTTCTGTTACTTTTTAGAATTTGGACACTTGTTTTAATTCTGATGGAAATCCTTCGAGCCTTGTTGACACTTGTTGATTTGAAGATCTGCATGTTAATCCTTTGAACAGAAGTTCTAAGAATGAAACAGTTAGAGCATAGCATCTTCTGAGATAACCATATAGAGGATAAATATCAGAATTTCTAAGTGATAAAAACATATAAGTAAAGCATTTTCATTCTGGACATAATTTCATGCTAAGGTTAGTTAGTATGAAATTAAATCTATCTTCAGGAAGGGGTTTTGTAAAAATATCAGCCCATTGGTGATTTGTGTCTATAAATTTTAACATTAAAATTCCCTTCTGAGTATAGTCCCTAATGAAGTGATGTTTAACTTCTATGTGTTTAGCTCTAGAATGTAAAATTGGATTTTTAGAGAGACAAATAGCAGAAGTATTGTCACAGAGGATGGGAATGTTACTCTCATAGATATTGAAGTCCTCAAGCTGATTTTTCATCCAGAGCATCTGAGTACTGCATCCAGCTGCTGCAATGTATTCAGCTTCTGCAGTTGATAATGTTATGATTGACTGTCTTTTGCTAGACCAAGAGATTAGATTGTCTCCCAGAAATTGACAACTTCCAGAGGTACTTTTTCTTTCTGTTCTGTCTCCAGCAAAATCAGCGTCACAATATCCTACAAGTTTATACTCTTCTGATCTTCTGTAGTACAGACCAAGATTAGTAGTACCTTTCAGATATCTAAAGATTCTCTTAACTGCTATTAAGTGAGTTTCTCTAGGATCTGATTGGAATCTAGCACATAAACATACACTGTATAGAATATCTGGTCTAGAAGCAGTTAGATAGAGAAGAGATCCAATCATACCTCTGTAGAGCTTCTGATCTACTTTCTTACTTACCTCTTCTTTCTCCAAAATACAAGTAGGATGCATAGGAGTTTTAGATATAGTGCTTTCTGATAAGTCAAATTTCTTCAGAAGTTCTTTTACATATTTGCTTTGATGGATATATGTTCCTTCTGATGTTTGATTTATTTGAATTCCCAGAAAGAACTTTAGTTCTCCCATCATGCTCATCTCAAATTCTGCCTGCATAGATTTAGCAAATTCCTTTCCCAAGGCACTCTTAGTAGAACCAAAAATTATATCATCTACATAAATTTGACATATCAGAAGATCATTTTTAATGTTTTTACTGAAAAGAGTTGTATCCACTTTCCCTCTGATGAACTTATTTTCCAGAAGAAAATTACTTAGTCTTTCATACCAAGCTCTGGGAGCTTGTTTTAAACCATATAATGATTTTTTGAGTTTGAAAACATGTTCTAGAAATTTTGTATTTTCAAAACCAGGGGGTTGGTGTACGTACACTTCTTCATCAATATAACCATTTAAAAATGCACTTTTGACATCCATTTGATATAGAATAATATTATGATTTACAGCAAATGATATTAGAAGTCTGATTGATTCTAACCTGGCGACTGGTGCATAGGTTTCTGTATAGTCAATTCCTTCTTGTTGACTATAACCTTGTGCAACCAGTCTTGCTTTGTTTCTGACAACTTCTCCTTGCTCATTTAGCTTGTTTCTGAATACCCATTTGGTGCCAATGATGTTGAATCCTCTGGGCCTAGGAACTAGATCCCACACATCATTTCTGGTGAATTGGTTTAGTTCTTCTTGCATAGCCAGAATCCAATCATTTTCTGAGAGAGCTTCTTCTACGGAAGTTGGTTCAATCAGAGAAACAAGTCCCATTAAAGTCTCTTCAGAGTTTTTGAATGAAGATCTTGTTCTGATTGATTCATCTTTCTTTCCCAAGATTTTATCTTCTGGGTGATTAATATTGCTTCTGGATAGTTTCTTCTGGATGGGTTCTTCAGATGTTGTTGGAGAAATTGTATTGTTTTGATCTTTAGATGATTGATCTTTAGATGTTCTGTTTGTAGAGATTTCTACTTCTATATCTGCAGAAAATTCATTCTGCTTTGGTTTTTCAGAACCAAGCTTATCATCAAATTTGACATGAATAGATTCTATCACAATGCGTGTTTCTGTATTGTATACTCTGTATCCCTTAGAACGTTCAGAGTATCCTAACATATAACACTTTTGTGCCTTAGAATCAAATTTATTCAGAGTATCAAGAGTATTTAAGATAAAACAAATACATCCAAAAGGACGAAAGTATGAAATGTTGGGCTTTCTGTTCTTCCACAATTCATAAGGAGTCTTTTCAAGAATAGGTCTTATAGAGATTCTATTCTGAATATAGCATGTTGTATTTACTGCTTCTGCCAAAAAATGTTTAGCCATATTAGTCTCATTTATCATGGTTCTGGCCATCTCTTGTAATGTTCTATTTTTACGTTCTACAACCCCATTTTGTTGTGGAGTTCTAGGACAAGAAAAATCATGAGAGATGCCATTTTCATTAAAAAATGATTCTAATTGTTTATTTTCAAATTCTCCACCATGATCACTTCTGACTTTAATGATTTTAGATTCTTTTTCATTTTGAACTTGTTTGCAGAAGTTAGAAAATACAGCAATTGACTCATCCTTGTGTCTAAGAAACTTTACCCATGTCCATCTGCTGAAGTCATCTATGATCACTAATCCATACTTTTTGCCACTGACAGAAGCAGTTTTCACTGGTCCAAACAAGTCAATGTGCAGAAGTTCTAATGGTCTAGAGGAAGATACAACATTTTTAGCTTTAAAACCAGTTTTTGAAAATTTGCCTTTCTGACATGCTTCACACAGAGCTTCTGAGTTGAACTTCAGATTTGGAAGTCCTCTGACTAGATTGAGTTTGTTAAGTTGAGATAATCTTCTCATATTAACATATCCCAATCTTCTGTGCCAGACCCATTGCTCAGTTTCCACAGACATTAGACATTTTACATTTTGAATTTTTAATTCTGAAAGCTTTATTTTATAAATGTTGTTCTTTCTCTTTCCACTAAAGAGGATTGTTCCATCTTTCTGACTAACAGCTTTACAGAACTTTTGATTAAAGATTATGTCATAGCCATTATCACTTAATTGACTTATGGATAATAAGTTATGCATCAATCCTTCTACAAGTAGAACATTAGAGATAGAGGGAAGATTTCCATTACCAATAGTTCCAGAGCCAATTATTCTTCCTTTTTGATTGCCTCCAAAACCTACGTGGCCTCCATCTTTTAATTCAAGACTTTGGAACATATGCTTTCTTCCCGTCATGTGACGTGAGCATCCAGAGTCCAGGTACCATGATTGGTGTTTCAGTTTTGCTGTTAAAGACATCTGCAACATACACAATTTTATCCTTGGGTACCCATATTCTTCTGGGTCCTTGTTTGTTAGTTTTTACAAACTTCTGATTCATTTTAGGTTTCAAATTAGAACTTGTAGAACAAAATGACTCACTAGTGTATATAAGATCATGATTATGACCATAGGTGAAATGAGAACTTAGAGGAGTATTTGTATTTATGACAATGTCATCAATATTTTTTAGCTTCAGAGTTTCTTTATTTTTCACATAGCCTATGCCTCTTCTTTCATTTCTGCTAACACCATAGATCATAAATGCAATCTTGCTTCTATCTAAGCTTTTAGTAAGAAATTGTTGAAAGCTGTAATCATATTGTTTTATGATATTACCAGAATTGATTAGATCTTCTAATTCAGATTTCTTCTGAGCTTTAAGTTTCTCAAAAGAGTTTTTACATTCAAAGAGGTTTTCTTTCAGCTCAGAGTTTTCTGTTTTTAGTTTTCTAATTTCTTCTAATTCAGATACTAGACTTTGTTTAATGTCTTTGTATTTGAATTGAAGCTTCTGATATTTTTCAAGAATTTCTGAGAGGCTAGCTTCTAACTGAGATCTGGAAAATTTAGAAAATACCTCTTCTGAATCTGATTCTAACTCTGATTCCGATGAGTGATCATCTTCTGGTATGTTTGCCATTAATGCAATATTAGCTTGTTCATCTTCAGAATCTGAGTCTGCTTCAGATGATTCAGAATCATCTCATGTTGCCATGAGACTCTTTTTCTTTTCTCTGCTGAATTTGTTTCTGGGTTTTTCTTTCTGAAGTTTTGGACATTCACTTTTATAGTGTCCTGGTTCTTTGCATTCGTAGCACACAACTTCTTTGCTTCTGGGTTTCTTATGACCAGATGTTGATTCAGAATAATTGTTTGTTCTTCTGGTATTTTTGAACTTCTTCTGACGATGCTTCCAGAGTTGTTGAACTCTTCTGGATAGGAGAGATAATTCATCTTCTTCTGATGAGCATCCAGAGCTTTCTTCTTCTTCTGCCTGTAAAGCTTTAGAAACATGTTTGTTAGATTTAAGAGCTACAGACTTACCTTTCTTCTGGGGTTCATCTTCTTCTAACTCAATCTCAAGACTTCTCAAGGAGCTGATCAGTTCTTCTAAGGAAATTTCATTCAGATTTTTTGATAGCTTTAAAGTAGTGACCATGGGCCTCCAAGCTTTTGGTAAACTTCTGATGATTTTCTTCACATGATCAGCTGTTGAGTAGCCTTTGTCCAGAACTTTTAGTCCAGCTACCAGGATTTGGAACCTTGAGAACATTTTTTTAATGGTTTCATCTTCTTCCATCTTGAACACTTCATACTTCTGGATGAGAGCTAGAGCTTTAGTCTCCTTGACTTGAGAGTTGCCTTCATGTGTCATCCTCAGAGAATCAAACATGTGTTTAGCTGAATCCCTGTTTGTGATCTTCTCATATTCTGTGTATGAGATGGCACTTAGAAGTATGGTCCTAGCTTTGTGATGATTTCTGAATTCCTTCTTCTGTTGAGCTGTCATATTTTTTCTTTCAATATTCTGACCATCTGCTCCAACAGGATGAATGTATCCATCTGTCACCATGTCCCAGAGATCTCCATCTAGAGCTAGAAAGAAACTCTCCAGAACATCCTTCCAGTAGTCAAAATTGTCACCATTGAATATTGGAGGTTTAGCATTGATCTTGTCGTTCTGATAGTCATTGTTGTTAATTCCAGTTTCTGCCATGTGTTTATCTTCTGGATCTTTTACTGACACGGTTAAGTGTATTACTCAGAACCTAGCGCTCTGATGCCAATTGAAGGTGCGCAAAACACAAGGAAGGGGGGTTGGAATTGGGTTTTCTTTAACAATTAAAATTAACTTCTAATGACACGATTAATTTATCCTGGTTCGTTTGAACTCAAACTACGTCCAGTCCACCCGCCAAGGTGATTTTGCCTCTACTGAGGTCTTAATCCACTAATCAATAAGAATACACACAAAGACCTAGAGTCAATGTCCTCTTGAGTCTTCTGACTAAACTTAGTCACTCAAGGAATAAAATAACTATTACGAAATATAATAAAGAAGTAACTTAGAATGCTTCTTAATAAGCAAGGATCACTAAGTGAAAGTTACAATAGTAAGCACAAGTTGATTTGATCTATTTTCGTGAATGTATTGAAGTGTGTTACTGAAATCTTCAAATGAAGTCCTTTATATAGTACTTGAAGAATGTAGCCGTTGGAGACATCTTGAATTAAATTAGGATAGACTTTAATACCATAAATTCCTTCCATAAGCAGAGATACTTGTCTTTGTTCATTAATTAAAATATCCTTTAATTAATGTCTTTAATAAGGATACCAACATCTTCTAAGCGGAGATCAGAGATAATAAATATAAGATGCGCAACCAATAAATATGTTATTTAATGCTGGATTCTCCTTTGAGAGTATCTTCTGTATGTGACTAAATGAATCTTCTAAGCGCGTCCGGTTTACTTAAATGAATTTGTCTTCTACACAAGAGTAAATATATTCATTAGAACTTCTAATATAAAAAGCTTTGTTATCATCAAAACACTTAGAGGTTCAGAACCATAATTGTTCTAACAGAATCATGATCAACCATTGATCAAATGATGAATTTTACTTCATATAATTGATGTTGGCAAAAAATCGTGAAGTTTGACTTTGGTTTGACCACAGTTGAGCTCAGTTTGACTTTTTAACCACTTTGACTGATTTTTGCATATCTGATCATCTGATTGAGCAAATTTTTGGGAAAGCCTTGAAACTTGACATAGGGATTCCTGAAGATATATAGGATGATATTAAGCTCACTTGAGGCCTTGGAAGTCCATTTAGCCCGATGAAATCCAAAACCCTAGTTTAGGATGCATTGCTTAGGAGGAAGCTTTTTCTGAATGAATTGTCACATTTTCTGACCAATTGTGAACCTTGTGAACCTTGTGAACCTCTTGGGATAACTTGTGAACCTTGTGAACCTTTAGAGGATCCTTGGTACACATTTACTTGACTAGGGGAGGGCAAATTTTGGGGTTCAACAGTCATCTCGACTACAAAATCAGTCAAGACTTGGGCCTTCAGGGCTTTCCTGATTTCATATTGGATGTCGAACTCAGATATCTCCAACGACCATTTTAGCATCCGATCGGCCATGTCTGGTCGACCGAGGATTGCTTAATAGGTTGTCAGTTCAGACTTTGATCGTGTGTGCGAGGAAGTAATGTCGCAGTCTCCTTATGGCGTTTATTAGAGCTAAGACGACTTTCTCGATTTGTTGATATCTGAGCTTGGGCCCTTATAGGACTTTGCTCGTAAAATAAATGGGTTTTTTCCCATCAGTGGTTTCTCTGATGAGGACGGAGCTGACGACTTTAGTTGCTACAGACAACTATAAATACAAGGTCTCTTTTTCTAATGGTCCGGAGAGGACCGGTGGTTCGGAGAGTGCCTTTTTCAGGTGGATTAGCGCCTGCTCGCACTCTTCAGTCCACTCGAATGTGGCTTCTTTTCATAGTAGTTTGAAGAAAGGCAAGGCGTGTTGAGCGGATTTAGCGACGAAGCGGGACAAGGAGGCGAGCATACCATTAAGGGATTGAATAGATTTCTTCGAGTTTGGGGTCGGGAACTCCGAGAACGCCCGACACTTGTCGGGGTTGGCCTCGATCTCCCACTCAGTGAGATAGAAGCCGAGGAATTTGCCTGCCCTGACACCGAAGGTGCATTTTTCAGGATTAAACCTCATTTTACATTGTATTTCCTGTTCGAAAACCTTTCTCAAATGTCGAACATGGTCGACTTCCTTGTGCGATTGCATGATCACGTCGTCCATGTATAACTCGAGCATATTGTCGATCTCTCCTCGGAAGACTTTGTTCATCATTAGTTGGTATGTGGCTCCGGTGTTCTTTAATCCGAAGGGCATTATGTTGTAGTAATAATTACCCGTCGGTGTCATAAAGGTCGTGTGCCTATTGTCTGTGTCCGACATAGGGATTTGATTGTATTCACTATATGCGTCCATAAAAGACAAGAGTTTAAAACCTGCAGAATTGTCGACCAGTTTATCTATGTTAGGAAGAGGAAAAGCATCTTTGGGATAAACCCTATTGAGATCGGTATAATCAACACACACGCCATTTTCCATTATTTTCTTAACGAGGACTACATTAGAAATCAGGTTGTGTACTGGGCTTCAGAAATAAAATTTGCCTCTAGGAGGTCTTTTACAGCCCGCTCAGCAGCCTCCGCTTTCTCGGGAGACTGTTTGCGCCTACGATGTGCTACGGGCTTAATGGCCCGATCTAAAGCTAAGTGATGGCAGGTGACCACGGGGTCGAGCCCGAGCATTTCAGCAGCATTCCACACAAAAATGTATGTGTTCTCCTTTAGGCATAATGCAAGTTGCTCCTTTGTCGATGGTGGGAACCCGATGCCTATTTTCACAGTTCTGACAGGGTCATCACCCATGGGAATAAGCTAGAATTCTCCGTCAGGGACCGGACAAAAAGGATGAGTCGGGGCTTGTCTTTGCATGGAGTCTTGTGCTTCAGTATTGTCTTCGTCGATGCGGCTGTAAAGGTCAATGGTGTTGATTCTTTGGGGGGAGATTACTCTTCGACCCTGTGTTTCTTGTTGCTCTTGGAGGTGTTGATTATGACTCGTCCTTTGACCGCAACATCGTAACATATTCGAGTGGCCTCAATGTCACCGTGGATCATGACTACGCGACCCAGTTTGGTTTAGTACTTCATATTAAGGTGAACGGTTGAGGGAACCACGGTCAGTTCGGCCAGAGTTTGACGACTGAGAATGCAGTTGTAGAGGGATGGGCATTCGATCACCAGAAACTGGATCTTGACCTCTTTAGTTGTTTCTTGCTCCCCGAAGGTGACGAGGAGCTCGACATATCCACATGGCTTCGTCGTGGCTCCATTAAATCCTTGAAGGTCTAAGCCAACGTACGGGGATAAGTTAGTTTTATCCAATTTAAGAGTTTTGAACAAGTGGACATACATGATGTCCACCGAACTGCCTTGGTTGACCAGGATGCGTCAGACATCAAAACGCGCCAGTTTGGCCCTTATCAGTAAAGGGATGCTTGAATTGGGGGATCCTCCGAGTAGCTCTTCGAGGAAGAAGGATATCAGGTTGGATTTTCCCCGATACTTGGTCAAGGTCGTCATCTGCTCGGGCGTGGTCAACAAGAGTTCCTCGAACTTGCATTTCACCGATATGGCAACATTCTCATTGTTGATTCCTCCTCCTGATATCACCAGAGCTGTTGGAAAATTTTCCCAGGGGCTGAGGGCAGCAAGTCGTTCTCCCGGGTAGGAGTCAGGGAAGTGGAAATCCTCCGGACGGGATATGCACAAGGCCACCTGGTATGACGAGTCATCGGGTGGCGTGTCTTCCCTAGTCTTCTTTGCATCATGGTCCTCGTGTCGAGCATCATGTCTATTGGTGTACTGCTTGAGTTTTACTTCTCGAATCATGACCTTGATCGCGTCCTTTAAGTGGACGCAGTCTTCGGTCACGTGCCCGTAAATCCTGTGGAACCGGAAATATTTGGACTTGTCGCGTGGTTTTTCATCCCTGCGTTTGTCCTCATTACGACGAGTGGCTGCGTGATCGTCGCGTTTAGAGTTATTAGAGTCGTCGGTGTTGCGGTTGCTTTGAGCATTGTAAGCGACCTACTTCTCTTTGTACCTGATGTAAGCCCGGGCTTTATGAATGAGCTCGTCCAAGGTACGGGGGGGTTCTACCCCGATAGCTCTGTTGAGCTCGCTCCCATAGAGGATTCCCCTCTCGAGGAGGTATTTCTTCATATAGTATGCCGTATCCACCTCGACAGCCTCTTGGTTGAATCACTCGATGTATGAGCGCAGCGTCTCGTTTTTCTTTTGCACGATGGCTTCAAGGGTCGCCTCAATTTTGGGGTGACGTCGGGAAGCCGTGAAGTGCCTCGTAAATGTTGATTTCATGACTCTCCAGGATGTGATTAACTCAAGGGCCAGGCTCTTGTACCAGGCCATGACTTATTTCTTGAGAGTTGTTGAGAACAATCTGCATTTGAGGTACCCGGTGATATCGTTGCGATAATCGAGCATATCATTGACGTCATCGATGTGGTCGTCGGGGCCAGTCGTCCTATCATAGACAACCATATTTGGGGGCTTCCCCATGCCCTTAGGGAGTGGGGCCTTCATAATAGCTCGAGAGAGAGGGCAGTAGGGGTCTTCTTCGTCACTCCTCAAAGGGGAGTACTCGCCATGTTCAGGGCTCTGATGACGACGAGGTGGAGATCTTGGTCGCTCGTTCTCCCGGCGTACCCTAGAATTGTTCTTCTTTGGTTCTGGGGAGCGTCGACCCTGACGAGGAGGAAAGCATCCCCGTTTCTTGGTCGCCTCAGACTGACGTTTCTTGGGCTATGGCTCGCGATCCTGTTAGACGGTCTCAAGAGCCATGATCCTTTCTTGCTGCTGGTAAAACATGAGATTTGTCTGGTTGAGAGCGTTCACCATGGCTATCAATGTAACGTCCCCATCCACGGGTACCAGAATGGGCTGGAAGGGAGCAGTTGGCTGAGGTGGAGGTTGCTGGACTTTGTTATCCTCAGGTTCAGGAGACGGGGTGGAGGGATGCCCGTCTCTAGCATCGGTTTCGTTATTGGAATTTTGGTTATTCTCGATTGTATAGTCAACGAGGGAGAAACCGAGGTTGTCGTCACATTTTTCGGGCATACTGGAAGGATGAATGGTGAGTGTGAGCTTTGATCTTAGGTTATAGAAGAAGGGGACAGCTAGTTCCCACAGACGGCGCCACTAATCTTAATGAATCAATAGGGCCTTCTAGACGTTGAACACAGGGTGGTGATGTTGGAAGAATGGACGGGGTGTACCTGTAAGACGCTCATAAGCTTAAGTTAGTTGAGGTGCAGGGAATGGTAAGAGAGAAAGTGTTTTAGGATACCTGACCCTTTGGTGAGAAAGGGTATTTATAGTGAGCCCAACGTTGAGCCAAGGTCTTTTCTTGGGCTGGATCGGCTAGGCCCAAGGAAGAACTGCTAAGGTATGTGTCAGAAGCGTGTAAGACCTAACACGTGGTCTTGTCCTTAGTCCAACTGCTCCTATCTTTTAGGAGATAATAGTGGGCCGTTGGGTGATGTGGCAAGTGGGGTAGTGGATATGTCACTTGCCCGACGTGCCAAACGTATGCTCGACCCATGAGGAGTCTTCTCGACAATATAATATGTTTGCCCGAGTGGATGAGCGTCTGCTCGATGTATTGACCCACAACCCAATGTAGTCTCTGGAAAACAAAAATAAATAAGTAATTATGAGAATGATGGAAAAAGATAAAATAATGAAATGAAAAGAGAAAGAAATATTAAAAAAAATAATTTGATAAGAGAATGAAATGGTTAGTGAAATGGTTTTTTTAATCTAATTAACCCACTTTTTCGAATTAATTATTAAAATAACCCATGTTTTAAGAAAATCCAAAATATCTCACTTTTCAGACGAGGATGAAGTGTTGTTGTCAGGTGAATTAACTTAGCTTTTTATTTTTAAGAGAATGCGTCAATTGAATTGGCGACTCTATATGGTGTTGTCAATTCAATTTGCGTCAATGTACAAGTGTATAAAGAAGGTGTCAATTGGTCTGACACCAGTGTACAAGCAGGTTTTTTTAGCATAAATATATATGCCTCATACCATGTGTTTCAATTAACGATTCATTTCAGATTCTTCTTTCATTTTCATCATTGGCTCTATCATGATTGTTAAAAGATATGAGCATGTTTGTGATTCTGCAACGAAACTTCATATGAAAATGCTTTTCTGGAACGTCCAAAGTTTTGAGCATCTTAAGAGGAGTTTAAAAAGTTGTTTAGACAGAGATATTAATGATGAATACAGATTAGAAGTATCGAGAGACTTGTTTCGTACATCTCAAATGCATATGACAATAATGTTATGCATCATAT
Source organism: Lathyrus aphaca (assembly GCA_963966055.1). Lineage (NCBI taxonomy): Eukaryota > Viridiplantae > Streptophyta > Magnoliopsida > Fabales > Fabaceae > Lathyrus > Lathyrus aphaca. Next base: position 529,211,437 of record OZ014522.1, on the reverse strand, counting down.
GTGGGTGCGAGTTAGAGATGATGATGATGATGATGATGTTAGGGATATAATGTTTGCAGCAAATAACATTATTTTATTTGTCATAATCTCTTAGACATATTGTGGTGTTAAGTTTTGTCAATTGTTGTCTTTGTTGTTGTGTTAAGTTTTTTTAACTGTTGTAACTCTTACTATGTCTTGTGTTATTTGTGCATTAAAACTTTATGTAGTAACCAAAACTTTATATATTATAAATATCAAGGTTACTGAAAATTTAAAGAAAACAAATAAACATTCATGTATAACCTACTCTAACATTAGGAAATTTTATCTGATTGTGTTCGGGTTAACGATATAAACCACATAATTTTACCATTTTATCAGTCGTATCCATTTCTGTTCTAATTTGTGTGCTGTTAGAGCAACCTTTTTTCTTCCGTCGCATATTTTTGTGCCAAATAATGTGCTTTTGATGTGCATGCCAATAATTTTATAATGCTACCACTGGGAAGTTATTATTGTACACATTAAAAACATTTACGACTCTGTAAACATCAAAGATATGCATGGAAGCATCTTGGAAAGCATATGAACATGTCGTAATGATATGGGAACAAAACATACAAAAGACTTGAAATTTTACATAGTCGCACCAACCTTTATTTAGTTGGACCTGATAGTCCCCATTTGGCATCCCCTCATTGTGGTCTTATGATTCCTTTACACTAAAGCGTGTCTATGGCGATTAAAGGTTCAATAACATGTGTGTTGGCTTATAGAGTTTCCTCCTTCGTCACTTTCATGCAACTTTCACTGAATAATTGCCTCAACTATAATACCAAATTCCATTTTTGCTTATGGTTGCAAAAAGTGATCATAACCTAAAGCAAGTTTCTCTCACCAACACATTTATTGGTAGGGTTCTAATGCCTTTGAAGGTGTTGTTCATGGATTCAATAAAGTTTGTTGTCATGTGGCCCTATTGCACCCCAAAATTTGCCCTCACAATACAAGACTTTGTGTGATAAGAAGGTTCACAAGATTCACAATGTTTACAAGACCTTTCATGAGGTTCATGAAGTCTACAAGTCACTTTATGAGGTTCACAAGGTTCACAAGATTCACAACACTTACAAGACCTTTCATGAGGTTCATGAAGTCAACAAGCTACTTTATGTGGTTCACAAGGTTCACAAGGTTCACAATACCTCCCATGAGGTTCACAAGACCTTTTATGATGGTTCACAAGGTTCACAAAGTTCACAATTGGTCAGAAGAGTTGACAATTCCCTCAGACAATGCACCTCCTAAGCAGTGTATCCAAAACTAGGGTTTTGACTTTAATCAGGCTAAATGGACTTCCAAGACTTAAAGTGAGTTTCATAACATCTTATATGAGTGTAAGAACCCCCATGACAAGTTTCAAGTCTTTTCTCAAAAGTTTGCTCAGTCAGATGATCAGATAAGTCAAAATCAGTCAAAGCAGTTAAAAAGTCAAACTGAGGTCAACTGTGGTCAAACCAAAGTCAAACTTCATGATTTTTTGCCAACATCAAGTATATGAAGTAAAATTCATCATTTGATCAAGGGTTGATCATGATTCATCAAGAAGATTTCAGATCATCAAGAATCAGGAGTTTCTAAATTAGGGTTTTCTCAGTAAAAGTCAACTGAACTTTGACCAGCCATAACTTTCACATGCTTCATCACCAAGTCTCCATCCAAAGCTAATTTTAAAGGAAATTGAATTCTCTACAACTTTGTGTCTCACAAGTCAAGCCCAAAAATGCTTCATTTGGAAGGTATGAGCTAAGACATTATAGGTCCTTTTGAAAGTCAACAAAAAGTCAACAACTTCAAAAGGGCATAACTTGAGAATGGTAAAAGATATGGACATGAAACCAGTGGGGTTGGTTAGAGGACTCTTCAAGCTTTCCAAAATGTCCAAGAACACCCTCATACCATTAAAATTGAAGGATGTGTGCCTTTGCAAAGTTGGGAAATTTTTGGTTGGTTTATGAAGAAAATGGAGGTCTAAAACCAATTTCTTCCAAATGGGCTTGCAAAATGATGACCCAATCCATACTATAACTTCATGCACGACCCAAGTCATCAAAAATCAGATTTTTTATTATTTCATTTTTATTTATTTTGATTTAATTCATTTAAAATCATTTTAAATTAAAATAAAATATAAAAATCAAAGATTTAAAAATGATTAAGCTTCTAGAAAATCATAAATATGTCTTGGATCAAATTGATATGGGAGTTATGATGATTGACTTAAAATAGCAAGTGTTTATACAAAAATATTTGACTTTTAAAGGCTTATCATTTTGAATCTTTTTAGATCAAATCTTCCACACAATGACCTAATTTTTTAACCTAAATTCATCACTCTATAAGTATAGAAGAGAACCCTAACACAAGCCACGATTTTCCAGCTCAAAAAGTGTAAGTTTGCATCTCACAAAAACCTCTCCAAACTCAAATTCGGTTTCAACCTTCCAAAGCATTTGAAGGTATTTTGAGGACACAGCCATGACCATTGGACATCACTGAATCATTACCAATCATTATTTGCATCAAAAGCCTCATGAATTGCATAAACCGAACCAAACTTTGTTCTTGAATGTGAATTTTTCGATTCCATATATTTACTTGATTTAAATGAAATTTAATGATTGTTTGATGTTTGTGATGATGATAGGAATGTTTCTGGACAATCACCTTGAAGCTTGGTACCCTCAATCGTATTTCACCATTGTTAGGGTTTGAATGGCCGAATTAGGGTTTTACGATTTAGGCAATATAAATAAATTCTAACAACGTGGATTGATTGTGTGAACCATAAGGAACTCATTGGTGTAAACAATTTGATGTAATTGTACTGTTTGTTTGGTGTTTGAATTTCGCAGGACATGAACATGGAAGAACCTGCATGAAATTTCGCAGGAAAAGTTGCATGAATTTTCGCAGGTATCATGAAGAAGATGAAGCTGGTCTGCGCGCGAACTTCATATTTAAAAATTGAATATAATTTTTATTTGTTTTGTTCTGATATTATTTCACAAAGGCTGGTTAGCTCAGTTGGTTGCGTAGGCGCGCGTGTTGCTGAAGGGTCAGGGGTTCGATTCTTGAACCAGACCATCTTTTTATTGTTTTTTCATTTAATGAGCTGTTTTAATATATTATGATTTGTGGTGATTATATGAACAGATGCGCTCACCTAGCTGGGATGGTAATGTGTTTGTGTCATACTATGAAGGTCCTGGGTTCGAATCCCCCATGTCTTTTGTTTTCTTTCTATTTATTTTTTTTGATTTTTCAGGATATGGAATAAAACCAATTCAACCCCCCTTTGTATTGCCTGCGCGTATGATGGCCTGGTGGTGTGTGTTGCTGGTCTGGGTATTGGCAAGCAGGGTGTCCTGGGTTCAATTCCCAGCCAGGTAAGTTCCAATTTTTTTTTTATTTTGTTTAATTTGTTTTATTAATTATATTAATGTTAAATAACCTATAAATAAATTATATTTTCTAAATACCATTACAACACTTTTCTTCATATTCTTAAAATATCATAATTTATTTTTTTAATTATTTATATTTATTTCATATTTATGTATATATGTATAATTATCATATTTTTGTAAATAAATTGTTTTATTTTGTAAATTAAATACAAAACCCTAATTATATTATAAATCCTAATTTATTTTTCTAAACAATTAAAAAAACCCTAATTTCTTTTTCTTCTATTTTTTTGTTTAATATTATTATTAATCTAATTTTTATTAAATACCTTAATTGTTTATAATTTAGAATTTTGTACATAAATATGTTTAAAAATTAAAATTCTTAATTTATTTTTTATAATAGGTAAATATGATATAAATTGTTTATTTTTTTGCATAATTTTTATAGTTAAAAGTTGCTAATTTAATTTTATAATTATAATATGTTCATAATTAATATAATTTTATAATATGCATATACTTTAAAATTTTATAATAATTGTTTAAAAATTCTGTTTATTATAATATTTTTTTGTTTATTTTTATTATTATTATTATTATATGATTATTACTAACCCCATTCATTTTTTTAATTGTTATTTATTATTTCTACTAACCTAACTATAATTTCTTATTTATTTTGCTTATTGCTTATTTATTTATTTTGCTATTATTTTAAATTGCTTTTATTATTATTTTTGTAACTGTTCCTTGATGTAATATTTTTAAATGTTTAAATTATTTTTATGTCATGGTTAGTAAAAATAGGGAGTGTAAACATGTATGTTATTTAAAATTGATTTAGATCACTTAATTTAAAAGATAAATAAAATTGTACATTCACACACGTAAGTCGATCTTTGATCGCCATCTCACTTTCTAGGGTTACCTCTCATTGTTGCCTAATCAAAAAGGTCAAGTAGGGTGTATAAAGCAAAAGTCCCTTAAAAGAAAAGTCATCTAGTCCCTTAACAATCAAAAGATCAAGTCCCTTAAATGGTTGCCTTCATGATGATCTTGTCCCTTTCGAATAATGATGACAGTCCCTCCAAAAATGCTTAATACACCCTACAGTTGCCTTTATTAAACAGATGTCCCTCACTTGTCCCTTACATCCAAGGTAATGACTACCTATTCCTTAATAATAGGGATAGTCTTACCATTTAAAGGATAAAGAACAGAAAGACTTAAACTTTAGGGTAGGTTTCTCATAGTTACTTGCTCACTCTTCAAAACTTTTCAAATACTTCACAAATTTCACACAATTTTCAAACACAAGTTTTTTACGCATCCGTACATGGATCATTATCAAACTCTTATGAAAATTTTTATCCACACACTACACATTTCAAAAACATTTTAAAGTGAGCTAAGTAACTAAGAGCCCATGGATAACCATGGATGTAAAGGGTGCTAACACCTTCCCTTTACATAACTTACCCCCCGAACCCAAAAATCTTTTAAAAGGTCTTTCCTATTCTTTTATGCCTTTCCTTTGGATAAAATAAAAGTCGGTGGCGACTCTTGCTATCCGCAACATAACTAAAATCAGTTCTCCCACCGTGTTACAGGCCCCATTGGCGTCCTTCGTTAAAGGCACTTGTCCATTTTTCTAATGGAATGTTATCCAGCCACCTTAATGCATCCGCATTTGACAATCTAATTTTCTTACGAAAGTATTGGAATAATGCATTAGTTAAAGCATACTCTGCATTCCCAAATTTTTTCCGAAGGTTCTTATCTTTGATTTCCCGCATGAAATTTTGTACAATATGTCTAATGCAGTAGTACATGGATATAAATAGGATTATGTCATGTGTTCTCAAGATTATTATATGCACTCTCAATAGATGCATGTCTGTCAGGATTATTATATGCACTCTCAACTAAATGCACGAGCATGCAATATATATTATTACAAAGAAACATGTTAACCACTGTTAAAACCTATAAATCTGACATGTATCTAATTACTTGGGCCTTCATGCTCTAACTTTCTTCCACGCATCTTCAAGGATATAATTGTTCAAAAACATTTTAAAGTGAGCTAAGTAACTAAGAGCCCATGGATAACCATGGATGTAAAGGGTGTTAACACCTTCCCTTTACATAACTTACCCCCCGAACCCAAAAATATTTTAAAAGGTCTTTCCTGTTCTTTTATGCCTTTCCTTTGGATAAAATAAAAGTCGGTGGCGACTCTTGTTATCCACAACATAACTAAAATCAGTTCTCCCACCGTGTTACAGAACTGGCGACTCTGCTGGGGACTTAATATTAAAGAGGGGTACCCTTAGGAATTAGATCACTTTAAAATTGTTTGCCTTGTTTGCTTTATACTTACTTGTTGGGCTCTTATGTGTGAAAGATCCTAACCCGGATCTAGCGTACCTTAGGTAAATGGCAATAGACCAAGGAAACTGTACGGCGTATACCGATATGGTTGATCTGGTGGCCATAGTTAGTGTGACTTCTTGGTTGGTGCTTATGTTCCTTAAGTCAAGTTGAGGATAATATGAGGCTGCCATATGTTATCAATGCACTAACTAACTTTTAGAACCCTAGTCATCCCATCTTGGCCTTTAGAAAAGTAGTGAGATAACCGGCTTTGGTGAAGACTGAAGTTGGTTGATACTCGATACTACACTCATTGAGATCTTAAACTTGGAGGGTTTTGGTTGGCAAGTAAGTTGCCTACTGAGCAACCACCCTTGTGAAGGATCAATGATATTGAGATCCCTTAGAACATTGTTACTTTTGTAGGACAGGATGAACCATCTAACTTTAGGGGAGGGTACTTACCTTTAAACCTCATGCAGGCCTTCAAACCTAGGGCCATTGTGTGACTTGTTTATGTGTGCCACATGTTTGTGATTGAGCATAACATCATGACATCATCATGCATCATAAGTATAGCATTTTCACTAACCATTTCAAGGACCAAAGGATTTATCTTTGTTCTTTGTTGTAGGTCATGGCTTCAGCTCGTAGAAACACCATCAGGATTAACTTTGTGGGCATACCTGCTAAGCTTAAAGAGTTGATTTCTCAAGTGTCTGATCATTCCCAGTTCATCAAGAGACATGGTCACCTATTGGATCTAGTCACTTCAGGGTTCAATGAAGACATGATGATTGTTCTGTTTCAGTTCTTTGATCCTAAGCACCATTGCTTCACATTCCCCGACTACCAGCTGGTTCCTACAATGGAGGAATTCTCCAAACTTCTGGGCATACCTGTTCTTGATCAGAAACCATTCTCAGGCTTGGAAAAAGAGCCTAAACCTGAGGTTATTGCTGCAGCTCTACATCTGAAGAAGTCTGACATTGTTCTAGAAACAAGAAGCGGAGTTAAGGGTATTCTTGCCAAGGTGTTGATAGAGAAGGCTGAAGTGTTCTTGAAGGCTATGAGTCATGATGCTTTTGAGGAGATTTTAGCCTTGCTGATTTATGGCTTAGTGTTGTTCCCCAATCCAGATCAGTTCATAGACGTTCATGCCATCAACATATTCCTGAGTCACAATCCAATGCCTACATTTCTTGGAGACATCCTACATTCTCTTCATACTCGTACTACAAAGGCACGAGGAACTCTGATGTGTTGCATACCTTTGCTATCTAGGTGGTTTATTTCTCACCTTCCTCGCTCAGTAATGAAGAATGAACAGGGGTTCAGGTGGTCTAAAAGGATCATGTCACTCTCGCATTCAGATATTCATTGGTGCTCCAGATCTATGGAAAATGTCACTATCATTGACCGTTGTGGGGAGTTTCCTAATGTGCCACTTCTAGGCATAAGAGGAGGCATTACCTACAACCCTTCTCTAGCTTTACGACAGTTTGGTTACGCTCGGAGTGATGGTCCACATGACATGTTAATTCAGGGTATTGTGTTTGATTACGACAATGATCTGCAAGATTACCGTCAAAGATTCATACGAGCATGGGGAAAAGTGAACAAGGTTGACAGCAAGACTCTGGAGCCTAAGTACACCATTCCTATGGAAGCTTATCTCAGATGGGTGCGATCTCGTGCTCAGACTCTTATGATGCCATATCCTGCTATCCTGCCAGTTACCATGGAACCTGTTGTTGAAGGGGATACTTCTTATACCATCCTTCACCCAGACATGCCTACTGACACGGAAGATTTACAGAGATCTTGGATTCAGTTGAAGGAGCAAAGGGATACTTTCGAGGCTCATTACAAAGCAAGCCAAGGAAGAATCCTGGAACTAACAAAGCAACTTCACGAAGAGCGGAATCTTAACTCATACCTCAACACAAAGAGGAAACGTCCATGGGAGACTTGAAACCCCATTCTTTGTAAGCTCAAAGGGCAAACAAATTTATCACTAATAAAAGTTTACTTTTTGGTTGTTTAAGCAAATTTAAATCCTGCGGTCCTCGAAAACATTACATATGCATTCACATATCATCTCATTGCATCACAGGTTTATAATTGTGCACGGGTTTCTTATCTTCTCGCTGTTTATTTCAGCAATGGCTCTTGAACAAACAGTTAAGGATCTCCAGACACAAAATGCACAGTTCCAAGAGCTGATCCTGAACCTAACCAAGGAGCAAGATGAATTGAAGACACTGCTGGCCAAGAAGACTAAGAAGACTAGAAGGTCAGGTGGCCTGATCAACATGGGAAGAAGGTTCAAAGGTCTTGCCAAGATCAAAGAACCAGTTGAAGACTATGAATCTGAAGAATCTGAAAAAGAGGGAGGCAGTCTCCACAACACTATGGGGGACTCTGATTCTGAGGCTAATTACTACCATGAGCCTAATGAAGACAAATTCAAGATGCTGGTGGATAGAATGGATGCTATGGAGTTGCAGAAGTCATCTGGGCTGGATTTTGAAGATTTGAGTCTGATATTTGGGGTAGTCATACCCATTGGTTTCAAGGTTCCTACTTTTGTTGTTTATGATGGGGTCTCTTGTCCCAAGCTGCATTTGAGGTCTTATGTCAGAAGAATTCAACCTCACACTGCTGATAAGAAATTGTGGATCCATTTTTTCCAAGAGAGCTTATCTGGAGCTCAGTTGGAGTGGTATTATCAATTGGAGAGTGTCAACATCAGGGATTGGAATGATCTTGCTGAAGCTTTCTATAAGCAGTATCAATACAATGCTGACTTAGCTCCCACTCGCATGCAGCTGCAAAGCATGTCTATGGGTGCCAAAGAAAGTTTCAAGGAGTATGCTCAGAAGTGGAGAGATTTAGCTGGAAGAGTTCAACCCCCTTTAACTGACAGGGAATTGGTTGATATGTTCATGTGTACGCTGAATGGTCCTTTTTACAGTCATCTCATTGGAAGCTCATCATCTGGCTTCACTGAGTTCATAATGACAGGGGAGCGAGTGGAAAATGGTATAAAGAATGGCAAAATCCAAGTGGGTACTTCTTCATCAGGTGCTGCAAAGAAGCCTCCCACTGGGAAGAAAGAATCCAATGCTGTTTATGGTCAACCTGATCGTAATAGAAGGCATCAGTCTGTTAGTGCAGTTCATATTTCAAATCCAACTCCTGCAACAACAAAGCAGCCACAGGGAAACCAACAGAGGGCTAGAAGGCAGTTCACTAAGATCAACATGTCAATGGCTCAGGCATTGCAACACTTGTTGAAGGCTGAACTTATTACTCTGAAAGAGGCTCCTCAGAATCCTAATGTTACCTCACCCAGGTACAATCCAAATGCACGATGTGCATATCATTCAAACTGTCAGGGACATGATACTAATAACTGATGGGTCTTAAAGAACAAAATTCAAGATATGATTGAGGCTGGAGAGATTGAGTTTGACCCTCCGGGTACTCCAAATGTGATTACTGCTCCAATGCCAAATCACGAGAAGACTGTCAATGCCATTGATGAAGATTTACATATCTATTCAGTTGCAGAGTTGACCGCACCATTGTCTGTTATCAAGAAGAAGTTAGTACAAGCTGGGTTCCTTCCAGGTTGTCGTGAAGATTGTTTGTATTGTACCTATAAGCCGGATAGTTGCTGGAGATTGAGAGATGGAATTCAGCGTCTCATGGACAAGTATACTATAGTGTTTGAGAGAACTCCATCATCTGTAGAGAGTATGGTGGATCATATTACTCAAGGTAGGAAGACTGAAGAGGTTGACATGGTTGATAAAGTACCGGTAAGGATCACTTCAAAGGGACCTGTTAAAATTACTCATAAGGGTCAAATTAAGATTACTGCTGAAGGCCCTGTGAAAGTTGTTGCTGAAGCCAGAGTGGCTCCTCTGGTCATTACTACTCCTGGTCTTATTCCGTATACGTCTGATAAGGTTGTGCCTTGGCATTATGGATCTGATGTTTATATCCATGGTGTTAAGCAAGAACCCTTAGCTGATGTGCCTGTTGATGTTGACAATATTGCTGGATCAAGTAAGATCACACGAAGTGGAAGAGTTTTCTCTCCCCCAGTGGCTTCCAAGAATGCAGTTACTCCTGCTGCTACCTCCACCACTGATGCTCGGGGCAAGAATCCTGTTATTGAACCAGTACCTACTGATATGTCAGCTGCTGATGATCTCTCTAAGCAGATGGAAGAAGTATTGAAAATCATTCGCAAGAGTGATTATGACATTGTTGATCAGTTGGGGCATACTCCCTCAAAGATTTCTATGTTATCCTTGTTGTTATGTTCTGAGGCTCATGACAAGGCCTTGATCAAATTTCTGAAGACTGCTCATGTACCCAATGCAATTTCTGTTGACCAGTTTGAGAATTGTGTTGCCCACCTGACCTATGATAATGGGTTAGGATTTTCTGATGCTGATTTGACTCCTGCCAAGAGGGATCATAACAGGGCTCTGCATATCTCAATTGAATGCAGGGGCACTACCCTGTCACATGTATTGATAGACAATGGTTCCTCTCTGAATGTGTTGCCCAAGGAAGTCCTGAATAAGCTAAGTCCTGAAGATGCTGTGCTGAAGCCCAGTAGTATAGTGGTAAAGGCTTTTGATGGTTCGAGAAGAGTGGTGCATGGGGAAATTGATCTCCCAATCAAAGTTGGGTCTCAGATTTTTAATGCTACATTTTATGTGATGGATATTTGTCCTTCGTACTCTTGTTTGCTTGGTCGTCCCTGGATCCATGGGGCAGGTGCTGTAACTTCTACATTACATCAGAAGCTAAGATATACGGTGGAAGGAAAAGTTGTTACTGTCTATGGAGAGGAAGAATATTTTGTTAGCCATGTGAACACCTTCAAGTATCTGGAAGTGGAAGGTGAATATGTTGAAACTCCGTGTCAGACATTTGAAGTGGTTCCTTGGATTGTTAATGATTATGTAGCTCCTCCGGTTGCCAAGAAAGTTCCTGTGGTCACCAGAATACCTCCAACAATGGCAATGGCCTCCCTTAAAGATGCTAGAGCTGTGGTGGATGAAGGTGGTTGTACTATTTGGGGTCAGCTTCCTGATATCCCATACAAGTCTGACAAGTTTGGTTTGGGTTTCACTGCAGAGTCCCAGAAGGCTGTTCGTCGTGCTCGTGTTGTTCGTATCACCAATCAAGGGGTTATGAAAGATCAGATCAATGCTGTGGGAGACTATGATGAAGACTACAACTTGGATGCTTGGATTTTTCCTACTGTGGGTGCTGGACTCAATAATTGGAAAGCTGAAGATGTTATCCCTATCTCCTTTAGTCAGGAGTAAATACTATTACTGTGTTGTTGCTTTTTAAGTTTGTAATTTCTTAAACAATTGAACTCTTAAGCCTTGTGCCTTACCCGGGGCACAATGGTGTGCTTGTTACGGGATGTCATTTCATTTGCATACTTCATTCAATAAAAATCAGTGGACGTTTCGTTTTCGTAAATATTGTGTTCCTTGTCTTTCTTTTTTTTATTTTTGTTTTATCAGCTATGTGTTCTTACACACACCCACATCACTAAAATGCAGATCCTCATCCACTCTGGATCCTGTTGATAACAGTTTTACTATTGCCAATTATAATTTCGAGAATCCGATCTATCAAACTGAAGACGGAAATGAGGACGATTGTGAAGTAACTGTAGAGCTTGCTAGGTTGTTACAACAAGAAGAGAAAGCCATACAGCCACATGAAGAGCCAGTCGAAGTTGTGAATCTGGGAACTGAAGAAAATAGGAGAGAAGTCAAGATAGGGGCTGATTTAGAGGATAATGTCAAGAGCAGATTGATTCAGATGTTACGTGACTATGTAGAGATCTTTGCTTGGTCTTATGAAGATATGCCAGGGTTGGATACAGACATTGTGGTTCACCGTTTACCAGTAAAAGAAGATTGTCGTCCAAAGAAACAGAAGGTTCGTCGTATGCGTCCTGAGATGTCAGAAAAGATCAAAGCAGAGGTAATGAAACAATTCAATGAAGGATTCTTAGCTGTGACTTCTTATCCTCAATGGGTTGCAAATGTGGTGCCGGTACCTAAGAAAGATGGTAAGGTACGTATGTGTGTATACTACAGGGATTTGAACAAAGCCAGCCCCAAAGATGACTTTCCACTTCCTCATATTGATGTTCTGGTAGACAACACTGCTCAGCATAAGGTATTCTCTTTTATGGATGGTTTCTCTGGTTACAATCAAATCAAGATGGCTCCTGAAGACATGGAGAAGACAACATTTGTTACACAGTGGGGCACTTTTTGTTATAAGGTGATGCCATTTGGTTTGAAGAATGCAGGGGCAACATATCAGCGTGCTATGGTGGCTTTGTTTCATGATATGATTCATCATGAGATAGAGGTATATGTGGATGATATGATAGCCAGGTCCCAGAATGAAGAACAACATCTTGATCATCTGCATAAGTTGTTTGAGAGGTTGAAGAAATACAAGTTGAGATTGAACCCAAACAAGTGTACTTTTGGAGTTAGGTCTGGTAAGCTCCTGGGTTTCATAGTCAGTGGAAAAGGTATTGAAGTGGATCCTGCAAAAGTGAAAGCTATACGAGAGATGCCAGCTCCCCGTACTGAGAAGGAGGTTAGAGGTTTCTTGGGACGATTGAATTACATTGCAAGATTTATTTCCCAATTAACTGCCATCTGTGAGCCAATCTTCAAGTTGTTGAAGTAAGATCAGGTGATGGAATGGAATGATGAATGCCAGATTGCCTTTGATGAAATCAAGAGATACCTGCTAGAACCTCCAATTTTGATGCCACCAGTTGATGGAAGACCCTTGATTATGTACTTAACAGTGTTAGACAACTCAATAGGGTGTGTGTTGGGGCAACATGACGAGTCTGGTCGAAAAGAGCAGGCAATATACTACCTTAGCAAAAAGTTTACCGACTGTGAAACAAGATACTCACTGCTCGAGAAAACTTGCTGCGCTTTGGCATGGGCTGCTCGCCGACTAAGACAGTATATGTTGACTCATACTACCTTATTGATTTCAAAGATGGATCCAATCAAGTACATATTTGAGAAACCTGCTCTCTCCGGAAGAATTGCAAGATGGCAAATGATATTGACAGAATATGACATACAGTATACTACTCAGAAGGCCATCAAAGGAAGTGTTGTTGCTGATCATTTGGCTCATCAAGCAGTAGATGATTACCAGTCAATGAGTTTTGAGTTCCCTGATGAAGATATTATGATTATTACCAAAGAACCTGGACAATATGACGGACCTGAACAAGGATCCCGATGGACTATGGTTTTTGTTGGTGCCTCTAATGCACTTGGTAATGGTATTGGTGTTGTGATTAGTTCCCCTAAAGGTTGTCATACCCCGATTACTGCCAGACTTTGTTTCTATTGTACCAATAACATGGCTGAGTATGAGGCATGTATCCTGGGTATTAAAGCTGCCATTGATATGAAGATTCAGTTTCTTGACGTATATGGAGATTCAGCCCTGGTAGTAAGTCAGATTAAAGGAGATTGGGATACTAAGCATGATAATCTCATTCCTTACCGAGAGTATGTGTTGTCTTTGATCCCATATTTCAAAGAGATTACCTTTGGACATATTCCACGAAGAGAGAATCAGTTGGCAGATGCATTAGCCACCATGGCATCCATGTTTGAGATCAGCTGGGATGATGAAACTCCCAAGATTACTATTGATAGATTTGAAAAGCCTGCATACTGCAATGGGATTGACACTGAAGGGGCAGAGGAGAAGCCTTGGTTCTATGAAGTGAAAAGATATCTTGAAGCTCAGGAATTCCCTGAAGGGGCATCTGTCAAAGATAGGAAGTTCCTGGGAAGGTTTTCTGCTAAGTTCTTTTTGAGTAATGGCATTCTGTACAAGCGCAATCATGATTCAACTATGCTTCGTTGTGTGGATAAGAAAGAAGCAACTGAGATTATGGAAGATATGCATGATGGGACCTTTGGCACTCATTCTAGTGGTCATACTATGGCAAAAAAGATATTGAGAGCAGGTTACTATTGGTCTACCATGGAAGCTGATTGCTATCAACACTCCAGAACTTGTCACAAGTGTCAAATTTATGCGGATAAAGTACATATACCTCCATCACCATTGAATGTGTTAACTGCTCCTTGGCCCTTTGCCATGTGGGGCATTGATATGATTGGTGAGATCAAGCCTACTGCTTCTAATGGGCATCGTTTCATCCTGGTTGCTATTGATTACTTCACGAAGTGGGTGAAGGCAGCTTCATTTGCATCTGTTACTAAGAATGTTGTGGCTCGATTCATTAAGAATAATCTCATATGTAGGTATGGCATCCCTGAAAGGATTATCACTGACAATGGCTCTAATCTGAACAACACTATGATTACTGATCTCTGCATGCAGTTCAAGATTAAGCATCACAACTCTTCTCCGTATCGTCCAAAGATGAATGGAGCAGTTGAAGCTGCTAATAAGAACATTAAGAAGATTGTACAAAAGATGACTGTTACTTACAAGGATTGGCATGAGATGTTACCGTTTGCTCTTCATGGTTATCGTACTACAATACGTACTTCAACAGGGGCAACCCCATTCTCCTTAGTCTATGGTATGGAAGCAGTTATGCCTATTGAAGTTCAGATTCCCTCCTTAAGAATTATGAAGGATGCAGGCTTGGATGAAGATGAATGGATTCAGACTCGACTCGACCAGATAAACTTGATTGATGAGAAGAGGTTAGCAGCAGTTTGTCATGGCCAGATGTACCAGAAACGAATGATCAAAGCTTTTAACAAGAAGGTTAAGCCAAAGGTATATCAGGTTGGTGACTTGGTAATCAAGCGTATCATATTACCACAGGGTGATCCTAGGGGCAAGTGGACTTCGACATATGAACGACCATTCGTAGTCAAGACAATATTTTCAGGAGGTGCCATGATACTTACTACTATGGATGGTGAAGACTTCCCGTAGCCTGTAAACGCAGACATAGTTAAAAAATACTACGCATGAAAAGAGACTCGTTAGGTTGACAGGCCTAAGCAAAAATAAGGGCATCCCGGCAAACCAAAAGGGTTTGGGCAAAAATTAGGGATATATATAAAAATATGTGCACCCGGCAAGTCGAAAACCTGAAAAGGCGGCTTGGGCAAAAAAGGGTATCCCGGTGGATTGAAAACCTGAAAGAGCAATCCAGGCAAAAGTTAGGGATTAAAGCGTATGACTATGTCTCGTTTAGATCACCCATGAAACTGCAACCAGCTGTACTACTTACTCAAGCTCAAACAGATAAAGCTCAATCCAATCGTTTCCGTCTCAACAGCAGAAGATGAGATACTTGAAGATAATGGCAATAGTAGAATTGAAACTCAATAGGATTGTTTCCCACATAGCTGATTTTCTTTGTTTTGTAAAATTTTATGACAAAATCCTCTTACTAGGGTTTATGTCTCTTTGTACAAATTTACCCGTGTATGGGTCACTTTTTGATATAAATAAATTCCATCTTTTGAATCCAGATTTACTTTTACCCTATTTACATAAGCGAAACGTCCATTGGTTGTGTTTGAATGTATGTATGCTTTTTAATATGATTGATGTTTACCAGAAATGCATAAAAATGCAGTAATAGTATTTACTAAGGACGAACGAGGGAAGGATTTCAACAAAGCTTCGCCGGTTCTTCTCTACAAAACAATTACAAATCCTCAGTAGGGCAAATCCATCTTCATAAAGTCACATCTCCCCTGGAATTTATATCCATCTCTTTTATCCTCATACGGATATTCGGGAATTTACTTTCCAATAAGAGTACGACGAACGAAGACGGAGGTTATATCTACCCTACTATCAAACAAAGACGGAGGTTATATATACCTTGCTATCCCCAGCAGACGGGAGGTTATATATACCTTGCTATCCCCAGCAGACGGGAGGTTATATATACCTTGCTATCCCCAGCAGACGGAAGGTTATGTATAATATATTATCAAACAAGACGGGAACAAGTTCCTCATATTCTTCAACAACGAATCAGGATTTATTTTCCCTGGCCAGCAGTTGTTATACGAAGATATCCAGACGCTTCAGGCAGCATCATATCATACATACATCATTTACATCATACCATAACATACATATCCATAGATACATAATACATCACTTAAGTGCATCATATTATACATGCATACATAATACATAAACTAATATTACCATACAGAATGCTACTTTGCTTTCAGGTTAATTCTCCAGCAGACAGATTTCATCAACAACTTGTGACTATTAGGACTGCTTTATCCTCCTGAAAGTTATTATTCCCTCAGGACTGCTTTATCCTCCTGAAAGCACATTCATACCTCAGAACGTTGTTCATCTTTCTGAAAGCATATCATTACCTCAGGACTGCATTGCCCTCCTGAAAGCATATTATTACCTCAGGACTGCTTTATCCTCCTGAAAGCATTATTACCTCAGGGCTGCTTTATCCTCCTGAAAGCCTCTTACACCTCAGAACTTTGTTCATCTTCCTGTAAGCATATTACTACATCAGGACTGCTTTATCCTCCTGACAGCTTCTTGTACCTCAGGATTGCTTTATCCTCCTGAAATCATATTATTACCTCAGGACTGCTTCATCCTCCTGATAGCTATCATCATTACCTCAGGATTGCTTCATCCTCTTGAAAGCATATTATCAATCTCTCTGATTTATCCTCCTGAAAGCTATCATTATATCTTCATATTTTGGATTGCTTTATCCTCCAAGAAATGTATTTGAAGAACTTTTCTCCAAGTGGCATCTTTAAGCCCATCAAGCATATTCAACTAGTCATCAGTATCACTTTTCGCACCGGTGAGTGCAAATTTTTGGGCTTTTTGTGTTCAATCCCCTTCAACCTTCCAGGTCACGACTGACAAATATACCAATCTAACCCCTCAGGTTTCAGAAAATTGAACAGGGGCAGCTGTTGCACCCCAAAATTTGCCCTCACAATACAAGACTTTGTGTGCTAAGAAGGTTCACAAGGTTCATAAGATTCACAATGTTTACAAGACCTTTCATGAGGTTCATGAAGTCTACAAGTCACTTTATGAGGTTCACAAGGTTCACAAGATTCACAACACTTACAAGACCTTTCATGAGGTTCATGAAGTCAACAAGCTACTTTATGTGGTTCACAAGGTTCACAAGGTTCACAATACCTCCCATGAGGTTCACAAGACCTTTTATGATGGTTCACAAGGTTCACAAAGTTCACAATTGGTCAGAAGAGTTGACAATTCCCTCAGACAATGCACCTCCTAAGCAGTGTATCCAAAACTAGGGTTTTGACTTTAATCAGGCTAAATGGACTTCCAAGACTTAAAGTGAGTTTCATAACATCTTATATGAGTGTAAGAACCCCCATGACAAGTTTCAAGTCTTTTCTCAAAAGTTTGCTCAGTCAGATGATCAGATAAGTCAAAATCAGTCAAAGCAGTTAAAAAGTCAAACTGAGGTCAACTGTGGTCAAACCAAAGTCAAACTTCATGATTTTTTGCCAACATCAAGTATATGAAGTAAAATTCATCATTTGATCAAGGGTTGATCATGATTCATCAAGAAGATTTCAGATCATCAAGAATCAGGAGTTTCTAAATTAGGGTTTTCTCAGTAAAAGTCAACTGAACTTTGACCAGCCATAACTTTCACATGCTTCATCACCAAGTCTCCATCCAAAGCTAATTTTAAAGGAAATTGAATTCTCTACAACTTTGTGTCTCACAAGTCAAGCCCAAAAATGCTTCATTTGGAAGGTATGAGCTAAGACATTATAGGTCCTTTTGAAAGTCAACAAAAAGTCAACAACTTCAAAAGGGCATAACTTGAGAATGGTAAAAGATATGGACATGAAACCAGTGGGGTTGGTTAGAGGACTCTTCAAGCTTTCCAAAATGTCCAAGAACACCCTCATACCATTAAAATTGAAGGATGTGTGCCTTTGCAAAGTTGGGAAATTTTTGGTTGGTTTATGAAGAAAATGGAGGTCTAAAACCAATTTCTTCCAAATGGGCTTGCAAAATGATGACCCAATCCATACTATAACTTCATGCACGACCCAAGTCATCAAAAATCAGATTTTTTATTATTTCATTTTTATTTATTTTGATTTAATTCATTTAAAATCATTTTAAATTAAAATAAAATATAAAAATCAAAGATTTAAAAATGATTAAGCTTCTAGAAAATCATAAATATGTCTTGGATCAAATTGATATGGGAGTTATGATGATTGACTTAAAATAGCAAGTGTTTATACAAAAATATTTGACTTTTAAAGGCTTATCATTTTGAATCTTTTTAGATCAAATCTTCCACACAATGACCTAATTTTTTAACCTAAATTCATCACTCTATAAGTATAGAAGAGAACCCTAACACAAGCCACGATTTTCCAGCTCAAAAAGTGTAAGTTTGCATCTCACAAAAACCTCTCCAAACTCAAATTCGGTTTCAACCTTCCAAAGCATTTGAAGGTATTTTGAGGACACAGCCATGACCATTGGACATCACTGAATCATTACCAATCATTATTTGCATCAAAAGCCTCATGAATTGCATAAACCGAACCAAACTTTGTTCTTGAATGTGAATTTTTCGATTCCATATATTTACTTGATTTAAATGAAATTTAATGATTGTTTGATGTTTGTGATGATGATAGGAATGTTTCTGGACAATCACCTTGAAGCTTGGTACCCTCAATCGTATTTCACCATTGTTAGGGTTTGAATGGCCGAATTAGGGTTTTACGATTTAGGCAATATAAATAAATTCTAACAACGTGGATTGATTGTGTGAACCATAAGGAACTCATTGGTGTAAACAATTTGATGTAATTGTACTGTTTGTTTGGTGTTTGAATTTCGCAGGACATGAACATGGAAGAACCTGCATGAAATTTCGCAGGAAAAGTTGCATGAATTTTCGCAGGTATCATGAAGAAGATGAAGCTGGTCTGCGCGCGAACTTCATATTTAAAAATTGAATATAATTTTTATTTGTTTTGTTCTGATATTATTTCACAAAGGCTGGTTAGCTCAGTTGGTTGCGTAGGCGCGCGTGTTGCTGAAGGGTCAGGGGTTCGATTCTTGAACCAGACCATCTTTTTATTGTTTTTTCATTTAATGAGCTGTTTTAATATATTATGATTTGTGGTGATTATATGAACAGATGCGCTCACCTAGCTGGGATGGTAATGTGTTTGTGTCATACTATGAAGGTCCTGGGTTCGAATCCCCCATGTCTTTTGTTTTCTTTCTATTTATTTTTTTTGATTTTTCAGGATATGGAATAAAACCAATTCAACCCCCCTTTGTATTGCCTGCGCGCATGATGGCCTGGTGGTGTGTGTTGCTGGTCTGGGTATTGGCAAGCAGGGTGTCCTGGGTTCAATTCCCAGCCAGGTAAGTTCCAATTTTTTTTTTATTTTGTTTAATTTGTTTTATTAATTATATTAATGTTAAATAACCTATAAATAAATTATATTTTCTAAATACCATTAAAACACTTTTCTTCATATTCTTAAAATATCATAATTTATTTTTTTAATTATTTATATTTATTTCATATTTATGTATATATGTATAATTATCATATTTTTGTAAATAAATTGTTTTATTTTGTAAATTAAATACAAAACCCTAATTATATTATAAATCCTAATTTATTTTTCTAAACAATTAAAAAAACCCTAATTTCTTTTTCTTCTATTTTTTTGTTTAATATTATTATTAATCTAATTTTTATTAAATACCTTAATTGTTTATAATTTAGAATTTTGTACATAAATATGTTTAAAAATTAAAATTCTTAATTTATTTTTTATAATAGGTAAATATGATATAAATTGTTTATTTTTTTGCATAATTTTTATAGTTAAAAGTTGCTAATTTAATTTTATAATTATAATATGTTCATAATTAATATAATTTTATAATATGCATATACTTTAAAATTTTATAATAATTGTTTAAAAATTCTGTTTATTATAATATTTTTTTGTTTATTTTTATTATTATTATTATATGATTATTACTAACCCCATTCATTTTTTTAATTGTTATTTATTATTTCTACTAACCTAACTATAATTTCTTATTTATTTTGCTTATTGCTTATTTATTTATTTTGCTATTATTTTAAATTGCTTTTATTATTATTTTTGTAACTGTTCCTTGATGTAATATTTTTAAATGTTTAAATTATTTTTATGTCATGGTTAGTAAAAATAGGGAGTGTAAACATGTATGTTATTTAAAATTGATTTAGATCACTTAATTTAAAAGATAAATAAAATTGTACATTCACACACGTAAGTCGATCTTTGATCGCCATCTCACTTTCTAGGGTTACCTCTCATTGTTGCCTAATCAAAAAGGTCAAGTAGGGTGTATAAAGCAAAAGTCCCTTAAAAGAAAAGTCATCTAGTCCCTTAACAATCAAAAGATCAAGTCCCTTAAATGGTTGCCTTCATGATGATCTTGTCCCTTTCGAATAATGATGACAGTCCCTCCAAAAATGCTTAATACACCCTACAGTTGCCTTTATTAAACAGATGTCCCTCACTTGTCCCTTACATCCAAGGTAATGACTACCTATTCCTTAATAATAGGGATAGTCTTACCATTTAAAGGATAAAGAACAGAAAGACTTAAACTTTAGGGTAGGTTTCTCATAGTTACTTGCTCACTCTTCAAAACTTTTCAAATACTTCACAAATTTCACACAATTTTCAAACACAAGTTTTTTACGCATCCGTACATGGATCATTATCAAACTCTTATGAAAATTTTTATCCACACACTACACATTTCAAAAACATTTTAAAGTGAGCTAAGTAACTAAGAGCCCATGGATAACCATGGATGTAAAGGGTGCTAACACCTTCCCTTTACATAACTTACCCCCCGAACCCAAAAATCTTTTAAAAGGTCTTTCCTATTCTTTTATGCCTTTCCTTTGGATAAAATAAAAGTCGGTGGCGACTCTTGCTATCCGCAACATAACTAAAATCAGTTCTCCCACCGTGTTACAGGCCCCATTGGCGTCCTTCGTTAAAGGCACTTGTCCATTTTTCTAATGGAATGTTATCCAGCCACCTTAATGCATCCGCATTTGACAATCTAATTTTCTTACGAAAGTATTGGAATAATGCATTAGTTAAAGCATACTCTGCATTCCCAAATTTTTTCCGAAGGTTCTTATCTTTGATTTCCCGCATGAAATTTTGTACAATATGTCTAATGCAGTAGTACATGGATATAAATAGGATTATGTCATGTGTTCTCAAGATTATTATATGCACTCTCAATAGATGCATGTCTGTCAGGATTATTATATGCACTCTCAACTAAATGCACGAGCATGCAATATATATTATTACAAAGAAACATGTTAACCACTGTTAAAACCTATAAATCTGACATGTATCTAATTACTTGGGCCTTCATGCTCTAACTTTCTTCCACGCATCTTCAAGGATATAATTGTTCAAAAACATTTTAAAGTGAGCTAAGTAACTAAGAGCCCATGGATAACCATGGATGTAAAGGGTGTTAACACCTTCCCTTTACATAACTTACCCCCCGAACCCAAAAATCTTTTAAAAGGTCTTTCCTGTTCTTTTATGCCTTTCCTTTGGATAAAATAAAAGTCGGTGGCGACTCTTGTTATCCACAACATAACTAAAATCAGTTCTCCCACCGTGTTACAGAACTGGCGACTCTGCTGGGGACTTAATATTAAAGAGGGGTACCCTTAGGAATTAGATCACTTTAAAATTGTTTGCCTTGTTTGCTTTATACTTACTTGTTGGGCTCTTATGTGTGAAAGATCCTAACCCGGATCTAGCGTACCTTAGGTAAATGGCAATAGACCAAGGAAACTGTACGGCGTATACCGATATGGTTGATCTGGTGGCCATAGTTAGTGTGACTTCTTGGTTGGTGCTTATGTTCCTTAAGTCAAGTTGAGGATAATATGAGGCTGCCATATGTTATCAATGCACTAACTAACTTTTAGAACCCTAGTCATCCCATCTTGGCCTTTAGAAAAGTAGTGAGATAACCGGCTTTGGTGAAGACTGAAGTTGGTTGATACTCGATACTACACTCATTGAGATCTTAAACTTGGAGGGTTTTGGTTGGCAAGTAAGTTGCCTACTGAGCAACCACCCTTGTGAAGGATCAATGATATTGAGATCCCTTAGAACATTGTTACTTTTGTAGGACAGGATGAACCATCTAACTTTAGGGGAGGGTACTTACCTTTAAACCTCATGCAGGCCTTCAAACCTAGGGCCATTGTGTGACTTGTTTATGTGTGCCACATGTTTGTGATTGAGCATAACATCATGACATCATCATGCATCATAAGTATAGCATTTTCACTAACCATTTCAAGGACCAAAGGATTTATCTTTGTTCTTTGTTGTAGGTCATGGCTTCAGCTCGTAGAAACACCATCAGGATTAACTTTGTGGGCATACCTGCTAAGCTTAAAGAGTTGATTTCTCAAGTGTCTGATCATTCCCAGTTCATCAAGAGACATGGTCACCTATTGGATCTAGTCACTTCAGGGTTCAATGAAGACATGATGATTGTTCTGTTTCAGTTCTTTGATCCTAAGCACCATTGCTTCACATTCCCCGACTACCAGCTGGTTCCTACAATGGAGGAATTCTCCAAACTTCTGGGCATACCTGTTCTTGATCAGAAACCATTCTCAGGCTTGGAAAAAGAGCCTAAACCTGAGGTTATTGCTGCAGCTCTACATCTGAAGAAGTCTGACATTATTCTAGAAACGAGAAGCGGAGTTAAGGGTATTCTTGCCAAGGTGTTGATAGAGAAGGCTGAAGTGTTCTTGAAGGCTATGAGTCATGATGCTTTTGAGGAGATTTTAGCCTTGCTGATTTATGGCTTAGTGTTGTTCCCCAATCCAGATCAGTTCATAGACGTTCATGCCATCAACATATTCCTGAGTCACAATCCAATGCCTACATTTCTTGGAGACATCCTACATTCTCTTCATACTCGTACTACAAAGGCACGAGGAACTCTGATGTGTTGCATACCTTTGCTATCTAGGTGGTTTATTTCTCACCTTCCTCGCTCAGTAATGAAGAATGAACAGGGGTTCAGGTGGTCTAAAAGGATCATGTCACTCTCGCATTCAGATATTCATTGGTGCTCCAGATCTATGGAAAATGTCACTATCATTGACCGTTGTGGGGAGTTTCCTAATGTGCCACTTCTAGGCATAAGAGGAGGCATTACCTACAACCCTTCTCTAGCTTTACGACAGTTTGGTTACGCTCGGAGTGATGGTCCACATGACATGTTAATTCAGGGTATTGTGTTTGATTACGACAATGATCTGCAAGATTACCGTCAAAGATTCATACGAGCATGGGGAAAAGTGAACAAGGTTGACAGCAAGACTCTGGAGCCTAAGTACACCATTCCTATGGAAGCTTATCTCAGATGGGTGCGATCTCGTGCTCAGACTCTTATGATGCCATATCCTGCTATCCTGCCAGTTACCATGGAACCTGTTGTTGAAGGGGATACTTCTTATACCATCCTTCACCCAGACATGCCTACTGACACGGAAGATTTACAGAGATCTTGGATTCAGTTGAAGGAGCAAAGGGATACTTTCGAGGCTCATTACAAAGCAAGCCAAGGAAGAATCCTGGAACTAACAAAGTAACTTCACGAAGAGCGGAATCTTAACTCATACCTCAACACAAAGAGGAAACGTCCATGGGAGACTTGAAACCCCATTCTTTGTAAGCTCAAAGGGCAAACAAATTTATCACTAATAAAAGTTTACTTTTTGGTTGTTTAAGCAAATTTAAATCCTGCGGTCCTCGAAAACATTACATATGCATTCACATATCATCTCATTGCATCACAGGTTTATAATTGTGCACAGGTTTCTTATCTTCTCGCTGTTTATTTCAGCAATGGCTCTTGAACAAACAGTTAAGGATCTCCAGACACAAAATGCACAGTTCCAAGAGCTGATCCTGAACCTAACCAAGGAGCAAGATGAATTGAAGACACTGCTGGCCAAGAAGACTAAGAAGACTAGAAGGTCAGGTGGCCTGATCAACATGGGAAGAAGGTTCAAAGGTCTTGCCAAGACCAAAGAACCAGTTGAAGACTATGAATCTGAAGAATCTGAAAAAGAGGGAGGCAGTCTCCACAACACTATGGGGGACTCTGATTCTGAGGCTAATTACTACCATGAGCCTAATGAAGACAAATTCAAGATGCTGGTGGATAGAATGGATGCTATGGAGTTGCAGAAGTCATCTGGGCTGGATTTTGAAGATTTGAGTCTGATATTTGGGGTAGTCATACCCATTGGTTTCAAGGTTCCTACTTTTGTTGTTTATGATGGGGTCTCTTGTCCCAAGCTGCATTTGAGGTCTTATGTCAGAAGAATTCAACCTCACACTGCTGATAAGAAATTGTGGATCCATTTTTTCCAAGAGAGCTTATCTGGAGCTCAGTTGGAGTGGTATTATCAATTGGAGAGTGTCAACATCAGGGATTGGAATGATCTTGCTGAAGCTTTCTATAAGCAGTATCAATACAATGCTGACTTAGCTCCCACTCGCATGCAGCTGCAAAGCATGTCTATGGGTTCCAAAGAAAGTTTCAAGGAGTATGCTCAGAAGTGGAGAGATTTAGCTGGAAGAGTTCAACCCCCTTTAACTGACAGGGAATTGGTTGATATGTTCATGTGTACGCTGAATGGTCCTTTTTACAGTCATCTCATTGGAAGCTCATCATCTGGCTTCACTGAGTTCATAATGACAGGGGAGCGAGTGGAAAATGGTATAAAGAATGGCAAAATCCAAGTGGGTACTTCTTCATCAGGTGCTGCAAAGAAGCCTCCCACTGGGAAGAAAGAATCCAATGCTGTTTATGGTCAACCTGATCGTAATAGAAGGCATCAGTCTGTTAGTGCAGTTCATATTTCAAATCCAACTCCTGCAACAACAAAGCAGCCACAGGGAAACCAACAGAGGGCTAGAAGGCAGTTCACTAAGATCAACATGTCAATGGCTCAGGCATTGCAACACTTGTTGAAGGCTGAACTTATTACTCTGAAAGAGGCTCCTCAGAATCCTAATGTTACCTCACCCAGGTACAATCCAAATGCACGATGTGCATATCATTCAAACTGTCAGGGACATGATACTAATAACTGATGGGTCTTAAAGAACAAAATTCAAGATATGATTGAGGCTGGAGAGATTGAGTTTGACCCTCCGGGTACTCCAAATGTGATTACTGCTCCAATGCCAAATCACGAGAAGACTGTCAATGCCATTGATGAAGATTTACATATCTATTCAGTTGCAGAGTTGACCGCACCATTGTCTGTTATCAAGAAGAAGTTAGTACAAGCTGGGTTCCTTCCAGGTTGTCGTGAAGATTGTTTGTATTGTACCTATAAGCCGGATAGTTGCTGGAGATTGAGAGATGGAATTCAGCGTCTCATGGACAAGTATACTATAGTGTTTGAGAGAACTCCATCATCTGTAGAGAGTATGGTGGATCATATTACTCAAGGTAGGAAGACTGAAGAGGTTGACATGGTTGATAAAGTACCGGTAAGGATCACTTCAAAGGGACCTGTTAAAATTACTCATAAGGGTCAAATTAAGATTACTGCTGAAGGCCCTGTGAAAGTTGTTGCTGAAGCCAGAGTGGCTCCTCTGGTCATTACTACTCCTGGTCCTATTCCGTATACGTCTGATAAGGTTGTGCCTTGGCATTATGGATCTGATGTTTATATCCATGGTGTTAAGCAAGAACCCTTAGCTGATGTGCCTGTTGATGTTGACAATATTGCTGGATCAAGTAAGATCACACGAAGTGGAAGAGTTTTCTCTCCCCCAGTGGCTTCCAAGAATGCAGTTACTCCTGCTGCTACCTCCACCACTGATGCTCGGGGCAAGAATCCTGTTATTGAACCAGTACCTACTGATATGTCAGCTGCTGATGATCTCTCTAAGCAGATGGAAGAAGTATTGAAAATCATTCGCAAGAGTGATTATGACATTGTTGATCAGTTGGGGCATACTCCCTCAAAGATTTCTATGTTATCCTTGTTGTTATGTTCTGAGGCTCATGACAAGGCCTTGATCAAATTTCTGAAGACTGCTCATGTACCCAATGCAATTTCTGTTGACCAGTTTGAGAATTGTGTTGCCCACCTGACCTATGATAATGGGTTAGGATTTTCTGATGCTGATTTGACTCCTGCCAAGAGGGATCATAACAGGGCTCTGCATATCTCAATTGAATGCAGGGGCACTACCCTGTCACATGTATTGATAGACAATGGTTCCTCTCTGAATGTGTTGCCCAAGGAAGTCCTGAATAAGCTAAGTCCTGAAGATGCTGTGCTGAAGCCCAGTAGTATAGTGGTAAAGGCTTTTGATGGTTCGAGAAGAGTGGTGCATGGGGAAATTGATCTCCCAATCAAAGTTGGGTCTCAGATTTTTAATGCTACATTTTATGTGATGGATATTTGTCCTTCGTACTCTTGTTTGCTTGGTCGTCCCTGGATCCATGGGGCAGGTGCTGTAACTTCTACATTACATCAGAAGCTAAGATATACGGTGGAAGGAAAAGTTGTTACTGTCTATGGAGAGGAAGAATATTTTGTTAGCCATGTGAACACCTTCAAGTATCTGGAAGTGGAAGGTGAATATGTTGAAACTCCGTGTCAGACATTTGAAGTGGTTCCTTGGATTGTTAATGATTATGTAGCTCCTCCGGTTGCCAAGAAAGTTCCTGTGGTCACCAGAATACCTCCAACAATGGCAATGGCCTCCCTTAAAGATGCTAGAGCTGTGGTGGATGAAGGTGGTTGTACTATTTGGGGTCAGCTTCCTGATATCCCATACAAGTCTGACAAGTTTGGTTTGGGTTTCACTGCAGAGTCCCAGAAGGCTGTTCGTCGTGCTCGTGTTGTTCGTATCACCAATCAAGGGGTTATGAAAGATCAGATCAATGCTGTGGGAGACTATGATGAAGACTACAACTTGGATGCTTGGATTTTTCCTACTGTGGGTGCTGGACTCAATAATTGGAAAGCTGAAGATGTTATCCCTATCTCCTTTAGTCAGGAGTAAATACTATTACTGTGTTGTTGCTTTTTAAGTTTGTAATTTCTTAAACAATTGAACTCTTAAGCCTTGTGCCTTACCCGGGGCACAATGGTGTGCTTGTTACGGGATGTCATTTCATTTGCATACTTCATTCAATAAAAATCAGTGGACGTTTCGTTTTCGTAAATATTGTGTTCCTTGTCTTTCTTTTTTTTATTTTTGTTTTATCAGCTATGTGTTCTTACACACACCCACATCACTAAAATGCAGATCCTCATCCACTCTGGATCCTGTTGATAACAGTTTTACTATTGCCAATTATAATTTCGAGAATCCGATCTATCAAACTGAAGACGGAAATGAGGACGATTGTGAAGTAACTGTAGAGCTTGCTAGGTTGTTACAACAAGAAGAGAAAGCCATACAGCCACATGAAGAGCCAGTCGAAGTTGTGAATCTGGGAACTGAAGAAAATAGGAGAGAAGTCAAGATAGGGGCTGATTTAGAGGATAATGTCAAGAGCAGATTGATTCAGATGTTACGTGACTATGTAGAGATCTTTGCTTGGTCTTATGAAGATATGCCAGGGTTGGATACAGACATTGTGGTTCACCGTTTACCAGTAAAAGAAGATTGTCGTCCAAAGAAACAGAAGGTTCGTCGTATGCGTCCTGAGATGTCAGAAAAGATCAAAGCAGAGGTAATGAAACAATTCAATGAAGGATTCTTAGCTGTGACTTCTTATCCTCAATGGGTTGCAAATGTGGTGCCGGTACCTAAGAAAGATGGTAAGGTACGTATGTGTGTATACTACAGGGATTTGAACAAAGCCAGCCCCAAAGATGACTTTCCACTTCCTCATATTGATGTTCTGGTAGACAACACTGCTCAGCATAAGGTATTCTCTTTTATGGATGGTTTCTCTGGTTACAATCAAATCAAGATGGCTCCTGAAGACATGGAGAAGACAACATTTGTTACACAGTGGGGCACTTTTTGTTATAAGGTGATGCCATTTGGTTTGAAGAATGCAGGGGCAACATATCAGCGTGCTATGGTGGCTTTGTTTCATGATATGATTCATCATGAGATAGAGGTATATGTGGATGATATGATAGCCAGGTCCCAGAATGAAGAACAACATCTTGATCATCTGCATAAGTTGTTTGAGAGGTTGAAGAAATACAAGTTGAGATTGAACCCAAACAAGTGTACTTTTGGAGTTAGGTCTGGTAAGCTCCTGGGTTTCATAGTCAGTGGAAAAGGTATTGAAGTGGATCCTGCAAAAGTGAAAGCTATACGAGAGATGCCAGCTCCCCGTACTGAGAAGGAGGTTAGAGGTTTCTTGGGACGATTGAATTACATTGCAAGATTTATTTCCCAATTAACTGCCATCTGTGAGCCAATCTTCAAGTTGTTGAAGTAAGATCAGGTGATGGAATGGAATGATGAATGCCAGATTGCCTTTGATGAAATCAAGAGATACCTGCTAGAACCTCCAATTTTGATGCCACCAGTTGATGGAAGACCCTTGATTATGTACTTAACAGTGTTAGACAACTCAATAGGGTGTGTGTTGGGGCAACATGACGAGTCTGGTCGAAAAGAGCAGGCAATATACTACCTTAGCAAAAAGTTTACCGACTGTGAAACAAGATACTCGCTGCTCGAGAAAACTTGCTGCGCTTTGGCATGGGCTGCTCGCCGACTAAGACAGTATATGTTGACTCATACTACCTTATTGATTTCAAAGATGGATCCAATCAAGTACATATTTGAGAAACCTGCTCTCTCCGGAAGAATTGCAAGATGGCAAATGATATTGACAGAATATGACATACAGTATACTACTCAGAAGGCCATCAAAGGAAGTGTTGTTGCTGATCATTTGGCTCATCAAGCAGTAGATGATTACCAGTCAATGAGTTTTGAGTTCCCTGATGAAGATATTATGATTATTACCAAAGAACCTGGACAATATGACGGACCTGAACAAGGATCCCGATGGACTATGGTTTTTGTTGGTGCCTCTAATGCACTTGGTAATGGTATTGGTGTTGTGATTAGTTCCCCTAAAGGTTGTCATACCCCGATTACTGCCAGACTTTGTTTCTATTGTACCAATAACATGGCTGAGTATGAGGCATGTATCCTGGGTATTAAAGCTGTCATTGATATGAAGATTCAGTTTCTTGACGTATATGGAGATTCAGCCCTGGTAGTAAGTCAGATTAAAGGAGATTGGGATACTAAGCATGATAATCTCATTCCTTACCGAGAGTATGTGTTGTCTTTGATCCCATATTTCAAAGAGATTACCTTTGGACATATTCCACGAAGAGAGAATCAGTTGGCAGATGCATTAGCCACCATGGCATCCATGTTTGAGATCAGCTGGGATGATGAAACTCCCAAGATTACTATTGATAGATTTGAAAAGCCTGCATACTGCAATGGGATTGACACTGAAGGGGCAGAGGAGAAGCCTTGGTTCTATGAAGTGAAAAGATATCTTGAAGCTCAGGAATTCCCTGAAGGGGCATCTGTCAAAGATAGGAAGTTCCTGGGAAGGTTTTCTGCTAAGTTCTTTTTGAGTAATGGCATTCTGTACAAGCGCAATCATGATTCAACTATGCTTCGTTGTGTGGATAAGAAAGAAGCAACTGAGATTATGGAAGATATGCATGATGGGACCTTTGGCACTCATTCTAGTGGTCATACTATGGCAAAAAAGATATTGAGAGCAGGTTACTATTGGTCTACCATGGAAGCTGATTGCTATCAACACTCCAGAACTTGTCACAAGTGTCAAATTTATGCGGATAAAGTACATATACCTCCATCACCATTGAATGTGTTAACTGCTCCTTGGCCCTTTGCCATGTGGGGCATTGATATGATTGGTGAGATCAAGCCTACTGCTTCTAATGGGCATCGTTTCATCCTGGTTGCTATTGATTACTTCACGAAGTGGGTGAAGGCAGCTTCATTTGCATCTGTTACTAAGAATGTTGTGGCTCGATTCATTAAGAATAATCTCATATGTAGGTATGGCATCCCTGAAAGGATTATCACTGACAATGGCTCTAATCTGAACAACACTATGATTACTGATCTCTGCATGCAGTTCAAGATTAAGCATCACAACTCTTCTCCGTATCGTCCAAAGATGAATGGAGCAGTTGAAGCTGCTAATAAGAACATTAAGAAGATTGTACAAAAGATGACTGTTACTTACAAGGATTGGCATGAGATGTTACCGTTTGCTCTTCATGGTTATCGTACTACAATACGTACTTCAACAGGGGCAACCCCATTCTCCTTAGTCTATGGTATGGAAGCAGTTCTGCCTATTGAAGTTCAGATTCCCTCCTTAAGAATTATGAAGGATGCAGGCTTGGATGAAGATGAATGGATTCAGACTCGACTCGACCAGATAAACTTGATTGATGAGAAGAGGTTAGCAGCAGTTTGTCATGGCCAGATGTACCAGAAACGAATGATCAAAGCTTTTAACAAGAAGGTTAAGCCAAAGGTATATCAGGTTGGTGAATTGGTAATCAAGCGTATCATATTACCACAGGGTGATCCTAGGGGCAAGTGGACTTCGACATATGAACGACCATTCGTAGTCAAGACAATATTTTCAGGAGGTGCCATGATACTTACTACTATGGATGGTGAAGACTTCCCGCAGCCTGTAAACGCAGACATAGTTAAAAAATACTACGCATGAAAAGAGACTCGTTAGGTTGACAGGCCTAAGCAAAAATAAGGGCATCCCGGCAAACCAAAAGGGTTTGGGCAAAAATTAGGGATATATATAAAAAGATGTGCACCCGGCAAGTCGAAAACCTGAAAAGGCGGCTTGGGCAAAAAAGGGTATCCCGGTGGATTGAAAACCTGAAAGAGCAATCCAGGCAAAAGTTAGGGATTAAAGCGTATGACTATGTCTCGTTTAGATCACCCATGAAACTGCAACCAGCTGTACTACTTACTCAAGCTCAAACAGATAAAGCTCAATCCAATCGTTTCCGTCTCAACAGCAGAAGATGAGATACTTGAAGATAATGGCAATAGTAGAATTGAAACTCAATAGGATTGTTTCCCACATAGCTGATTTTCTTTGTTTTGTAAAATTTTATGACAAAATCCTCTTACTAGGGTTTATGTCTCTTTGTACAAATTTACCCGTGTATGGGTCACTTTTTGATATAAATAAATTCCATCTTTTGAATCCAGATTTACTTTTACCCTATTTACATAAGCGAAACGTCCATTGGTTGTGTTTGAATGTATGTATGCTTTTTAATATGATTGATGTTTACCAGAAATGCATAAAAATGCAGTAATAGTATTTACTAAGGACGAACGAGGGAAGGATTTCAACAAAGCTTCGCCGGTTCTTCTCTACAAAACAATTACAAATCCTCAGTAGGGCAAATCCATCTTCATAAAGTCACATCTCCCCTGGAATTTATATCCATCTCTTTTATCCTCATACGGATATTCGGGAATTTACTTTCCAATAAGAGTACGACGAACGAAGACGGAGGTTATATCTACCCTACTATCAAACAAAGACGGAGGTTATATATACCTTGCTATCCCCAGCAGACGGGAGGTTATATATACCTTGCTATCCCCAGCAGACGGGAGGTTATATATACCTTGCTATCCCCAGCAGACGGAAGGTTATGTATAATATATTATCAAACAAGACGGGAACAAGTTCCTCATATTCTTCAACAACGAATCGGGATTTATTTTCCCTGGCCAGCAGTTGTTATACGAAGATATCCAGACGCTTCAGGCAGCATCATATCATACATACATCATTTACATCATACCATAACATACATATCCATAGATACATAATACATCACTTAAGTGCATCATATTATACATGCATACATAATACATAAACTAATATTACCATACAGAATGCTACTTTGCTTTCAGGTTAATTCTCCAGCAGACAGATTTCATCAACAACTTGTGACTATTAGGACTGCTTTATCCTCCTGAAAGTTATTATTCCCTCAGGACTGCTTTATCCTCCTGAAAGCACATTCATACCTCAGAACGTTGTTCATCTTTCTGAAAGCATATCATTACCTCAGGACTGCATTGCCCTCCTGAAAGCATATTATTACCTCAGGACTGCTTTATCCTCCTGAAAGCATTATTACCTCAGGGCTGCTTTATCCTCCTGAAAGCCTCTTACACCTCAGAACTTTGTTCATCTTCCTGTAAGCATATTACTACATCAGGACTGCTTTATCCTCCTGACAGCTTCTTGTACCTCAGGATTGCTTTATCCTCCTGAAATCATATTATTACCTCAGGACTGCTTCATCCTCCTGATAGCTATCATCATTACCTCAGGATTGCTTCATCCTCTTGAAAGCATATTATCAATCTCTCTGATTTATCCTCCTGAAAGCTATCATTATATCTTCATATTTTGGATTGCTTTATCCTCCAAGAAATGTATTTGAAGAACTTTTCTCCAAGTGGCATCTTTAAGCCCATCAAGCATATTCAACTAGTCATCAGTATCACTTTTCGCACCGGTGAGTGCAAATTTTTGGGCTTTTTGTGTTCAATCCCCTTCAACCTTCCAGGTCACGACTGACAAATATACCAATCTAACCCCTCAGGTTTCAGAAAATTGAACAGGGGCAGCTGTTGCACCCCAAAATTTGCCCTCACAATACAAGACTTTGTGTGCTAAGAAGGTTCATAAGGTTCACAAGATTCACAATGTTTACAAGACCTTTCATGAGGTTCATGAAGTCTACAAGTCACTTTATGAGGTTCACAAGGTTCACAAGATTCACAACACTTACAAGACCTTTCATGAGGTTCATGAAGTCAACAAGCTACTTTATGTGGTTCACAAGGTTCACAATACCTCCCATGAGGTTCACAAGACCTTTTATGATGGTTCACAAGGTTCACAAAGTTCACAATTGGTCAGAAGAGTTGACAATTCCCTCAGACAATGCACCTCCTAAGCAGTGTATCCAAAACTAGGGTTTTGACTTTAATCAGGCTAAATGGACTTCCAAGACTTAAAGTGAGTTTCATAACATCTTATATGAGTGTAAGAACCCCCATGACAAGTTTCAAGTCTTTTCTCAAAAGTTTGCTCAGTCAGATGATCAGATAAGTCAAAATCAGTCAAAGCAGTTAAAAAGTCAAACTGAGGTCAACTGTGGTCAAACCAAAGTCAAAATTCATGATTTTTTGCCAACATCAAGTATATGAAGTAAAATTCATCATTTGATCAAGGGTTGATCATGATTCATCAAGAAGATTTCAGATCATCAAGAATCAGGAGTTTCTAAATTAGGGTTTTCTCAGTAAAAGTCAACTGAACTTTGACCAGCCATAACTTTCACATGATTCATCACCAAGTCTCCATCCAAAGCTAATTTTAAAGGAAATTGAATTCTCTACAACTTTGTGTCTCACAAGTCAAGCCCAAAAATGCTTCATTTGGAAGGTATGAGCTAAGACATTATAGGTCCTTTTGAAAGTCAACAAAAAGTCAACAACTTCAAAAGGGCATAACTTGAGAATGGTAAAAGATATGGACATGAAACCAGTGGGGTTGGTTAGAGGACTCTTCAAGCTTTCCAAAATGTCCAAGAACACCCTCATACCATTAAAATTGAAGGATGTGTGCCTTTGCAAAGTTGGGAAATTTTTGGTTGGTTTATGAAGAAAATGGAGGTCTAAAACCAATTTCTTCCAAATGGGCTTGCAAAATGATGACCCAATCCATACTATAACTTCATGCACGACCCAAGTCATCAAAAATCAGATTTTTTATTATTTCATTTTTATTTATTTTGATTTAATTCATTTAAAATCATTTTAAATTAAAATAAAATATAAAAATCAAAGATTTAAAAATGATTAAGCTTCTAGAAAATCATAAATATGTCTTGGATCAAATTGATATGGGAGTTATGATGATTGACTTAAAATAGCAAGTGTTTATACAAAAATATTTGACTTTTAAAGGCTTATCATTTTGAATCTTTTTAGATCAAATCTTCCACACAATGACCTAATTTTTTAACCTAAATTCATCACTCTATAAGTATAGAAGAGAACCCTAACACAAGCCACGATTTTCCAGCTCAAAAAGTGTAAGTTTGCATCTCACAAAAACCTCTCCAAACTCAAATTCGGTTTCAACCTTCCAAAGCATTTGAAGGTATTTTGAGGACACAGCCATGACCATTGGACATCACTGAATCATTACCAATCATTATTTGCATCAAAAGCCTCATGAATTGCATAAACCGAACCAAACTTTGTTCTTGAATGTGAATTTTTCGATTCCATATATTTACTTGATTTAAATGAAATTTAATGATTGTTTGATGTTTGTGATGATGATAGGAATGTTTCTGGACAATCACCTTGAAGCTTGGTACCCTCAATCGTATTTCACCATTGTTAGGGTTTGAATGGCCGAATTAGGGTTTTACGATTTAGGCAATATAAATAAATTCTAACAACGTGGATTGATTGTGTGAACCATAAGGAACTCATTGGTGTAAACAATTTGATGTAATTGTACTGTTTGTTTGGTGTTTGAATTTCGCAGGACATGAACATGGAAGAACCTGCATGAAATTTCGCAGGAAAAGTTGCATGAATTTTCGCAGGTATCATGAAGAAGATGAAGCTGGTCTGCGCGCGAACTTCATATTTAAAAATTGAATATAATTTTTATTTGTTTTGTTCTGATATTATTTCACAAAGGCTGGTTAGCTCAGTTGGTTGCGTAGGCGCGCGTGTTGCTGAAGGGTCAGGGGTTCGATTCTTGAACCAGACCATCTTTTTATTGTTTTTTCATTTAATGAGCTGTTTTAATATATTATGATTTGTGGTGATTATATGAACAGATGCGCTCACCTAGCTGGGATGGTAATGTGTTTGTGTCATACTATGAAGGTCCTGGGTTCGAATCCCCCAGGCCTTTTGTTTTCTTTCTATTTTTTTTTTATTTTTCAAGATATGGAATAAAACCAATTCAACCCCCCTTTGTATTGCCTGCGCGCATGATGGCCTGGTGGTGTGTGTTGCTGGTCTGGGTATTGGCAAGCAGGGTGTCCTGGGTTCAATTCCCAGCCAGGTAAGTTCCAATTTTTTTTTTTTATTTTGTTTAATTTGTTTTATTAATTATATTAATGTTAAATAACCTATAAATAAATTATATTTTCTAAATACCATTAAAACACATATCTTCATATTCTTAAAATATCATAATTTATTTTTTTAATTATTTATATTTATTTCATATTTATGTATATATGTATAATTATCATATTTTTGTAAATAAATTGTTTTATTTTGTAAATTAAATACAAAACCCTAATTATATTATAAATCCTAATTTATTTTTCTAAACAATTAAAAAAACCCTAATTTCTTTTTCTTCTATTTTTTTGTTTAATATTATTATTAATCTAATTTTTATTAAATACCTTAATTGTTTATAATTTAGAATTTTGTACATAAATATGTTTAAAAATTAAAATTCTTAATTTATTTTTTATAATAGGTAAATATGATATAAATTGTTTATTTTTTTGCATAATTTTTATAGTTAAAAGTTGCTAATTTAATTTTATAATTATAATATGTTCATAATTAATATAATTTTATAATATGCATATACTTTAAAATTCTATAATAATTGTTTAAAAATTCTGTTTATTATAATATTTTTTTGTTTATTTTTATTATTATTATTATTATATGATTATTACTAACCCCATTTATTTTTTTAATTATTATTTATTATTTCTACTAACCTAACTATAATTGCTTATTTATTTTGCTTATTGCTTATTTATTTATTTTGCTATTATTTTAAATTGCTTTTATTATTATTTTTGTAACTGTTCCTTGATGTAATATTTTTAAATGTTTAAATTATTTTTATGTCATGGTTAGTAAAAATAGGGAGTGTAAACATGTATGTTATTTAAAATTGATTTAGATCACTTAATTTAAAAGATAAATAAAATTGTACATTCACACACGTAAGTCGATCTTTGATCGCCATCTCACTTTCTAGGGTTACCTCTCATTGTTGCCTAATCAAAAAGGTCAAGTAGGGTGTATAAAGCAAAAGTCCCTTAAAAGAAAAGTCATCTAGTCCCTTAACAATCAAAAGATCAAGTCCCTTAAATGGTTGCCTTCATGATGATCTTGTCCCTTTCGAATAATGATGACAGTCCCTCCAAAAATGCTTAATACACCCTACAGTTGCCTTTATTAAACAGATGTCCCTCACTTGTCCCTTACATCCAAGGTAATGACTACCTATTCCTTAATAATAGGGATAGTCTTACCATTTAAAGGATAAAGAACAAAAAGACTTAAACTTTAGGGTAGGTTTCTCATAGTTACTTGCTCACTCTTCAAAACTTTTCAAATACTTCACAAATTTCACACAATTTTCAAACACAAGTTTTTTACGCATCCGTACATGGATCATTATCAAACTCTTATGAAAATTTTTATCCACACACTACACATTTCAAAACCATTTTAAAGTGAGCTAAGTAACTAAGAGCCCATGGATAACCATGGATGTAAAGGGTGCTAACACCTTCCCTTTACATAACTTACCCCCCGAACCCAAAAATCTTTTAAAAGGTCTTTCCTGTTCTTTTATGCCTTTCCTTTGGATAAAATAAAAGTCGGTGGCGACTCTTGCTATCCGCAACATAACTAAAATCAATTCTCCCACCGTGTTACAGGCCCCATCGGCGTCCTTCGTTAAAGGCACTTGTCCATTTTTCTAATGGAATGTTATCCAGCCACCTTAATGCATCCGCATTTGACAATCTAATTTTCTTACGAAAGTATTGGAACAATGCATTAGTTAAAGCATACTCTGCATTCCCAAATTTTTTCCGAAGGTTCTTATCTTTGATTTCCCGCATGAAATTTTGTACAATATGTCTAATGCAGTAGTACATGGATATAAATAGGATTATGTCATGTGTTCTCAAGATTATTATATGCACTCTCAATAGATGCATGCCTGTCAGGATTATTATATGCACTCTCAACTAAATGCACGAGCATGCAATATATATTATTACAAAGAAACATGTTAACCACTGTTAAAACCTATAAATCTGACATGTATCTCATTACTTGGGCCTTCATGCTCTAACTTTCTTCCACGCATCTTCAAGGATATAATTGTTGAAAAACCAAAAAAAAAGTGGCGATAATTATACTGATAACCATTTCTGAAAGCGTTACATGCCTCTGTCGAAGGCAGATACTTCTTCATGAAAGCTTCAGTGGTTTGACTAAATTTTGGTAAAACATATAAATAATAAAGATGAAGAAATATGGGAACGAGCCAACGTGAAGAAATCTGATCATGGACAAAGATGTCGAAGAAGATGTGACAACGTGAAAATCTGACATACTGGACTGGTGTAACAAATTGATTTAAATTTGTTCCGAATCTGGTTGAAAATTTGATGCGCTTTAATGAGTGGATCAAGGATAAAAAATATAAAGACCATGAAGCAACTGAAGACTATTTAAAGAGACTTGGACCTAAGGTTGAACTAATCTTTTGTAACCTAGTCTTATGAAGAAAATAAGGAGAGTAGTTGGCTCTTTAGGATTTATAAGTTTGCATTTGTATCAGTTTGATACACTGTGGTAGGCACATGTATGATACATGTTCATAATCCATTAGGTAATGGAATATATATTGTTCTTGGATGATGTTTTGAAGCAAATCCAAGTTAACGCGTTGGATCATGGACAAAGATGTCGAAGAAGATGTCACAACGTGAAAATTTGACATACTAGACTGGTGTAACAAATTGATTTAAATTTGTTCCGAATCTGGTTAAAGATTTGATGCGCTTTAATGAGTGGATCAAGGATAAAAAATATAAATACCATGAAGCAACTGAAGACTATTTAAAGAGACTTGGACCTAAGGTTGAACTAATCTTTTGTAACCTAGTCTTATGAAGAAAATAAGGAGAGTCATTGGCCCTTTAGGATTTGTAAGTTTGCATTTGTATCAGTTTGATACATTATGGTAGGAACATGTATGATACATGTTCATAATCCATTAGGTAATGGAATATATATTGTTCTTGGATGATGTTTTGAAGCAAATCCAAGTTAACGCGTTGGTTAAGAATGCTTGACATGATTTTGTATTGACTGAGATGGATGAAGATATCACAGTTTGTGATAAAGGGAGTGAAAAAAGGTTCTTATATCAAATATGGAGTTCTTTAATAAAGTGTTAACGTCGACTTCGTGTCAAAGGGTTATTATGCGGTATTTCAATATTCTAAACATGTTTGAAAGAAAGAGTCATCCTAATCTAGTGGATTTGTTCATGATACTCCTCTACAACTTTCTTGCCCTCGACTCCACTTACAACTTAGTTGAACCAACAAGTCAATACAACCATTATTTTGAAGCTTTTGCACACTTAATGATGTTAGTGTGTCTTTACCATCAATTTATTGACTTTTCACTTTGTTAAAAATCCCAGGCTAACTGATGCTCCCTAAAAAAATATCATTTTTAATCATATGTATCAGATGTGTTACAATGACGCATAGCCCGACACCGAGCAGTGGCAATCACAAATGGATAATCTTTGTCGATGACCCTCAAACGAACGGACAAGCTGAAACGGCCAACTGGGTAATCTTGAGAGGATTGAAACGCAGACTCGGCGAAGCAAAAATAGCACGGGTCGAGGAACTACACAACGTCCTCTAGGCATATCACACAACACCATATTCCACCACCGGGGAGACCCCGTTCAAATTAACATACAGGACCGAGGCAGTTATCCTGATAGAAATCCGAGAACCGACCCGACGCACAGAATCACCCCTCGAAGAGGAAATAAACGACGAGGCACTGCGGGCTGAGCTGGATCTCGTCGAAGAAATCCGCTCTGAGGCAACCCTATGAGAAGCTTCACTGAAACAAAAAATATCCTTACGCCACGACGCGAAAGTCATCAAAAGAGAATTCCAGGTGGGCAGCCTGGTCCTCCGACGGAACCTGAAAAACCAACGGGAAGGCAATCTAGCCGCCAACTGGGAGGGCCCATATCGTGTTTGGGACAAGATGGGCAGTGGGGCCTATTACTTAGAAAACCTACAAGGTGAAGAACTTGCTCGACCGTGGAACGCAGAAAAATTTAGACAATACTACAGTTAAGTAGTTCACGAAGGCGTGGGAGGTACGACCACAAGCCTTCAAAACGAGCATACGATTGATCGAGAGGGAGAACGACGCCTGATTAAAGACGAACACGTCACTCTCCGATGTCGGGCACCTCAAACAAGGCCCGACATCAAAGTACCATGCCGCTAGGGCACCCAACTCGCGATGGGAAGGCCCAAGCCCCGAGATTAGGGTTTCAACCGCAACCCTAATCCCGATCAACGACGGACAACTTATCTGTCACCTCGTCGGTTCCCTAAACCAACGAGCTTATACAATCGAGCAAACAAGTTCAAATAAAACATCAATCACAAGTTCAAATAAGACAAAATAAACAAAAGAATCATAAAATCGAACACAAAACATTGTATTTAATCCCCAGCCAAGCCCGATGGGCAGCAGTACACAAAACCGACACATAGGCCGTCAATATCCAAAAAGTGGTACGCAAGCCAAAAACAACCATGGCACACAGGCCAAAAACAATATTACAACAAGGCACAACGACCTACCCCATTCATCTCTGTTCCCTTCCCCGTCTTCCTCCTCTTTTTCCTCCTCTTCTTCATCCTCTTCCTCGGGAGCATAAGGACAAACAATCTCCCCGTCAGCCACGGTGTAGTTGTGAGTCGTCCCGTCGATCACAAGCCCCAGGTTAATAACCTTCAGCTGAGCGGTCGCGTTGTCAAAGCCATCTTTGAACACAAGCACTAGATCTTTGCAGAGTGCTCGAATGTGGATGTCCAAATCACCTCGAGTACGGAGAGCCAACTCTTCCCCACTCTCATCCTCAAGGGGATAAATCACACCTTCCAACAACTCGATCCTTCCCTTGAGACGCCCATTCTCCTCAACGACTTTGTTGAGCCCGACAACCTGCTCCTTCAACTTCTTGTTCTTTTCCTTCAAGGCATCCCGCTCACGCTTGGATTCGTCCAGCTCTGAGCTCAACCCCTCCTGTAGCTTGTACTCCTCTTTGTAGTCTGACAGATCCTTAGAAAGTTTGTCCTTCTTAGCCCTTGATTTCTGGAGCGCGTCCTCTAAAACAGCTGTGGAAACAGTGGTGTCCGATAACACCATCGCCGTCTCCATAACCCGGATGACAACAACAATGTCCCGGGCCAGATCCGATCGCCTCTCAACAACGTCCCGGTCGAGCAGTGCCTTTGCTTTAGGGGCTGCCACAACGACCGAGTCTTCAATCTTGAAGAAATCCCTCACCAGATGACAAGGGGCAATAAATAACTCCCTTGTTTGCCAGCTGGATTACCACCCACGACAGGGGATCGGGCCAGTGAACCATCAATGCGAGGGCGTTTGTGTCGAAGAGATTCAGCGGCCGGAGAAGGACTGTCACAAATGGTGATCAAACTCATCAGTGCGAGGGCGTTTGTGTCGAGGAGATTCAGCGGCCGGAGAAGGACTGTTACAACTGGATTGACGAATTCGTTAACAATTTGTTACCAATCGCCCATTCAATTGACGTACATACATCCAAAGTAAGTCACTTTCGTAATTTTTTCCAAATCCATGTTATTTTGGTATTTTTTTTATTAAAGTATGTTATTCTAAAAAAAAAATCTGATTATTATACTAAATATTTATTGGTGTATAAATATATAAATTAATCTATTTATACATTTTAATAAAATAAAAAATTTATTTTATCAATTTGAATAGTATTCAATACACACAATTAATTTTCGAATTATTATGAATAAAATACATATTTTATTTTAATTAATAATTACATTTATTTGAATTATAAAATAATTATTTTCAAATATTAAAATTTCATTCTTTTCTTCTTCCATTTCTGTTTCATTTTTGTATATAATTATTTAATTTAATTAAATTTATATTAATATTGTTAATTTTATAATAATGTAATCCATTTTAAATTGACATTAATTTTTAAATACAATTTATATCGTATTCAGTAAAGCAATTAATAAAACAGAAAATTTAGAGGACTCCTACTTTAACTTCTCCAAAACAGCTTAAAAAAATTTAAAAAATATAAATCTTATTATTTTAATCTAACGGCCAAGAATAATTACAACCATTACAATTTTTCCAAAAAAAGAAAAAACGAATCCTACGGTTAAGAGAGTAAGATGAAGAAATAAAAAGGGAATCTATCCACTAGCGAGTTCTGTTCTTCAAAGCCACAAGATGCTGAGAAGAAAACCATCGAAAATCGAAGTGAAGATCGAAGACAAAGAAGAACTCGAAGAAGCTCGCCGTCGTAACACCACCATCACCGCCGCCAACACCTCCACAACCACCACTGGCGCTGCTACTCTCCTCCGTCAATTCGATCGCGCAGAAGATCCATCTTCCAAAGCGAATCGCATCGGCCTCTAACCCTAATCTCTTCCCAATCCGCTCCCTCTCTCTACCTCCTTCCGAAATGGAAGTCGAAGTGAAGCTTCGTCTTGCAAACGCAGAAACTCATCGCCGCGTCACCACGTTGCTCTCTCCCTTCCACGTCATAACCCATCGCCAACACAATCTCTTCTTCGACGGTGCCGCATCTGAACTCTCCTCCCGCCGTGCCGTTCTTCGTCTCCGATTCTACGGGAACGACGAACGGTGTGTTGTTTCACTCAAAGCAAAGGCGGTTCTTGTAGACGGTGTGAGTCGCGTTGAAGAAGATGAAGAGGATTTGGATCCGAAGGTTGGTCGTGATTGTGTCGCTGAACCGGGGAAGCTGGGTTTATTGGAGTCGAGGATTCTGAAAAGGGTGAAGGATGAGTTTGGGGTGGTTGGTGAAAATGGATTTTTAGGGTTGGGAGGTTTTCGGAATGTGAGGAATGTTTATGATTGGAAAGGGTTGAAATTGGAAGTGGATGAGACTGATTTTGATTTTGGCACTTTGTATGAGATCGAGTGTGAGAGTGCTGATCCGGAAGAAGCTAAACGCATTCTCGAGGAGTTCTTGAAGGAGAATCAAATTGATTATTCATACTCAGTAGCTTCCAAATTCGCAATATTTCGATCGGGGAAATTGCCACAGTGAGTGAATTTTCTATTGTTTTTAGTTGAGGTGAATTGAACTGGTTTATATATTATGCTTATGTAGTTGAGTTGAATTTTCATATCCCTTTGTACTTAATTGCACTGAAGCTGTTTGTTAAAATTCCGCCAGGGTTATAACACTGGTATCTGACAACAACGGTATTTGTTAATTCACTATTTAATATGGTGTGCAAATCTTAGGTGACTGATATTAATAATCATTGTAGGATTATTGATTCAACAGTATATGTTTGACAGATACACTTTCATTTTGTTGTTATGCTGGTGACCATCATTGGTAACCTGCTTCATACAGTTTATGCTGTTCAAGTTTTATAAAGGCATGCTCGAATTATGAATCATTTGTTATTGTTGCTGGAGAATATCAGGGTTGAGTTTCTCTATGGTTTGACTTAGAATTAGATAGTTTTGTTTCTACACATGGGGCAAGGGAAGGGTATAGTGTTAGAACTTGATAAGAGCTTCAGAAAAAAAAATCAATTTGAAATAGCCAAAGTAGTTAGATATATATTGCACAGTGTGATAGCATTACTCCATAAATCTTTACTGTTACTCTTGACTAAAGCAAGCAAGTGATCTTTACTAAGAAAACCAACCGCATTTCTTAGAGATCAAAGGGCACAACAATCCTTTAAGGCAATACCTACATCAATCTCAAACATCATTAGACATTAGAGTAACCAAACATGATAAACAGGCTTAATGAATAATAGATGGAAGGATGATGAACATTATGATCATTTATCAAGGTCAATTTCTACTAAAATATGTCCCTAGACCGCGAAAGGTGTGCAATTACAGCATGTCACTCAATAAAATTCAGCATTGAGATGGCTCCCGTTCTGTGTCTCCTAATCACATATGATTGATTTAGGACATCAACAACGCTCATGCCTCCTATCACAAGCTTGATGCCTATTGTTATGCTTATGCATGAGCATGTAACCACCATATTTGCTGATGGAGTTTTAAGTGTGAGAATAGTGTACTTGTTACTACATGGCATGAGCATGTAACCACCATATTTGCTGATGGAGTTTTAAAGTGTGAGAATAGTGTACTTGTTACTACATGGAATGTAATCGTGGCAGGGTGAACAAAGCTTGATTGAGTGGGTTGTGATATAACTACAAAGATATCCAACTAAAGTAATAGTTAAATCAATCCAAGAGATAAATAATTAAGCTCCCCTTTAAATCCTCTGTCCATTCTTTCGGTTGAAATCGATTAAAATACCTCTTGGGTGTCGAATGATCTATTTACTCTTCTTTTGATGTCACGGTCGAATAATGCAAGAAACTCGATACAGACCATAGTCTTGACTTATGCTTTCACATTTGTAGCAATGTTCAACATGGTGCCTCTAATTGAAGCATCAAAGAGCATTATCAGTTCACCTTGAAGTCATTTCATGAAAAATTGAACATGCGCCAAATCATCAAAATTATGTGTGGGAAATTGTTTAGTCATCATGAATATACCTTTCTCACTCGTTTCTCCTCGACTGAAAAGGCAAGTATACTGCCTAAAATACAATGGACATATATGAATACTTAAGTTGAAGTGTGGATGCTAGAGTTTGCGAGTGATACTTGACTTATGATGAAATTACAATCCAATGAGTTACCACCTATCCGAGAGACGCGATGTCATCAGAGGGGGAGGGGGAGGGGGAATGTGTTGATCACTCGACTTATGATGAAATTACAATCCAATGAGTTACCACCTATCCGAGAGACGCGATGTCATCAGAGGGGGAGGGGGAGGGGGAATGTGTTTTTATGTGCTATGTAGGTTAATGTCTTATAAACATTTTGATAATGACAATTTAGAAAAGAAGAATAAATCTCAAGCATCATCAATCAAGAAGAAAACACAATACCAAAC
Organism: Lathyrus aphaca; assembly: GCA_963966055.1. NCBI lineage: Eukaryota > Viridiplantae > Streptophyta > Magnoliopsida > Fabales > Fabaceae > Lathyrus > Lathyrus aphaca. The sequence continues at coordinate 529,167,174 of OZ014522.1, read as the reverse complement.
ACAATACCAAGTGTTTAAGTTATAGTTAAAAGAGTCATAACAAAGATAAATAAAGTAATTGAAAGGAACCGAAGTTGTGAAAACCCGTTTGTTTTGTGCTTAGTGTTTTATCGTATAATTTATTAGTTAAATGTAAATAAAGTAAAAGCAAGTCTTGAGGTACTAAGGCGATCCACACATGCACTAAAACTCTGACTTTATTTCCCAATTTTATTTTTTAAAATCACATTTTTTCAAACCACACAATTCACCCTCTCTTGTGTGTGAAGTCTAAGTTCAACATAGTATAAACATCCATGACAATGCTTGATAAAGATGAAGACTATAATCCATCATGACAAAGTGAAAAGGATAAACATCCATCAAAGTTAAGTTTGTCTTTATCTTTGATATATCACCATTCATCTTATATATCACTTAAAAGCTCAAAAAATGTTATTCAAACTTAAGATAAAATGTTTTTAAAGTTAAAAGATAAAAGTTCATGGAAGTCTAGGCTTAAAAAAATGTTTTCAAGTGTAAAAAAGCTGATTTTGGTGCTACCATGAAAGTGGTATTCAAGTGGTATTCAAATACCAACTTCTTGTATTTGAATATCAGTGTCATTTTTTCTTGAAAAATTGGAACATTGCAAAGTGGTGTTTGCCTACTAGGTTGTAGTATTCAAATATCAACTAAACAAATGTGTTTTTTCATCCAACTAAATCATTGTTTTGAATATTATAGCTTTAAGGAATCTTTTAAAAGTTTTGCAATCATTCATAGAGATTTTTAAATATGTATAAATGATGGTTTAACATAGAAAGTGAAATAACAACTTTTACATATTCATTCACACAATTCAAAGATCATCTTCAAGAAACTTTTTTTCTTTCAAAATGGTTTGAAACTTGTCAACTTTCATAGATAAAAAAAGTTTCAAAACTAAAAAAAAAACAGTTATGTGTTATTCTTTGAATTGCAGTATTGAGAATATAAAGTTTATAATTCTAATATTGGATTTGACATTTAATAATCTACTATATTCTTTATTTCTCAACAAAAACTTATGTGGTTGCATCTTTCATTATAGTGTGTTGGTGAAATGTGTGTAAATAGAAAGTAACGTGCCTTCTAATTTATGTGAGGATCATCATAGTGTTTGATGATTGTTGAAAATATTCTGAGTTTGGAAGATTCAAAGTCAACCATATGCAGGGACGGATCAAGACATTATATATTGGTGTGACTAAATATGAAAAAATATATGAACTAAATTTTATTCAAAATAAGAAATAATTTAATGAAATAAATTTACAATGAAAATGGTCTATTATCCATTTTTATGAGTTAAAATAATATTATTGTTAATTCCAAGAACATATATTTCTATAAAAGTTACAAGACGATCATTTAACAATTGATTATTAATTTTGTTAATCTTTACAATTTTATTCATTGAATAACCTTAATATAACATTGAACATTTCTAAGATAATTCTGAAGCTAATGTCGCAACACCACTTTCGACACATCTATAAAATCATTTGGATAAAATTATTCATACTATAAAGAGAATAATAAAATCAATTGATTATAAAAAAATTAATTGATTATAAAAATATCATTTGAGAAAAAATTGAGAAAATCGATTTTTTAAAACAAATTGGAGTTTTAGGATTTAGTTCAAAAAGGGAAAAAGAATAAGAAAAAATTGAAATACTCAATTTATCTTTGATTTTAATCACTCATAAATAAATTTTTAATCACCCATAAATAACTACGATCAAAATAAATGGAAAAATTGAAGGAAAAAAATAAAGAATTAATCAATATAAAAGGAAAAAAAAAGTTTATGAGATGATGAGATTTGAGAGGAAAAGAAAAAGAAATTATTAAAAGAGAGGAAAATGTGATAAATAATTGCTTAAAGAAAAATAAAATGATTTTCTAATATTTTTTCTTTCAATAATTATCTATTTATAAGACAAAAAGTTTCCTACTAAATAGAATTTATCCTTTAGAATGTCTCAATTTGTTAGCTTTTTTTTAATTTACATTTCTTTTAATCTGATCTATGTGATAATAGCATTGTTATTTGAAATAAAATGATATAAAAATAATTGAAAAATTGGTGTGGTTATAGCCACACCATGGCACAACATAGGTCCGCCCATGACCATATGGTTTGGAGTTTGTGTATGTTTTAGAAAATTTTAAAGAAGTCTCGGTGAATACATGTACAAAGATGTAAACATAATGAAAAATCATCTAAGGAGTATAGAGATTAGATGTACCATTGATTGATAAAAGGAACAAAAATATATGTACAAAGATGTAAACATAATGAAAAATCATCTAAGGAGTATAGAGATTAGATGTACCATTAATTGATAAAAGGAACAAATATAATTAACGTGTATTCTTTATCTTTATACCTTTAAAATCCCGCACTTTACATTCATCTTAAAATAACATTCAACCACTTGTTTTCAATAAAATTAAAAATTAAAAACATGTTACATAAAATAAAAAATAAAAAACAATACCGATTCACCTCCTTCTTATATTGTCTCTGATAGTTAAAATCAAAATTTGTAATTCTGAAAATTTACACAATAATTTAAAATCTACAAGTTCATATCAAGTGTACTTTTTAAAATTCACATGTTCAAATTTTAAAATTAGAGCATATTTTAATTTATAAAATAAAAAATAAAAAATAAAAAATAAAAGAATAGGAGTGTGAGAGATGCAAAGAAAATAAAGTAGGCTAAATATGTATAACAAAACCGGCCCATTTAGGTCTAATAAGAGTTTTAGATGTTTCACAAATACAAACACAATCTACTATACAGCCGAAGATAGTGACGTGGAAGCAAACAATTTGCTGATGCAACATCAATTTGAATCATAAAAACCCTAACGGGACCAAACTCCACTTCCCGCACACACACTCTCTCGAACTCTCTCGGTAGCAGCACGCTCACACTATGTCGGCAATGGAGCTTCCACTTCTCGCTTCCCAAAACACCGCCGTCTTTCTATCCTCTCTTGTTGAAGCTTTGGTTCTTCAAACTGTCATTGCTACCGCCAAATCCCTTGCTTACCTTCTCATTGCGGTATTACCACTTTTTCTCTCACTATTTCAGTTTTTTATTTCTATGCTTAATTTAGGGTTTATGGCTGAAGCTATTTCTTTAGGGGATAAATTGTTTGGTACAAAGTGTTATAGCTCCAAAATGTAGCGGGATTTGAAAACCCTGATGTATTTTCCACTTGCTGTATGACTAGTTTTCGGTTGACTGTTGTATCCCTCTGTTAGGGTTTGTCTAAATTGTTTGATACCAATGATTTACTAGACGATGTGTTAAGAAGGATTCAGCGAAGGTGTTGTTGGCCAAGTTTAGGAGATTTCAGCTTGTCAAACAGTTAGTAACCTTTTATATATTTTATTGTTTCTATGACTTTGAAGACAGGATTATCTGCAATATGAAACTCGGTTTATGTATGTCCACTCGTGCTTTATGTATTTGATAGGCATTCGTTGAACTTAGTCTACTTTTCACTATGTTGACCTAATGTTCTCTTTTTATACAATCAGTTACATTGCATTCTGTGGATGATATTGTTTTTCTTTTCTTCTTTTCTTGCAGACTGGATCTCTTCTTACAGATGTCAATAATTTGATATCACCAATGGATGGAAGGTAGAAATAAGCATGTTAACCCTATTCAAATGATTTATGGTTGCTTTATGTTTGGAAAATCCAAATGTTCTGACTTGTTTTTATTCTTGATTAGGTTTCCTCTAGACCAGCTATACAAGGGAAACCATACTTGTGAAGAGAACAAAGATGGAAGTGAAACAGAGGAAGATGACGATGATGATGACGATGATGATGTGAATGACGATGACGACGATGTCGATGATGAGGACTTCTCTGGTGATGAAGATGACGATGAAGCCGACCCCGAGGATGATCCTGTGCCTAACGGTGCAGGAGGAAGTGACGACGATGACGATGATGAGGATGGAGATGATGACGATGGTGACGATGAGGATGATGAAGATGAGGATGAAGACGAAGAAGAGGATGAAGATGAAGAAGTGGCGGCTCTTCAGCCACCTTCTAAGAAGAAGAAATAAGTGTTATATTAGTAGGTAAATTGTTTTCTTATGTCCTTTTGAACACTTTTTATTTTGTAGCGACGTGTAGTTATTGGGATGTTGTGACATGTCAACCCATCTTGCCTATGGCCAACACTAAGATTTACAAACACCATGGTTAGTATATTATGATGTATCCCTTGTTATTATTATTGATGTTGCTTTTCATGATTTATGTGATTTTTATTGTTGCTGAGCATTCAAATTTGACGGTAATCCGATACACCTTTTCTCATCAGAGTTTTGAGATTGGCCTTTATAAGATAGAATTGAAATTACATCTATCTTATGATATAAAACAGAGAAAGTTGGAGTTAAGAACAGTCTTAACAGTTATGTTTTTTAATATTTATTCTGTGTTAAATATCATCATATAAGAAGGGTGCAGTGACACAGTTCAAAGTCTTTTCTTCTGCATGATCACTACAAACAACATGCAATAGAAATTTTGAACCAACAGACATTTGGGATTTACCTAGCTCAAATGTCTGTAATTTATTCCAATCTCCAAATTGTTGGTTTATGTTGACAAGGAAAAATGCTCACTAAAGATTGGATTTTAGTTTTAGATGAACTTAGTTACTCCTGGTCCAAAATTGTGTGTTCAGTTGTTGAAGCTTGAAAAAAAGCTGAAAGAGTATTTGGATGTATGGAGAAGATTTATTAAAACAACAATAATATGAATCTAATAACAGCAACGGTGGGTTGTAATTACAATGAATTTTACCTATAAAATCTTCAAAAGTTGAAATGTTGTGTAAGTCAGCAGCGGCTTGAAAAAGGGATAGATAAACAATGTAACCAAAAATCTTGAAAGCTACTAATAATTTAAACAAGTGGAATAAGATGTCTCAGGCAATGTGTAGTAAAAAATGCAGCATTTGTTTTGGTGTCACGACTCATGCTAAGGTTTTGTCCGGCCAGGAACCATTTCAGTCACTGCTCGTACCGTTTTCTCAATTGTTTAGACAAGATCCTAATATTTAGGATCAGGAATGCCTGGACTTATTCATGTTAGATGGACTTGATGATTGATATTGTGAGAGAAATCTTGTGAGAAAACAAGAGAAGTACCAAGAATTAGAGTAATATAAATGTCTACATTTAGAGACTAATGTTCACTAATGTGTTATGGAATTCTTCTTGTGCACGACGACGTCAGAGTTATGGTTGAAACTTGAAGGTTTATATACATAACCAAATTGTTGGTGAATCGACTCTACCTGAAGCAAGCCTTGTATTCATTCAAGATGAGTGAAGACAAAGTGTTGGCTGAACAGTTGGATATGTTAAACAAGCTGATTCTTGATCTTGAAAATATTGATGTAATAATCGATGATGAAGATCAAGCGCTATTGCTGTTATGCGCTTTGCCTAGAATACATGCTCACTTAAAAGAAACCCTCTTGTATGGAAGAGTCCCTGACCTTTGAAGATGTTCAATCTACCTTGTACTCTAAGGACTTGAACGAACGAAAAGAGCATAAACCTTCGATGGTTGGTGAAGGTTTGGCCGTTAAGGCGAAATTCTTGAGAAAGGATGGTAAGTTCGACAAGAAGAAGGGTAAAAGTCAGCAAAAGTCTTATAGTGGTGAAACATCTGGTGTTCGATGCTATCATTGTAAGAAGGAGGGTCACATTCAAAAGGTGTGTCCTGAACACCTGAAAGATCATGAAGGTAATGATAATGGCAATGCTGCCATTGTTCAAGATGATTTCGACTCATCTGATGTTCTTGTGGTTTCGAGCGGTGACTCAAGAAAATAGTGGATTATGGATTCATGTTGCACTTGACACATGACTCCAAATATAGACTTATTAGAAGAATTTGTGATCAAGATGATGGATCAGTGCTGATGGAAAACAACAAAGCTTGCAAAATTGCAGGTATTGGATATGTAAAATTGCAGGTATTGGATATGTGAGAATTAAGCTCCATGATGAGTCAATAAGACTATTGACTGAAGTTAGGTATGTACCTGACTTGAAGAGAAATTTGATTTCTCTTGGTGAATTCGACAAGAAGGGATATGTCTTTTAAGGAGAGAAAAGTATCATAAGAGTCATGAAGGGGTCGAAGGAAGTCTTGAGAGGCGTAAAGAAACAAGGCTTGTATACCCTTGAGGCTGAAGTTGTAAGTGGTTCGACAAATGTTGCATTCATGAAACTGTTGTTAAAGATAAAATTATGGCACATGAGATTGGACCATGTCAGCGAAAGAGGCCTGGTCGAACTGGGGAAACAGAACCTGCTAGGTGGTGGAAAAGTCGAGAAGTTGGAGTTTTGTGAACCTTGTGTATTTGGTAAATCCTGTAGGGTGAACAAAGAACACATGGATCCCTTGATTACATCCATGCTGATCTTTGGGGGCCTGCAATGAATCTTTCACATTCAGATGCAATATATTTTCTATCAGTAGTTGATGACTATTCCAGAAAGTTACGGATATTCATTCAGAAGACGAAGGATGAAACTTTTGAGAATTTCAAGAGTTGGAAGGTTCTGGTCGAAACTCAAACTAGCAGAAAGGTCAAGAGGTTGAGAACTGATAACGACATTGAATTCTGCAATGAAGCTTTCGACAATTATTGTGTCGAGTCTGGGATTGCAAGACATAAGACTGTAGCAGATACTCCTCAGCAAAATGGTCTAGCTAAGAGATTCAATCGAACAATCCTAGAAAGGGTTAGATGCATGTTGGTTAGTGTTGGATTGAAGAAGATGTTTTGGGCTGAGGCTGTTTCGATAACAACATATATGATAAATAGATATTATTCGATTGCGTTAGATATGAAGACACCTGAAGAAGTTTGGTCGAGACATCCACCAGATCTCAAAAAATTGAGAGTATTTGACTGTGTAGCCTATGCTCACATTAGACAAGACAAGGTCGAACCTAGAGCTCTGAAATGTATGTTCGTGGGATATCTGAAGGAGTCAAAGCTCATAGACTATGATGTCTAGAGCCAGGTCACAGGAGGTGTATCACCAGTCGAGTTGTAGTTTTCAATGAAGTTGAGATAACTTTCAAGAAAATTGAAGATGTTGTCGAAGAGCTGGAACAAAGAGAAATTCCTATTGAGGTGGAACATAGTGATACTGAATTGCATGACCCAGATAAAGTCGAAGAAGAAGCAGAAATTGATGTCGAAGATGAGGAGACTGATAATGACTACCTGATGGCAAGATACAAGTCGAGAAGAGTCATCAAGCCACCTCAGAGGCTTGTATATGCTGATCTTATTGCTTATGTCTTAATCTCTGCAAGTGAGGTTCTAGAGGAAGAACCTAAAGACTATAAGGAAGTAATGAGGAGTCGAAAAAAGACTGAATGGCTGAAGGCCTTGGATGATGAGATGAAATCTTTTCATGATAAAAATACTTGGGAACTGATAAGAAACCTGCTAGAGCCATGTTAGTCTGCTGTAAATGGATTTTCAAAGTTAAGGAAAGAATCAAAGGAGTGGCGTCAAAGAGATACAAGGCAAGGTTGGTTGCAAGGGGATTCACTCAGAAAAAAGGTGTCAACTTCAATGATGTGTTCTCTCCTGTTGTGAAGCACAAGCCCATTCGAATGTTGCTTGCCATGGTGGCACAGTTCGACCTTGAACTGGAACAAATGGATGTGAAGACTGCGTTCTTGTATGGTGATCTTGATGAAACAATTCTGATGAGGAAACTTGAAGGATATGTCGAAGAGGGAAAACATATTATGTGTGCAAACTGAAAAGATCTTTATATGGGATAAACCAATCTCATTGACAATGGAATATGAGATTCGACCAGTTCATGGCATAAATAAGTTTCATCAGAAGTCAGTTCGACCACTGTGTTTACTTCAGATTTCGACCTAGTAATTCATTTGTTATTTTGTTGCTTTATGTGTATGATATTCTAATAGCAAGCAACAATGTCGAAGATGTAAGGAGGGTGAAGGTTGAACTCAATAAGGAGTTCGATATGAAGGATCTGGGAGTTGCGTCTAGGATTCTTGGGATTGACATCCGGAGAGATAGAAAGCAGTCGAAATTATGCTTATCTCAAGAGGCATACTTGAAGAAGATTCTTGATAAGTTTGGTATGTCGAATTCAAAGCCTGTTGTGACTCCAACAAACCCTCAATTCAAGCTGAGCACAGATCAGTGTCCCAATACTGATGTCGAAAGAGCTTATATGAATAACATTCCATATGCTAATATAGTAGGTTCTTTGATGTATGCCTCTACTAGACCCGACATATCATATGCAGTAAGTCTTGTAAGCTGATACATGTCGAATCCTGGAAAGGCTCACTAGCAAGCATTGAATTGGATTCTAAGGTACATAAATGAGTCTTTGAATAGAGTCCTAATTTATGGTGGAGCCTTGGGTGAAGATAGTAAAGCAGCAATCGAAGGATATGTCGACTCTGATTATGCAGGTTTATGGATTCTAGAAAATTTATTTCTGGACATGTTTTCACTATGTTTGGCACAACAATTAGTTGGAAAGCAACACTTCAGAAGGTTGTTGTCTTATCAACCACTGAAGTGGAATATATCGCTCTAACTGAAGCTGTAAAGGAAGCATTGTGGCTTGAAGGTTTTGCAAAAGAGTTGAAACTTAAAGGTCAAAGTATCACTATTAAATGTGATAGTCAAAGTGCAATACACCTGTCGAAGAACTCAACCTATCATGAGCGAACCAAGCATATTGATGTGAGGCTGCATTTTGTCAGAGGGGTAATCGAGCGTGGAGAAGTGTAAGTGCTGAAGGTTTCGACAGATTATAATGTTACTGATATGATCACCAAGACATTGTCCAGTTGCAAGTTTTTCCACTGTATGTAGTTGAGAAAGCTGCATGAAGAAAGCTAGTTTGTTTCTTGTTGGTATAGGGTGTGTTCCAAGGTGGAGATTTGTGGAATATTGGAACAAACCCTAGTACGAATATCATGCCGTCGAAGTTTGCTCACATGTTATTGTTTAATTGGGCCTTGTGTTATGGGTCCAATTGTTTAAGTTAGCTTATAATGGGTAATTATTAAAAAGCCCATTAGGTTAGTATGTTAGTTTTATTATAAATATCATACTAGTCTCTCATATTTTATATAAGGAAAAAATAGGAAGATAAAACCCTAATTCAAAAGTGAGAGAGGTTATTTGTTATTCTTGTATACTTGTAATTTTGTTTAAAGAGAAAGGAAAGAATATCAGTTTATAACCAATCCTTGTTGTTTTCTTTGGTAACCCTAAACCCTAACCCTTGTGAGTTTCTTGAGAAACCTATTATACTTTGTTTCTAAGGTATCTAATTCACAACACACTAGAAATCCTTTGGTTTACATGTTTCAGATTATACAATACGAACATGCAAACCCCCTATATGTCTTTAAATTATAAAATGTGAATGTGCAAAACACCTTCTCAGCATGTGTTTGGATAGAATTCGAACACGTGTTTTCAAGAAAAGTACTTTTTTTTTGTTGATAATCGAAACTTCATATTACAAAAACATAAACAATAATCATAATGTGGTATTAAATAGTAATACAACACATTAATTATAATACATATAAATAATATAATGTAGAAATGCATAATACCAAATGACCCTAGACAAAATACATCATAATGAGTAACATAATCACTATTCGCCTTCCTTCTCAATGTTTTCATCCTTAAGTCGTTCTTATCTCCCCTAAAAAATTGATGGACGACAACATAAACTACATTACCTGTCTACTATTTTGTCCTTAAATTTGTTGCAAGATTAAATTTTCTACATACGTTAGCTATCATAAAAGTGCTCCAAACATATTATTTATATCTATGGTCAAAAATAGACAACTTTGACACTAAAAAATAGATTAAATAGTGTTTTCATCCCCGTAAGTTAGTAAATTTTTGGATTTCTTCCCTGTAAGTTTTTTTTTTTTTGGGTTTCATCAATATGTCTTGCTTTTTGTTTGCAGTTTAGTCCCTAAAGCCAAAATTCGTTGCATGTGGATTTTGGTTTTAGGGACTAAAATGAATGTGAATATGAAATATAGGGACATAAATAAAAAGAATTACAGAAACGAAAACCAAAAACTCGTTAACTTACAGGAACGAAAATATTATTTAAGTCATACAAAAATCACCACAAATACAAATAACCATACAGAGAAATCAACACATAGATTACAACAACAAAACACGCAGTCTATTAAAATTTAGAATATAGATTCTTATGGTGCATGCTTGAGTTCTAGAATCTGAATGTTATCAGCAACCCATAAAAATGCACTCACAAATATGAAATTTGAGCAAACGTGTTTTAACCTGGTGTTAAATAGTTGGATACATGATTATTCGAGTAATAATTGATTGAAAATAAGATAATGCAAGATGTTTACAATTTGAGGATTTAGGGATGAAAAGAGAAATGCATAAGAGGGAGAAAAGAGAGAGGTCGTAAGTTTTATGACAGAGTTTGAATTCTAAAATTGGAGAACTTAAAATACACTAGTAATTGTTGAATTTGAAAGAAATTTTTATATTTTCGATGACTTTTAAGAGCAATGAGAAGGAGAAAAATAATATCATGTTATGGATTCCATTACAATATGTTTTAGGCTTTTAGTAGTTACTATTTCTAGACATGTTTGGAGATTTCTCAATTCCCCCAATACATTTCTTAAACATCTCCCAAAAACTTCATTTTGACCACATGTCCAACATGTTCTAAAAATATTATTCAATAACATTTCAATAAAATATTTATGGAT